>JAPDPK010000214.1:0-600000 GCA_031772115.1 Heritiera littoralis | reverse complement strand
CTTTGCTACTTATTTTCGTTCTTCTTCTTTTCCCTTCTTCTCAACTTCACCATAAACTGAAAACTGGTTATCACATATGGTTGAACATCGGTCTAAAGGATTTTGGAGGCACTATTTACTATGATAGCTCATGCATTTATCCTTATGCTAAAGTTTCTTCTTTTCTTTAACACATATTCTGTTTTCTATCCATTTTTTGGCTCATAACCAGCGGGACAAAGCATGGGTAATGCAGACTTTGCTCTTTGTAGCCGGCATTAACACACTTCTCCAAGAACTTTTTGGAACAAGGTTGCCAGCAGTTGTTGGAGGCTCTCATGCTTATGTTATCCCAGTAGCTTATATAATAAATGACTCATCATTGCAACGGATTAGTGATCGACATGAAGTAAGTTGATATTTGACTACCTGTTTCTTTATTTTCAAGCACGTGCAAACCATATAAATATAGCTGACAATGTTGAAAAAAACTTTTCTCCGTTGGGTTTGAACACCAAAACTGTGTGAACATTGCATGCTAGCAAACATAGTAGTTAAATTCTGCCTTCTAACCTAGCAGCAGGAGCATCAGTGAGTCATTCAGAGGAATGCAACTCTGATTTTTCCCAATATTTAATTAGGGAAAGACAAAGAACTCTCACATTGTGCGTGTTAAATTTTAGATGAGCATCCAACCTAAAATTAATTGGTTGCTTTGATACGATGTTAATGTTTAGAATCAGCATCTAACCTAAAACCAATTGACAATAAGTAGAGAGACGCTTGTTATATTTATGTGTCAAAGATACCTCAATTTAACTGATGTGAGATTTCTTTATCACCACTCTAATGGTCAGGACGTATTATTGAGACATAAACTTGACCTTTCAGAGCAATATCCGGGGAGCAGGTGTCAATGTCCTAACAAGATTACCTTTTAAAATTGATTCATCATAGACATCATTGAAGTGACATAAGAAAATGCACAAGTTTGAATTTCTTGTTATACTCACCTTTCAACATTGATTCAAAAAAATGTGCAAGGAAATCGTGAGTTTAATGGGTTTCTTTCTCTTAAGATTAAGATGCTTATAACAAACAATTTTTTTTTGAACCCTACAGAATTCTGCTGTGAAATTGATGAATCTAACATCTTTAAACTCATGGTATCAAAAGCTGTGCTGCTATTAGCATGGCTTTCCATCAGAGCCAGCCTATATCTCACTAGAGTCTGTCAATTTAATTCCCTTCTCAGAAATTGAACTTTCTCACTTGCTAGGGGTAATTTGAAAGAGATCTTCCCATGTGATTGGTTTGCAGAGATTTATACAAACGATGCGAGCTATTCAAGGAGCATTTATTGTAGCCTCAAGCATACAAATTATCCTGGGATACGGCCAAGTTTGGGGTCTCTTTTCACGGTACATTGGTAGCATATGAAGATGTGAAGTTGTTAGCCCACCAATGTTGGATTTTATTGCTCTTCACTGTTGTTTGGGTTTTCCATGCAGGTTTTTCAGCCCTCTTGGTATGGCACCTGTGGTTGCATTGGTAGGCTTGGGATTGTTTCAGAGAGGATTTCCTTTGGTAGGTATTGCTATAGAATGGATTTTTTTTTTACTACATTTAGCATCCATTTAGCTGACCCTGAGTATCCAACTTCTATTTAAACTTTAGTTTTTTTAATTCTAGCTCATTGATTGTGATTGTTATCTCTGTTTGGATGAATGCTTTAGTCTCTTAAAAAGGTGCCAAGCCTTATCCACTCATTGAGTGGACAGTTTATCTAATCTTTAGTTCATTTTATTATCATACTTACGTACTTTCTGGAAAAAAAAAAACCAACCATTACTTAAATGAAATGAAAAATAGATTCTGTAGGGAAATATATGCCAGTAATGGATGCATAAGTCTAGTTGACATTAAGTGATATAGTTTTGTCCAAACACATTTCGTGTCATTTTCTCAGTTAAGTGAGCTGTTTGATATCAATGCTAAGGTACTTATTTAGCTCCTTAAGGAATGAGATTCTTAAATTCCAATGCTGACTTGGAGTTTCAACCATCCATATTTCATTTTTGATCTCAAAGTTTTAGTTTAACAGATGACTTATTGTTGTATTAACAACTATATTGGAACTTACTGAGATCAGCTGAGTGGTTGATCTCTTGTTTCTATGTGAGTATCACATACCTGTAATTCATTGTTTGCAATATTTGTTTCAGATGGGAAATTGTGTGGAAATCGGGCTGCCAATGCTGTTGTTGGTGATTGGAGTGTCACAAGTAAGTGTTTAATATAACTGTAACCAATCATTAGGCCAGTTATTTTTTCTCTCCTTTTGAGTTTTTATTTATTCATTTACTTATTTATTTTCCTTAAATTTCACATGTTATGGCTTTATGGCAAATGCAGTATCTAAAGCATGTGAGGCCATTAAGAGATCTTCCGATTTTTGAAAGGTTTCCCGTATTAATCTGTGTCGCAATCATTTGGATCTATTCCCTTCTACTGACTGCCACTGGGGCTTACCGTGACAAGCCAATTACTACTCAACTTAGTTGCCGTACTGACAGAGCAAATCTCATATCTAGTGCTCCTTGGTATATCAAAATATCAACTTCAGCTTCTCTTTACTTGTATTCTGTTTTCACTGGTTTTGATATTAATGTTTTATGGTTCAGGTTCAAGTTCCCATACCCTCTTCAATGGGGTCCTCCCACATTTTCAGCTGCCCATTCCTTTGCTATAATGTCTGCAGTTCTTGTGTCTATGGTTGAGGTACATCTTGTTGATGATGCATTCTACTTGATCTTCAAACTAACAAGTCTACCAAGAATAATTTCTGGGTTGATGAAATTGCTTCTTAATTTTACCTATCATGCTATAGTCGACTGGAGCATACAAGGCAGCATCTCGATTGGCTATTGCAACTCCACCTCCGGCTTATGTATTAAGCCGTGGGATTGGCTGGCAGGTAGGCAGGTTTAACATTCTATCACTCTCCATTTCTTTTTCTTTCATTCAGTTTTTCATCTATCAAACAAGTACAAGTAGCTGAAGAAAATACGTATATGATCAACCAAACAAGTCTTTACAGAGAGAAAACCGACTAAAGATAACCAGCAAACTATCGTATAGCTAAAGAAAATCTATTACATATAGTGAAACTTGAACATATGGTCTTTTTATGCAAAAGCCATCCTCTTATGTTAAGATGAGACGTAGTAAGCAATCTATCAATAGCGTGTACTTATTGATTGTAATATATCATTTTAGCATCCTGGGGAAAGATAGATGATGAAGATAAAAGCATGCTCTTTGCTTGGGAGGGGAGGAGAGATGCATGCCAGATTACTTTTATATCTTTTATAGTAGGTTATCCTATGACAATCGATGCAATCAAAGTTTTAATGTTTGATATGAATATTTTCTCTAATTGAAACAGAAACAGCAAAGGGAGGATTGAGTTGTTATTATCAAGTTTATCCAGAAATTTCCCAAATTTTAAAGATTTTTGTACATTTCAATATCATTTAAGGTTTAAGCAGTCCCTGAATGATATAATTAAGAAATAACTTACATGTAGCGAAGAACATTATGTTTCCAATATTGCTCCAAATTATGCTTCTGTGTTTAAAAAAAAAAAAAAAACAATGATCCCTTTCATTCTCAGCCATGAGCATCATCCTTCTAGCTTTGAATACGCTATCGGCTATACACAATTTAATTTTAACAATTTCACCTTTGTCAGCCTATGGAGCTTATATCAACTTTAGTAATTTGATTATTTCATTCACGCACCTTTTTCTTTTGTGATACTTCATTCAAGTACATTGACGAGCTGGATGATTTTCACAATCATTTTGCAGGGGATTGGCATCTTGCTTGATGGTCTATTTGGAACGGTCACCGGGTCTACTGTTTCTGTGTAAGAGATATTTATAGACCAGCTATTACCGCATGACGCAAGTCTTATGTTTTCCGCAATGTTGATAGACATCTTGCTTAATGCTTATGTTTCAGGGAAAATGTTGGACTCCTTGGACTAACCCGAGTTGGAAGTCGCAGAGTTGTTCAGCTATCTGCTGCCTTCATGATATTTTTCTCAACCTTAGGTACTTTCACCTTCCTTTGTACCAAGTAAATTGAAGAATGGTATTTTAGCCCATGTTTTTGCAGGAAAATTTGGAGCTGTGTTTGCATCCATACCTTTCCCAATATTTGCAGCACTATACTGTATACTGTTTGGTCTCGTGGGTATGTATTACTTTAATCCACGAGTTATATATTCTGTTGTTTTCATCCTGTTTATCAACCTTAACGACAATTTCATGCTTGCATTCAGCTTCAGTTGGAATTTCATTTCTCCAATTCACAAACATGAATTGCATGAGAAACCTGATCATTACAGGGCTATCACTCTTCCTCGGAATTTCCATCCCACAGTTCTTCAACCAATACTGGAATCCAACACACCGGGGCCTTGTTCACACCGAGGCTGCATGGGTAACGATCGTTGCCAAACCTGTTTAGATTCCTGTCAAAATTGTCTAAATAATTCAGGCAACTGTCCTTGCAGTTCAATGCATGCATGAACACCATATTCTCGTCTCCGGCAACAGTCGGTCTGATTGTGGCGGTGTTTCTGGACAATACAATAGAGGCGGAAAAATCGAAGAAAGACCGAGGGATGACATGGTGGGTAAAGTTCAGAAAGTTTAAAGGAGACAATAGAAATGAGGAATTCTACACTTTGCCATTCAACCTCAACAAATTCTTTCCCCCAACGTAGGCAAAAATCAAGCCAGCCCTAATCTTTTTCCTTTTGTTTCCACTGTGATTCCAATTTTTTGGGGCCGTTGTAACGAGGTTCAATAGGGTTTTAGAGCATTAGATTTCCGAATAATTATTCAAATAATTCAGCAGAAAATTAAGAGAAAAATAAACTGAATATATGAAGCCTCAGATAGCCAGTCAAATTGACATCAACTAAATTCAGTTGGTAATTCCAACCATAGTATAAAAAATCCTCATCGGCTTCAACAGTCCATTCCCCACAGGTTCCTATCAGCAAACGAAACATGATATTCCTTGTGGTCCAATCATAGCATCGCCGGTCAATGCTCTTTTTGGGCCACCGGCGACGTGGCATCGGACCCAACACTCCATTCATTTAAGTTAAGATGGTAAAATTAACGATGATTTTTCAAAAATCAAATCCACATCCTGAGAGATCCGACTCAAATAATCAAGCACACAGCGAAACAAACTTTTGGGATGCCCCGCGTAGATTTCCCGGCCGATCATCGAGCACCGAAGAACAAGAATCAGAGGGGTGAGATTGGCGGACGGGAAAACGGAGATTTTCCCTAGTGTTGGCGCTGCTGATTAAAGTGTCATACGGCGCTTCCTATATATGGGATTTCTTCCTCATCGGGAATTCGCTCTTAACACTATTCCCCCTCCGTTTAAATAAAAAACCAGAAACCAATGAACCCTCGAATTACACTCCTTGCATTGTGATAGACAAGAAACAACTTAGCTGGGGATTTTATAGAGAGCAGTGAAATTAAAGCCCTAGATCTTCCAAATGAGGTTGATTTGGATTAACGATAAAATTGGTTCTAATCCGATTAAAAAAATAATTATTAAGAATATATATTTATTTATAAAATAATAAAAGATTAAAATCAAAGAGCAAAAAAAATTTATGTTTCGATTTTTTTTTGTCCTTGCTAGACTGTTCATGAACTGATCTCACCGGACCTCCGATCCTACCTGACCTTGGATTTTGTTATTTGTAGTTGCACAGATAGGGGCTCCGAATGCCGAAAGGGATTTCTGACTTGTAAGAAATAGGCCCATATTATTTGGGCCAGAGCTAGATGATGCAATGAGTAACTCATTTTTAAAACAGGAAAACAAAGTAGATTCCTCAAATTTGTTGATCTACTTTGTATCATGTTCGTGTTAAATCCTTATAAAATTTAAAAATTATTGTATCACAATACATGTTGATATCCTTAATTCACAAATAAATTTTTTAATATTTACTAAATCTAAATAAAAAAAACTTTATCAAAACTTTAATTAGTGTTTTTATATAAATTATTTTCATGTCGTATTACCGTAAAAAATTACCAAATTTAGTAAAAGAATCTGAACTAATATCTCATTTTAGGCCAATCAACTTTTGCAATTTCATTCAAGTAATCACCTCTGAACTTCATGGTTAATAGATTGAAGCCATTTCTTTAAGGAGTTAATTTCGGAGAACCAAAATGCTCTTTTGGGTGGAAAACACTTCATGGTGAATAGATTGAAGCCATTTCTTAAGGAGTTAATTCGGAGAATCGAAATGCCTTTTTTGGGTGGAAAAAATGTTCATGATTTTATTCTTATTGTTCATGATGCTTTTCATCATTTGAGAATGAAGAAGGGAAAAAAGAAAATACGGCATTGCTCTCAAATTTGATATGAATAAGAGCCTAGAATGGGTGTTTTGGAGGCTGTATTAGGCTTTGATAGAAATTGAATTAGGTGGATGTAGAGTGTGAAGACAATTTCTCATTTCATAAGGGCACTTTTTTTTTTTATAAGGGCCTTAGGAGGATAGGAGAAGAATGTCTTAATGATTTTGTCCATTGGACTCGATCGCCTGATGATTTTTGAAAACATAAAATAGAGTCGTTATTAATTTTTTTTGATCAGGTGTGATTGACTATTTAAAAACATTTATTTTTTTAATAAAATCTTAAAATTAATTAAATTTTATTATAAAGATAATTTTTGATTTGCGAAAACAAAGTTTGGGTTTAGAAGTTCAGTTATGTGTGGGGAATGATTAGCACCCCCGTAGTGCCCATTTAAAACAATACCACTTAATCATGTTTTATCCTCTAATCTTAATAAAATGGTCTCAATTAAACATTTAAAAAGAATTCGCTTTATTTTGAAATAATTTTTTGTTTATTTTAGTTATTTAAAAATCTTTATTTGAACATCAAATTTTATATTTCCTTATTTTAATTATTTTTTATTTGAAATAAATGAAACCTTTTTGTATTGAAAACTATTTCGAGATACACTAATATTTCTCGTAGCATTTCGAATAATTTCCTCACTTAGGGATTTTTTAAGAATCGCAATTTGTAATTTTTATAGAATCCCATCCTTAGAAAGATCCAAATTTACATTGGAGTTCCATAAATGCATATGATGCAAGCAAAAAATGAATGATGCATATGAAGAATCTATTATTTTATTTTTATTTTATTTTTTATATATATTATTTATGAAATCTATTTATTTTATAAGATCCCATTTTATTGTAAAATCACATTAAATATTCCAATAAGCTAATAACACTTAGCGGATTCTTTTTACCTAGAAATCAGTTAGGAATCACCACTTGTGAACATCATCGAAAATTTCTTTTAAAATTTTTATATATATTTTATTTTGCTTTTAATTGTTAGTATTATTGTTGTTGTTGTTGTTTCATATTGATTTATTTCAAAAGATTGGCTATGAAAATTTTAATATCGAGATAAAATCACTTAAGTGCCCCCATACGTTGGTAACATTTAAGAATCTTATTTCGACTTTCAAAATTATTAAAAAATCACTACTTGTGATTTTTATAAAATTTCATCATCGAAAATTTTTTTAATTATGTTAAAACTTTATCACTCAACGCTAAATTTTATTTTACAGATTATTTTATTATTATATTTTATTTATTGATTCATTTTACAAATTTAATAACTAAAAATCCTATTTAATATATTTTAATTAAAAAACATGAGCAGTCGCAAAAGAATAAATTAATAATTGAAGCACAAAAGCAATTTCACCAATCCATGTGCATGTACGTACACAAATAAAAACAATTAGATGGCAATCAAGTCTTTTTTTTTTGGTAGTTTGAGAAGAACTATTGTTTAAAACATTATCAAAAGCCAAAGCCAAAGTCATGAAGCCAGAAGTCCTTCAAGGCCAACAATATGTTGTTTTCCTTTGAGCTACAATTTTGGCGAGCTTGGATGCTTCTCTTGCAAGAGGGTGTTGTTCACGATGGAATAGGAATTCCATGTCCTTTGATATAAAACGTTGGATGTCAGTGAGTGCTGGTTTTATCTTCTAGTGGGCCTGTATGCCTCTTTCAATAATTTGTTTCCAGTTGTTTTTATCATCCTTGCAGCTAATAATCTTGGCCTCAAGTGCTTGTAGTCGTTCCACCACCTGTCTTATAAGGGAAAGCCTTGCAATGAGTCTTGTTGGAACTTCTATACTCCTGCAAAAGATAATAGTTAGTCCATCTGCACTTCTAATCAATGCACTTGTACCAAACCAATCATTGTTTTGGTGCTTTTGAACACTTAGGAAGGTAAGCCAATAGTTATCAGCTTGGGAAATAGTGTGCTATCTGTAGCTCCTCTCATACTTCTGGTCATAGAAACCACGATTCCTTTTCTCTTCCTTTCTTCAAATGCTTTCCATAGGTTGCTTATTTGTGCCTGGTGATGAAAAAGGACCCTGAGAGGATTTGGCGGACTCTCCTTAAAAAGGCATTCATTTCGGTGTAGCCAAATGCACCAAAGAATGCTGGCAAATTGACTATAGAAGCCAAAAGCTTCTTCAGAATTGATGTTCCTAATTTCTAAAGTCTTTTTTATCCATTCAGTGAGGATACCGGTTGAATGCTTTCAACTCGAATTGTGAGATCAAATGCGAACCACACTGCTCGTGCAATTTGGCAATTGATGAAGAGGTGGTCAATGGTTTCCTCTTCTTGCTTACAGAAAAGACAATGTGCTGATGTTCCAATATTTCTCTTGATCAGCTTGCTTCGTACAGGGATACCTTTGTTACATATTTTCCATTAAAAAATGATCATTTTAAAAGGCAATATCAGCTTCCATAATTTTTCCCAATTCATGTCTGTGTTTCTGTTTCCATTTATTCCTTCATCTCCTTCCTCTAGGAGACTCTAGTAAGCAGAGTTAACTGTGTACTTACCATTGCTTGCGAATCTCCTCCCTTGTCACATCCCCCAATAGGATTGTTACTAGTCCTGGGTCCCAGGTTTTGTGAGTGTAGTCCATAATAGCCTTGACTGAGATTTGTTCCTGGTGGTTTCTAAGCTCGACATGCTTCCTACTAATTCTACCATTCATAATGATTGATTGGTCTCCACTCCAAATTTGAATGTCCATTCCTTTACAACACACTTCCTTCCCAATAAGAATACTTTTCCATATCCACGAGTTCCTCAGTTTTGCTTTTACCTCTTCGAAGTTTTGTCGCTTGCACTATTTTTTGCTGAAAGCTTGAACCCTGATAGTGTCTTAGTTCGTAAGGAACTTCCATGCTTGCTTCCCTAGGAGTGCCATATTCATCAACTCAGTCTGCTTGATTCCAAGTCACCCTTTCCCTCTCTTTTTGCATAATTGTTCCAGCTTATAAGGCGGAGTTTCCTTTTGTCCGTATCTTGATTCCACCAAAATTTTCTAATTATTTGGCCAATTTTTCTACTCACATGAGTAGGGGCCTTGAAGCATGACAAGGTAAAAATGGGGATGGAGCTTAGGGTTGACTTTATAAGTGTGAGCCTGCCACCTTACGAGAGGCATTGTGCCTTCCATCCTGTGAATTTGTTCTAGATTTTGTCAATGAGTGGCTGAAAGAATTCTTTTTTAGATCCCATTTTGCCAAAATCCATTTCGAGACACTTCCTTGGTTACTTAGTGGTTTTGATTCCTAGAATTCCATTGAACCATCTTTTGTGCTGAGGTTTACAAGAAGGACTAAGTTAGAATTCAGACTTGTCATAGTTAATTTTCTGACCTGAGTATGCACAAAATTGATAAAGAATATATTTAACCCTTCTACATGCTTTCACTTTTACATTGAAGAAGAGGTAGCAGTCATCAGCAAACAAGAGATGGCTAATTGCTAGACCATCCCTACTTATTCTAATATTGGATATCTCCCTCACTTTTGGCTCTTCCTAGCATAATTGATAGAACGTTTTGACAGATAATAAAAAGGTAGGAAGATAGCGGGTCACCTTGTCTGAGTCCAGCCCTAGGTTTGATTGGTTAGGATGGTGCACCATTAATCAACACCTTGTAACTTATCATGCTAATACATTCCTTCGCCAACCTTACCCAGTGGTCGCTAAAGCCCATTTTCCTCTAAACTTCTTGTAAGAATTGCCAACTAACCCTATCATAGGCTTTGCTCATATCAATTTTTAGTGCACCTAGACAGCCTCTGCCCTTCTTCTTCCTTATGATGGTATTAAGGATTTCTCCACCTAAAAGGATGTTCTCTGTAATACTTCTAACTTTTACAAAGCCATTTTGGAATGGGGTGATAATGTCATCCATGATGGGTTTGAGCCTGTCCACCATAGTCTTAGCAATGATCTTGTGTGCGACATTGCAAAGGCTGATTGGTCTGTAATCTGTCACTTTCTCTGGGGTAATTCCCTTCTGGATCAATGTAATTAAGGTTTTGTTTAATTCTTTCAATAGATGACTCGAGTTGAGGAAGGATAAGGTTGATGCAATCGTGAGCTGTCCCACCACATCCCAATATTTTTGGTAAAAGATGCTCGGTTTGCCATCTATTCCAGGAGCTTTCATAGGTCCAATTTGGAAGACTGCGGTTTTAACCTCCTCTGCTGTGAAAGGTCTATTGAGCATCTCCAGCTGGGCTTCATTCAATTTTGGGAGATTAAGATGATTGAGAAAAGATCTTATGTCGTGTTCTCCGGGTGATAGGTTTGGGTTGAAGAGATCTGTGAAATGTTTGTAGAAAATCAATTCCGCATCTTTTTTATTTTCAATCCAAATGTTGCCTTCCACCTTTATCCTAGAAATTTTATTTCTAATTCTTCTTCTAGCAACCATGGTATGATAAAACCTTGTATTCTTTTCTCTTTGTATAATCCAATCAATCCTAGACTTTTGCATCCAGTGCACCTGTTCTTGCTCTGCAATCATTTCCAATTCATTTCGAAGTTCTTTTTCAACTTTTCACTTTTCTGTTGAATCCAATTGTTTTTGGATCTTATTAAGTTCTGCTTCAATTCATAACCGTTTCTCCCTTATATTCCCAAAAACATTTTTATTCCATATCCTGAGGTTGTTCTGAGTAATTTTGAGTTTTTGTACCAATATGAAGGAAGGGGATCCACTTACCACATTGCACCATGATTTGCTAATAACTTCCTTGCATTGTGGGTGAGTTATCCACATTGCTTCAAACCGATATGGCCTCCTCCTAAAGTCCTTATGTTCTTCAAGGTTGATAATCATCACCCCATGGTTTGAGTAAGTGACTGGAAGATTAAAAATAGATGCTTTGTCAAAGGCTTTGAACCACGAGGGATTAGCAAAAGCTTTGTCCAATCTTTCCTAGATAACATCCTCTCCTTCCCTGTTATTTGTCCAGGTAAAATGTTGCCCATGTGCTGGGATTTCTGATAAGTTGTAATCACTGAGGAGGTCCTACAACCCATCAACACCTTTTATCGAATTGTTCCTGAAAGAAAGTTTGTCATCAGAATTTAAGACCTGATTAAAATCACCTAGCAACAGCCAACTTTCATCGTCTTTTATGTTTGAGGCTAGATCATGCAGTTTCTTCCATACTATTTTTCTATGTTATAGCTCAGGGTGATCATACACACAAGTGATCCAAAATGAGTGGTGGTGGTCAAATATGTAAGCCAAAATAAAATGCTTCTCTTTGACTAAAATTGAAACGCTTATGTTGTTATCCCACTGTCATAACGTATTAAGTTTTGGAGAAAATCTAATAGCTAGACACAAAATCTATGGAGTCGCCACCAACCATTCTACCTAGGTGTGATTGGTCACCTATTCAAACTATGGATAAGGATTGGTCTACATCTCAAATTTAGGGTTCGAGAGTACGGTTACGTGTGAGGAAGGATTAGCACCCTCACAACGCCCATCCTAAAATGGTACCAACTAGCTTTAGGTTATCTCAAATTTGCCTTAGTTAATCTTAAGTTCAATAATTAAATATTGGAAAATATTTCTAAGCATCCTCCATTAAGCTGGTGGGATAGCTTAAAAAATTCCCCTCACCTCAAGAGTATTCAAGTAGTACTATGCGACTTGCTTGAAGAGGCTTCGTCGTCGGATTCATTTTAATGTCTTATGAAAAATTCTAATTT
Source organism: Heritiera littoralis (assembly GCA_031772115.1). Taxonomy (NCBI): domain Eukaryota; kingdom Viridiplantae; phylum Streptophyta; class Magnoliopsida; order Malvales; family Malvaceae; genus Heritiera; species Heritiera littoralis. Next base: position 587,804 of record JAPDPK010000214.1, on the reverse strand, counting down.
TGACTCCTATCTAATTCATTCTTGCTATCTTATCATCTTTATTACTTCTATTGTTTTCTATTATTTTATTAATGTTTAATTTTATTAATTTATTTTATTAGAGAATGAATATGAATTATTTTCTCAAAAATTCTTTTTAGATCTTCCATTAAGCTGGTCAAATCTTGAAAGAAATTGTTTGACCTAAAGATTTCCAAAATATTACTTAAGCATAATCCCTTTTGGAATCTTATCATCGGAATAATCAATACTCAATCTCAATAATTATTATTGACTATTCTCATCCTATTTGATCATTTTTTTATTATTATTGTTATTATTATTATTATTATTATTATTATTATTATTATTATTATTATTATTATTATTATTATTATATCTTTGTAACTAATTTTAATTTTAGTTTTATAATATTTCTTATTTTATTTTTAGACTAAATATAAGCCACTTGTTATCGAATACCCTCTTTAGACCATCCATTAAGCTGGTGAGGTCTTGAGAGAACTCTTTAACCTAGAAATTTTCAAGAAAATTACTTAAGCGTAATTCTCCTGATATTTCATCATTAGAGTAATTCATATTCACATTCATTATTATTTTAATACGTTATTCTAGTTATTTAATTTATCTCCTTCCTTGTTTTATTACCTACTAATATTATTTTTATTATATTATTACGAACCATTAATATCTTTCCTAATTTTGTAACTAATTGTTTTTATTGTAATTTTATAATGAATTCATTTTTAAAATGAATATAAATTATTTGTTATTGAAAACTCTATTTAGACCCTCCATTAAGCTGGTGAGACCTTGGATAGAATTTTCTCACCTAGAAATTTTCAAGAAAATTACTTAAGCGTAATTCTCTTGATATTTCATCATTGGAGTAATTCATATTCATATTTGTTATTATTTTGATATTTAATTCTAGTTATTTTATTTATTTACTCCCTTATTTTGTTGTTTGCTATTACTATTTTTATTATATTACTACTAATCATCGACATCTTTTCTAATTTTATAACTAATTATTTTTATTGTTATTTTATAATAAACTTAATTTATTAAAAATGAATATGACTTATTTATTATAAAAAAAATCCTATTTAGACCTTCCATTAAGCTGGTGAGGCATTGGATAGAATTTTTTTACCTCAAGTTCTCTAAAAGTACCACTTGAGCGCAGTCCCTTAAGAGTTCCATCGTCGGAATATATTATTTAAATTTTGTAAAATTGTATTTTTCATGTAACATTTTATAAATTTCTTATATATTTTAAAATTGCTATATATAACTAGAAAGCATTAGATAAATAATGAAAAATGAAGATAGGATAAAACGAAATAAAAAATATAAAATACATGAAATATGTGAACAACATAAATGTGCATAGGATGATTAAATAACATATAATAAGTAAGGAAATAAACAATTATAAAAAAAATGTGCACAGAATGATTACTATATACGTGTAAGTAGATAATAATATAATAAAATAATCACAACAATACCTTTGTCCACTATCTATTCTTTCCTTCTACTTATTCCTTTCCTTCCCACGTAGCTCTCAAGAAAACTGTAGTGGTGTATAAATGATGATGATGCGAGCCGGCACAGGAAGCAACATTAGTCTTGGTTCAATGAAGAACAGAGGAAACTCGCAGCAACAGGCTTAAAACGGGTCAGGCATGCAACACGAAGGAGGAAAGAAACAACAGAGCGATGGTGGCTTGGTGAAAAGGCTGTTATCGGTGCTAGCTTAAAGGCTTCACACAGTACCAAAAACGTGGCTTTTCTTTCCTTCTTTCCTTTCTGTTTGGCCTTCTTTCTTTCTAATTATTCAGGGTGCAGCAAGTATGGTGCAAGAACAGGTATAATGCAGCAGCAAATAAGTTGCAGTAGAGTGAGGTACGCAGTGGGAGGACGTGGCTTCTGCGGTAGCTTCAAAATACAAGAACGGACGGTGGTGCAGCAAGTGCAAAACGCGCGAGGCAGCAAAGAACAAAGCAATACAGGCAGTGGTGTGGCAAGGTAGAACAGAAGTAAGAGATAGAGATGGTGATGATGATCGGTGGTCAAGGTGCCAAGTTTGAAGTGTGCTAGTGCAGTAGCAGCAAAGATGGAGATGGAGGTGACGGTGTGCCCTGTTGATGGGAGACCTTTTTTTCTTTTTTAGGTTTTTCTTTTACCCGTATCTTTTTGCCTCCTCCAAGGTTTTTTCTCTAGAGTTTTTCCTCTCTAGGCTTTTTTTCTAGGGTTTTTTTTTCCCCTAGGTTTTTCTCCTCTTTTGTCAAACTCTCTCTTGGTTTTTATAGCCATTTCATAGCCGTATACTTGAGGAAAGAATCAACTTTCCTCAAGTTTAGGCCCCAAATCATGGCTTTCATTCAAAGGCAGATTTTATTTAATTCTTTCTCATTTTACAGATAATATATATCTTTTATTTAAGGCAATTTAATCAATTGGTCAACTCTCTTTATTTGGCACCAAATCTCATTGATTTACATGATTTAAGGTTTGACCAAAGTTGATTATTTCCCATCTTTATTTTTATATTTTCTACCTTTTTCATTTTTGATTTTTTTTATTTTTTATTTTAAAAGAATTATTCGGACAAAATTAGGTGTCTACACCCACATTACTAAAAGTCCTCCACTAAGTCCTACACTAGATACTCCATCAAAGTTACTAAATCCCCATTAAAGAGCTTTTTGTTTAGCTTTCTCTATTAGCATTCTAGTTTCCATTAAAAAACAAAAATTGGGTTAAATTTCTGGGTCAGTTCTTGATAGTAGGCGGAAGTTAGGGGTTGACCCAAGCCCCTAACATTCTAGCTGAGTAGAATCATGGCTAATTGGGAGGCTGATTTGGGACAACCAGCCAGAACCCATCACTTGGTGCATCTTCTTCCTGCTGTTGTTCTTGATCACTGACTTCCAACCTTTGCATTAGCGTACGTATCTATCTTCTATTTTCAGTCTCTTGATCACAATGCATATCTTCCTACCTTTTCCTCTTGTTTTCTCTAGAGTTGCTATGATTTAAGTCGTTTGGAGATTGTTCATCCTTCGCATGGTTTACGGTGTTCCCTTAGCCTAGTTCCTGTTGTGCTTATTGATTCCTTATCTCCACATTGTGCTCTGATGCTTCCTCTGGGTCGGATTCAGTGCTCATGTTTCCATTATCCTCTTGTGGCCTCTGTAGATTATCGCTCAGGTTCCCTCCAGTCTCGTGGTTCCCCTGCTGACCTATGTATCCCACTTCATTTATCAGTATGTTATTTCCACCAATTTTTGTCTCTTGAGATTGTTGCTGTGTTCCGTTCCCTATGGTGAAAATGAGATCTCCTGTCCTTGTCTCTTCATCACCTGGGCGCTCTAATTTCAGGCAAAATCCTTGTTGTAGCGGATCACCTGGTAGGTTTCCTAGATTTTGGTTTCTTCTCTCTCTCATTGCACTGCTCTCTGGCAAGTCCTCATGTACTTGTCCTAGCTCAACTCTGCCATTTGAAAAGAACAATTCTCCATCTGGTAATGCCACCCATCTAGGTGTGTTGTCTGCTAGTTGTTTAGCCGAATGGAGGGCAGGGTTATTGCCATACATTTGAAGTTCATTTTGTGATAGTTGCTCCATTAGGGCATCAAGTTGTGATTGTTGTCTTTCCCATTCTCTTCTAACTTCTGGTGGGATGATCATATCAAGAGGGCTTGGTTGTTCCTCCGGTGTAGATGTGGGGATGTGTGTTCCTCGGTTGTGATTTTGTTGTTTCCTTCTTCTTGGATGGCCCTCGGACTCTCAAATTAATTTGTGTATTCATTTGCCACCCATTGTGATTGATCAGAAGCCCCTTCAAACTTTGTGTTTGGCTCATCTTCCTCTACTAGTGCATCCATTCTAATGTGCAGTTTTTGTCCTTCCACTTGTCCAGCTTGGTTCCTTCTTGTAAACTCAATATTTGTTGTTCTCCTTGTACCTCTGTTATGGTAAACTCTGATGTTGTTCCTGAATAAGATATTTTGAAGATCATACCCAGTGTCAAAATCAAGCTTGTATGATATATTTTCCATCTGTTCATTGATCATTCTCTCTATTTCGGATTCTAGTGTGGGCAATTTGGAGGTGTTTGTCCAATAATCTCACATCTGGAACAGACCTTCAGAACATGACATGTAAAAAAGTTGCAAGAGACTAAATTAACACACACATTTCTAGGTACATACAAACAAAAGCAACAATTAATTTAAGCAAGCTCTATCATCATACACTGCATATAAACAGGCAACACATCACGTGGCCCTATAAACAAGCTACAATTGGTCAACCGAACATTAAGGTGTTGTTTGGAATTGTTTTGTTTTGTGTTTTATGTTTTTGTTTTTCATATTTTACAAAACTAAAGCAAAAATATGTTTGGTAAGTATGTTTTTGTTTCCAAAAACTGAAAATAAAATACGATGTTTTGGAAATAATAGAAAACATAAATATGATGTTTCTATAATTTTGGAAACAATTTAACTACTGTTACCGCACGAGTACTGTTCATCCGTGCGGCTACAGTAACTCGTTTTAATAGTTAAAAAACAGTCTTCTTTCAGCTTTGCAATTGAATAGATTCGAACTTGGGCCACTTTCCATTTTAAAGTTTTTACCACCTTCACCCACTTATAACTGTTTATGAAACTTGACAACAAAAACATGATATCCAAACATGTTTTCAAATTCAATAAATTGAAAATAAAATGAAAATAAAACAAAACAAAATTTTCAAAAACATAAAACACAAAACACACAACAATCCCAAACGACTCCTAAATCATTTCAAACCCAATTAAAAGTAAATAAAACAAAACAAATCAAATGTTATACCTGCAAATCCCTTCCTGTTTCTCAGACCCGAGCCTAATTCCTTAAGTTTTCTTCTTCTTTCTCACCTATGAACTGACCCCAACTTTCTCATTCTATCTTCTGTCAAGTGCTGTGCAGAAAAGATGGCACCGATGAGCAAGTTTGGACAGTGCAGCTTGGTGAAGACACAACAACAATGATGACGCACAGGTAAAGAGGCTCGGGCAAGGATCAAGCAGGAGATGAAACATAGTAGCACTTGGATGTCGGAAGCAATTTGTCAATGGTGGTGATGGAAACTCTAAAACATGGTAGGTGGTTTTGGTGCAGTAAAAGCAAGGTAAAAGGAGGAAGATGATGATGGTGCCAGGACCTTGCTAAGGAGCAATAAGAGGCATGGAAAATGGCGAGGAACAATAGAGAGTGACAAGAAAAGACTAGGCAAAAGGGTGAAGTTAGTGAACAATGAAGCAATGAAGGTGAGGATAAAATGGAGGAGACAGCAACATGAGGGAGAGGCAAAGTGTAAAAATTTCACAATTTTTTTATCCCTTCCGCCTTCTCCCCATTTGTCAAACTCTCTCTTAGTTTTTATAGCCATTTCATGGCCGCTTGCTTGAGGAAAAAATCAAATTTCCTCAAGTTTAGGCCCCAAATCATGGCTGTCATTGAAAGGCTAATTTTTTTTTAAAATTTTTTTCCCATTTTACATATAGTATCTTTTATTTAAGGCAATTTTAATCAATTGGTCAACTCTATTTATTTGGTACCAAATCTCTTTTATTTACATGAGATTTATATGGGGGTATGCATTGGATTTATATGGGGTTTGCATGGAAAGTTTTTAAGGTTTGGAATTGCATGATGACCAAAATTGACTTTTTTTATTATTTTAAAAAATTGTTCGAATAAAATTAAGTATTTACTAAAATGAATAGCATCATAGACTTGGAGTGGTTTGCTAGAAGGAAGAGATTTTTTTAATGATAAATGTCTAGTAAGTCATAGAAAGTAAAAGAGTGTCAGTTTGAAATTGTTAGTGGATACCTGGGTTAGAAAGTGAAAGGCTTTAAGCATCCCAGTATACAAAGATTCTCATCTTCCAAATAAAGTGGTTGATATATTGGAAAGTGAGCAAGAGATTGGGTGTTGTTTACAATTGATCAATGGGTTTCTTTGGAGGCTAAAAAGTTTATTGAGGAAATTCCCATATGCTAGCAAGATGGGCGGGATGAATTAATTTAGCTACATAATGAGAATGGTGCTTACTTGGTTAAGTAAAGACTTAAGATATCAAGTCTTGAAGAAAACTGATAAAAGAGATATTAATAGCTTACATCCCTCCCTCTCATGTTGTGGATAAGAGGGTGTGGCCAGCAATTTTGTTACTGAAAGTATCAACTTCTAAGTAAGCTCATTTTTTTAGTATTACAGAGATTATATAAACCTTTAAACCTTATCTAAGTGAAAAAAAAAAGTATTGCAGAATCCATGTTCATCAATGGGTTAGACCTGAGGAAGGATGAATTAAGATTAGCTAGCCAAATCGACAGCCATTATACTGCCGAAAAATTATCGAAAAACCACTGAAATTTACCGAAAATCACTGAAAATCATAATAAATGATTTGATTTCAGGTGAAACGATTTTCAAGTACGAAAATCGAGAAATTAAGTAAATTTCATAAAACATGAATATAATGATATTTGATTTTAAAATATTCATGTTTTCGAGAATGGTGAAAAGAAAATCACCGAAAATTCACCCTGTAGGTGATATTTCACGTGAAACGAGATGAAAATGAAAAAAAGACTGAAGTGAATATTTTTATAAATATTCTTAAATATTCACTTGATTTTACATAAAACCTTTATGGTTTTAATTATGGAAACAAATAATTATGAAAATTCCATAAAAGTTAAGAAATGATGGAAAACCATGATTTCGAGACTAGAGGTCTCTACAAGTGTTCCTAGAAGAAAAACATAGTTAAGGGATTTTGAATTTGGAAAGTAAATAATTTATTTTTACATAAATTATGAAAATATTTGATTTGAATCCCGATTTCTTTGAAAACCATGTTTTTGATAAAAAGCACGGGAAAACGTGCATATGTGTTTTACAGTGAAAAAAGACAGTTTTGCCCTTCTATTTTTACAGTGATGATTTTGAAAACTGTTTTCACGGTATGGAAAACATAATTTATACCTTTATGAAATAATTTGAAAAATATTATTTATTTTATAAATTTCATAAAGGTGATTATATTTACATGTGAGCCTTATGGATATTTGATTTACGGTGTTTAAAATCCATAAAGGCTAAGGTATAGTTTTTATACTGTTTTGAGACTTAGGCCCCGAGCTTCATGCATCATACTATACTGTTACTGTCACGTGGCTGATTAACCAGCTAGTCATCAGCGTCCCGGATTGTCGCCTAGCAAGCGTACACCGAGGACATACTATAGATCATGGCCATAAATCTCATTACTATTACTGTGTCCCTAGTGGACGAGATAGCATGATTTACTTGTAGGGTGTTGCCTAGTCTCACTTATTGCTTACTGCTTACTGTTCACTGTTTACTGAAAGGATTTACGGAATCCTATTTACTGTACTGTTTACTGTACTGAACTACTGTACTGTTTACTGTTTACTGATGAAAAATCGTACCAAAACACTGTTTACTGAACTGCACTGTGTACTGAAATGGTAGCCACTGATTAGTGTTTTACTGAACTGAAAGCTACCATTTACTGTTTACTGAACTGAAAGCTATCGTATACTATTTACTGAATTGGTAGCTACTATTTACTATTACTAACTGAACCGTATCGAGATACTGTTTTACTGAATACTGAATATACTGTTTTACTGAACTGTACGATACAGTTACTGATTTGAAAAGAGAAATAAATGTTTATTCTAAAAGAATAACATAAGAATTATTTCTAAGAAAGAAATAATCGAAGAAGTAACTATCCAATGATTGGATATTTACAAATCACTATACTGTCACGTGTTTTTACTGTACTGAAGAGAAGAGAAGTAAACCACTGTTTTACTACTGAACTGTCACGTGCTTTAAAGTATACTGAAGTGAAAAGAAATAAGTGGTTTACTCTGTGGAAAAAACGAAAATTATATTGTTTTGAAAACAAAGAAATTAGTATTCTCTACAGTTGCTTCTAGGTTCCGGAACAAGTATGGTATTCTAAAATACCTACCTTATTCTATCTGGATCCCTAGCCGACTGTAGTATCCTTCCTACATGTGAGCCTAGAGCCAGCTAGGAAGATTTTAATGAAAAAGAAAAAAATTATTTTCAACATATAGATAGTTGAATATCAAGTGTAGCATATAACTCTCTTACTGAGCCGTGGTTTGCTCACTCCCCAATTTTAACATTTCAGGTTTTGATGATGGTGAGATCCAATATTTGTGGATTACGGCTGCACATAGTAGACAATGTGACAGACCGACTAAGATATATGAGATACGATCATTTATTTTCTGTATTTAGACATGTATACAGTACTACATTTTTGTAAATAAGATAGGGGATGTGTATTATATTAACAATGTTATATTAAATATGTTTAACATTAAGTGCAAGTGAAGTATCACAGACAACCCAACCGGATAAATGGTGTAAAATTAAGGTGAAAAATGTGGTAACGGGTCGTTATATCGTTAAAACAACTACCATGATTGGATGAAGGCTCATCATGATCACTGTTGAAAGAAAGCAAAAGATTAAAGCCAGATTTAACTCGATACTGGCCATCCTTAAAAAAGTGCCCTTATTTGGATTGCCAATAGGAATTGCCAAGATAGCCTTAATTTCATCCTTAGAGAAAAGACCTCTGATCATATCAGCTTTCCATTCCCTCCGGTCATGATCAATCAGCTGTGACACAATCATGGGACCCTCTCTAGTGATCCATTGAGAGTGCATCTTAAAAGACTCACAAGAAAGCACCTATTTGTCCCCCTAAATCAGAATATTGCAACCACTCCCCACATTCCACCTTAAGCCCAGTTTAAGCATCTCAATGCCCTCTACTAGACTCTTCTAGCCCCAAGAAGATTTATTCCCTTTCTTGGCTTTAAATAGCGAAGAGTAAGGATAATAGCAAGCCTTCAGAACTTTAGCCCAGAGTGCATTAGGATTAGAGATCAACCTTCAAGCCTATTTTGCTAGCAAAGCCTTATTGAAAAAGAGAAAATCTCTCAAACCCAAACCCCCATTAGCCTTTGGTTAATGAGTTTCGACTAACACATCTAATGGAAAGGTTTATCACTTTTCTCAGAAGAACCCCACCAGAATTTAGACAAAAGATAATTAATCTTAAGGCAGAAAGAGTAAGGAATTTTAAAACAATTCATAACATAAATTGGAACGGCTGACACAATTGACTTGAGAAGAATTTCCTTACCAGCCTGAGAGAGAAGTTTTTCTTTTATGCTTGGATTTTACTTCGAATCTTGTCCAAAATGAAATCTAACGCTTGCTTTTTTCCTCTACCCCAAATTAAAGGTATCCCAAGATAGCAACTGTTAAGACCCATTGTCTGGAAACCGCATTAATTCTTGACAGCCAATTTTGCATTAGAATAAGTGTTTGGAGAGAATAAAATTGCAGATTTGGAGAAGTTAACAACTTGACCTGTTGCTTTATTGAACTTACTCAAAATTGTTGACTCTACCGAGAGGGGGGTGAATCGGTTTTTCTAGTTATTTCTAATTTTCCTAACTCTTAATGCACAATCAAAGTCAAATAAGCAACAATGAAATAAATGCAGTAAATAAGAGTAAGGGAAAGAGAAGCAAACACAAGTTTTATAGAGGTTCGGCCAATCTCTTGCCTACGTCCTCTCTCCTTGAACTCCTTGTCAAGGTTTTGATTCACCTCTTCCTTGAGAATGCTTACAAACCACTTGAAGGTGTGGCAAGACCTCTTACAATTTCTCTTGAGATTGTAGAAATCTCCTTCTAATCCTCTACCCTTGTAGTATTCCCACACTCAACAATATCAGACTTTACAAGGATAGCTCACCCCTTTGAATAACAGAATTTTTAGTGAATGGGTGAAGAACACAAATGAATCTCACAAAATAGAGTAATACAATGAACAATTTCAGATTTGAATTTCTCTCTTGAAGCTTGAGGATTTTTTAGTGCTTGTTCTACCTCCAAACTTCATAAATACCTCTATTTATATCCCACCAAACGGATAGAACAGTTGGTGAAGCATTTAATGCAAATCCTCCCGTTGAAACCCTCAAAAACTAGTCGTTACTGTCAGGTCTCGTGCAAAGGGATCGATCATGCTACAGTGGGGATCGATCCCTTTCCTCCAGAATGTTTTCCAACTTTTTCCCGGATGGTTCAAGAGCATTCTGCCACTTTGGGATCGATCCCTCTACAGTGGGGATCGATCCCTTTTGTCCAATAGACCATCCTGCACTTATTTTGCTGTAAAGTTTATGGCTTTTATGATTTTAAGTCAGTTCAAAATCTTCTAACACTTTTTTAAGAGTATTTACTGACTTTTTCAATTGAAATTACAATACAAGACTTTGTAAAAATAGTTTCAATCATTGAGTTCATTCAAAGCAAATTTACTTGTATAAAAATCATTTCTAAGCTTGCTTGAGTTTTGTCATTTTCAAAATACTTGTCAATTTAAAGCTAACAATCTCCCCCTTTTTGATATGACAAAACTTAAGGTAAATTTGCTTATATGTTTGAAAATTGAGGTTACTTGATTTTTGAAAAACATTACTCCCCCTCAATATTTGCTCCCCCTCAATTTAATACAAGTTTACCACATTAATTCTCCCCCTTTTTGTCATAGCAAATGATTAAACAGAAAAAATAGCACGGGGAAATGGTTAGTGGTATAAGGCAATTTAAAGCAATAAGGATATACCAATAAGAAGCAGAATAAGTAATAGCATTGGCAATGAAATAAAGAGAAACAAAGATCAACCCAATGGCATGAACGCACAATTAACGTCAGAACAAGACATAGTCATTAACATAGAACACTAGAAAGCATAACTAGCAATGTCATTAACATAGTCATAAAAAGTTCAAAACATATTACATCAGTGCAGAGATCGAAGAAAGTTCAGACAACAAAACACTAAAGCCAACAGAACACAGCAAAGGATAAAACACCAAGGCCATAAGCATAGCAAGGTAAAAGCGCATCCCATATGACAAGCACAATCAGCGCCGAGGAAACGTCTTGTAGTACTGGTCCATGAAATCCTCGTGCTGCATACGAACATCTTGGATTTCATCATACATGGTAGCTTGAGTGTCCTCGATCTGATCAAGTCGCTGAGTGACGGCCTGCTGGAAATCTTGCTGAGAGGTGTGCATTTGTTGAAGCATTAGCATGATCTGGTCGAGAGAAACTGATGTGGAGCCGGAAGGGGCAGAAGATGTAGCTGCTACAGGTGCGTCGTCTCCGTCTCCTCCTTCTTCTCCGACTCCTTCCGGAGCATGTTCGGGAGGTTCAGCCTGTCCATGGCCCTTGACCCATTCGATTGTATCTCCCCGTTGATGTTGATACCACCCAAGGTTATGGAGAGTGGCGAGATTGATCGTGGTGCTGGGATCCGGAAGTACACCAACCTCACATGAACAGTCAACGCCTACAGAGTAAGTAGTAGGCGAGAGGCTGAGGGAAGACAATGGTGTGGACCTTGCCACGAACAATCTTCACCCAGTCATGAAGTATAAAGTGTAGGAGGTCTGGTTGTATACCGTCAGGTTCATGAATATGATGAAGCCAAAAACGATCAAGTTTGCGAAGGTGAGAATATCGGGTGCCAAGAGGGCGGAGATTCCATGAGATGATGATATGGAGGAGGCGTGCGAAGACAGGAAGGTCACTTGCACGATTATCGGTAACGGGAAACACTAAGGGGACTTCGATATTTTCATAGATAGTACCTCTGTCACGAAGTCTAAAAGCAAGGGAGAGGGATTGTGTGGTCAGTTCAACAGTTTTACCCATGACATAAGAGCGAATCCCGACAACCGTACATTCATCATTTGGATCATAGATGATTTCGGCATTGGAAAAGAAGGCACGAATGATGTTTGCCGGGACCGGAGTATTGATTTTGAGGAACTGGGTCCAACCATATTCATTAAACTTGGCGAGGTAAGGAAAATGAATGGACTCGAGGAAGTCAAAATCAATAGGACGCCAATGCTTAATGAGCATATTGGCAAAATCGGCTAGAAATTTGGTTTTCTCATTAGCATGGCGAAAGCACCGGTTAAAGGTGGTTGGTATGGAGGATGAGGAGGAGGAAGCATGGGTTTTGCATTTTTGAGCAGTGTGCTTAATCTTAGGAGCCATATGGAGAAGGAAAAAGATAGGAAATTTCGTGGAGGACTTTTATCAAACAGGTGGTGTGCACAAGTTTGAGGAACTATGGATGAGTGTGTGGGAGAGATGTGATCGAACCAACAGCAGAGAGCCATAACCCAAGATGCAGTTAACAAGTATAACAAGGAAATTCAGATGAAAAATGATAGATAGTCTAAATATTAACTTGAGAAAAATACAAGTGCCAAAGGAGTTGAAAACCTAGATGGAGAAGACATTGATGCAAGATATGCACATGGGTAGGCAAGACATGATAAAAGAAACTAGAAATGCAAGAAAAATTTAATGAAAAATGTTAGAAAAACTTACAATTGAAATGTTGGGTGAATAGTAACCATGGTGTGGAAGAATAAAGGAAATGAAGAAAGGAAGAGATTTGGTCAGGAAATGAGGAGGGGAAATGAAAAAGAGAAGAAAATGAGAAAGATTGGTGGAAGAATGGAGTGATTTGGTGTAGAAAAGAGTGAGAACTAGTAGTTTTGGTTGAGAGGAAATGAGGAACGGCGTGGAGAGGTGAAGAAGAAAGGGAATAGTTGGAAAGAAAGGAGGGCCTGACGTTTTAAAAGAAGCGCGAAGTCAAATCTGTCACGAGGGGATCGATCCCCTACTGTAGAAGGATCGATCCCTTTTAGGCAGATTGCTCCCATCACCCAGAATTTTGGCCAACAGACTGGGAAATCAATCCTATTCGAGAGGAATTGTCTCCTTAGTCACTTGCCTCGTTTATGATGCATAAAAATGATTTGAAAACAATGGAACTCATGCATTTTTACCATCTTAAAATCAAAAGTTGATTGTTTTCACTTAAAATGCAGAAAATGAGATGGAAAACTGCAGAAAAAGTGCAGAAAATTGCAGCAAAGTGCAGAAAATTGCATAAGTGTGCAGGACCAAGAAGTGGACATGGCTGTGATTGTGTTTCAACATTAGAAATGTGTTTTGGCAAATGAAAGAAGTTTATCTTGATCAAAACACATAACACTCAACAGTTTATCATGAACATGAACAGTAACTCAGTAAGTTAAGGTCATGAATTGCACATGGGAATTACATTCTTCAAATTGCTATCTTGTAATCATCACAAACCAACTTAACACATGCATGCAACATCAAATTACTTCAAGGAGCAGTCATTATGCCTAATTCACCTCTAAGAGTGCAAAACCTCTCCTTGTCCAAGGGTTTTGTGAAGATATCAGCTAATTGATGCAAAGTGTCTACATACTCCAGAATTATGTCCCCTTTTTGCACATGATCTCGTATAAAATGATGTCTAATCTCAATGTGCTTGGTTCTAGAGTGTTGAATGGGATTTTTTGTAAGATTGATAGCACTAGTGTTGTCACACTTAATGGGAACTTGATTCATTTCTATTCCATAGTCTCTCATTTGTTGCTTAATCCACAAAATTTGAGCACAGCAACTACTGGAAGCTATATATTCAGCCTCAGTTGTGGATTGAGCTACGCTATTTTGTTTCTTAGAGAACCATGAAATAAGCCTACTTCCCAAGAATTGGCATGTTCCCGATGTGCTTTTCCTATCCACTTTGCATCCACCAAAATCCACATCGGAATATGTATGGAGATCAAGTGTAGAATCTTTAGGATACCAAAGTCCTAAGGAGGAAGTGTCTTTGAGGTATCTAAGGATTCTTTTTACTACTTGTAGGTGTGATTCTCTAGGTGATGACTGAAATCTAGCACACAAGCATACACTAAACATTATATCGGGTCTACTAGCAGTTAAATATAGTAATGAGCCAATCATAGACCTATATAGTTTAGTGTCTACACATTTTCCTCCTTTATCCTTATCAAGCTTAATATTTGTGCTCATAGGTGTAGAGAAAGGTTTAGACTCATCCATTCCAAATCTTTTGAGCAAGTCTTTAGTGTACTTAGCTTGATTTATGAAAATACCTTCTTTACATTGTTTAACTTGAAGTCCTAGAAAGAAGGTTAATTCTCCCATCATACTCATTTCAAATTCACCTTGCATTAGCTTTGAGAAATTTTTGCACAATGACTCATTTGTAGATCCAAAAATGATATCATCTACATAAATTTGAACTACTAATAAGTCATGACCCTTAGATTGAATAAACAAGGTTGTGTCTACCTTTCCTCTTGTAAAACCTTTTTCGATTAAAAACTTTGAAAGTCTTTCATACCAAGCTCTAGGAGCTTGTTTTAATCCATATAAGGCTTTTGAAAGTTTGAAAACATGATTAGGAAATTTTGGATTTTCAAAACCGGGAGGTTGCTCAACATAAACTTCTTCATTTATATAACCATTTAAAAAGGCACTTTTCACATCCATTTGATATAACTTAAAATCCTTGTAGCATGCAAAGGCAAGTAGCATTCTAATGGCTTCTAATCTAGCTACCGGAGCATAGGTCTCATCATAGTCTATCCCTTCTTCTTGTCTATAACCTTGAGCCACTAACCTAGCCTTGTTTCTAATAATAATGCTATTTTCATCCATCTTATTCTTGAATATCCATTTAGTTCCAATGATGGGATAATCCTTAGGTCTTTCTACTAGGGTCCACACTTTGCTTCTCTTAAATTGATTTAGTTCTTCTTGCATGGCCATAATCCAATTTTCATCATTCAAGGCCTCATCCACTTTCTTTGGCTCAAATTGTGACACAAAGGCTACATGTTGACATATGTTTCTATAAGTTGACCTAGTCCTAACTCCAATGGTTGGATCTCCAACAATATCATTATCTTTCACATATCCTAGTTCTCTAAGACATCTAGATTCCTTCTCAATTATTTCTTGTTCCATGGACTCCTCATTTTTGTTAATATTAAGATCTTCTAATTGATTTCTAACATCCTTATCTTGAGATGGATCAATTATAGGTTCATCAAAAATCTCTACTTCATCATCAAGATTGGTTTTACTAGAAATATTTGATTCATCAAAGATTACATGTATTGACTCTTCTACAACAAGTGTTCTTTTATTAAAAACTCTATAAGCCTTAGAATTTAAAGAATAACCAAGAAAAATACCTTCATCACTTTTAGCATCAAATTTTCCTAGGTTATCTTTACCATTGTTCAAAACAAAACATTTACATCCAAATGGGTGAAAATAACTTATGTTAGGCCTTTTTCCTTTATAAAGCTCATAGGGAGTTTTCTTTAAAATAGGCCTTACCATAGCTCTATTTATAACATGGCAAGAGGTGTTTATTGCTTCAGCCCAAAAATATTTAGGTAAGTTGTTTTCACAAAGCATGGTTCTAGCCATTTCTTCTAGTGTTCTATTTCTCCTTTTAACTACCCCACTTTGTTGAGGAGTTCTAGGAGCTGAAAAATTATGGCTAATGCCAATTTCATTGCAAAATATATCAAAACCAATATTTTCAAATTCTTTTCCATGGTCACTCCTAATACTTGAAATAGAATAACCCTTTTCATTTTGAACAAGTTTTGAGAAAACAATGAATTTATCTAAGGCCTCATTTTTAACACTTAAAAAGAACACCCAAGTAAACCTAGTGTAATCATCAACTATCACAAATCCATAGTGTTTACCTCCTAAACTAGTTGTCCTAGTTGGTCCAAAGAGATCTAAGTGAAGAAGTTGAAGTGATCTAGAGGTAGTGACACACTTCTTAGATTTAAATGAATTTCTTTTGTGTTTTCCTATTACACATGCTTCACAAACTTTATCATTTTCAAATTGAAGCTTAGGTAATCCTACAACTAGGTCTCTTTTGGCTAACTTAGACAAAACATGCATGCTAGCATGGCCTAGTCTTCTATGCCATAACCAAGGTTCATCTTCTCTAGTAGCCATAAAGCATACATTTTTGCTATTAAGTTCATTTAAATTCACAATATAAATATTTCCTTGTCTATGTCCAATAAACACAATTTGATTAGATTTGGCATTAACAACATTGCAACACAAATCATCAAACATAACTTTAAATCCCTTATCACACAATTGACTAATACTAAGCAAGTTATGTTTCAAGCCTCTAACATACAAAACATTCTCAATAGTTGAGGAAGAGTTACCAATGGAGCCAATTCCTTCAATTTGTCCTTTGGAGTTGTCTCCAAATGTGACTTCTCCACCACTTTTATGCTTTAGGAACTTGAATTGACTCTTGTCACCCGTCATGTGTCTTGAGCATCCACTATCAAGGTACCAATGCTCCTTGGACTCAGCCTTGTAGCAATACTCTTCCTCCTACAAACACATCAAGCTTTCATCTTAGGTACCCAAATTTTCTTGGGTCCTTGAGAGTTAGTACTTATAATTTTAGATCCTTTAGGGATCCATTTCATCTTTAATGACTCATCACTTGAATTTAAAACATGTTTATGTACCCAAATTTTGACAGCCATTTTTCCTCTTATCATGGTCTTCCTAGAGGTGCATGCTTGTGAAGAGTGTCCTAGTTTATTACACAATGTGCACAAAACAAATTTTCTATCTTTAACTAGGAAGTTTTTAAGATGAGTCTCTTTGTTAGATGCATTATAACCTAACCCTTCTCTATCAAAGAATGCTCTTTGAGTCTCTAGCATTTGATCAAGTTTTTGTTGACCCATGTAAAATCTAGAAAAGGAGTTTTGCAAATTAATGTTCTTTCTATTTAATTCTTCTATTTCTAGATTTGCATTCTCTAATTTCTTTTCACATTCTAATTTAACATTCACAAGCATTTCATTTTCCTTTCTCAACTTAGAAATCATTTTCTTATATTTTAAATTCATGCATTCAAATTCATTGGCTAACTCATCAAATGCATCTTGCAATTCATCAAAAGTATATTCATTAATATCTAACAAGTTAGAAGTTACCTTCTCATCTTCAAAAGCCATGAAACAAAGGTTGGCTACTTCATCTTCCACATTCTCTTCATCGGAGCAATCACTATCACTCCAAGCAGCCACCATTGCCGTCTTCTTTTGTTTCTTCTCATTTTGCTTTCTATACAAAGGACAATCAAATTTAATATGACCAGGTTTTTTGCATTCATAACAAATAATTTGGTCCTTTTCTTTCCTACTAGTTTCTCCTCTATTAAAGTCTCTCCTAGGGGGTCTCCTAGAGTTACCACTAGTTCTCATCCTCATGAATTTATTAAACCTCTTAGCAAACATGGCCATTTCTAGGTCCTCATCATCACCACTCTCATCATGATCTTTTGATTCCTCAATAGTGGTGGATTTTAAAGCTACTCCAACTTTCTTAGGAGGATCTTGATTTCTCTTGATTTTCATCTCATAGGTGAGTAGAGATCCCATAAGTTCATCTAATGAGAGTGTATGAGGATCCTTAGATTCCTCAATAGCAGTGACTTTAGCCTCCCATGTTTTAGGTAAGCTATTGAGTATCTTTTTCACCATTTCTACATTAGAATATGTCTTGCCTAAGGCTTTAAGACCATTTATGATGTTAGTAAACCTAGTAAACATGTCACTAATTGATTCATCATTCTTCATTCTAAATAATTCATAGTCTTGTGTGAGCATGCCTACTTTGGTTTCTTTGACTTGTGTGGTTCCCTCATGTGTGATAGCTAGTTTATCCCAAACTTGTTTAGCATTCTCACATTGTGACACTCGATTATACTCATTTGGTCCTAATGCACAAAAGAGTGTGTGCATTGCTTTAGCATTAAGTTGTGCCATCCTAATATCATTAGTATCCCATTCATCTTCTTTCTTAGGCACATCCGTCCCATCTACTTTCTTAATAGGGATAAGGGGACCTTTAACAATAATTCTCCATACTTCATAATCATTGGCTTGAATAAATAGCATCATTCTAGTCTTCCAATAAGCATAGTTTTCACCATTAAAGAGTGGAGGTCTAACCGTAGAGTGTCCCTCTCCTACCAAGGGTGTAGACAAACTAGTTTGAGCCATTAGTGATCGTTTATACTCGATAGATGTTAATCTAAGTTAATCTCGAGCCCAAGCTCTGATACCAATTGTTGACTCTACTGAGAGGGGGGTGAATCGGTTTTTCTAGTTATTTCTAATTTTCCTAACTCTTAATGCACAATCAAAGTCAAATAAGCAACAATGAAATAAATGCAGTAAATAAGAGTAAGGGAAAGAGAAGCAAACACAAGTTTTATAGAGGTTCGGCCAATCTCTTGCCTACGTCCTCTCTCCTTGAACTCCTTGTCAAGGTTTTGATTCACCTCTTCCTTGAGAATGCTTACAAACCACTTGAAGGTGTGGCAAGACCTCTTACAATTTCTCTTGAGATTGTAGAAATCTCCTTCTAATCCTCTACCCTTGTAGTATTCCCACACTCAACAATATCAGACTTTACAAGGATAGCTCACCCCTTTGAATAACAGAATTTTTAGTGAATGGGTGAAGAACACAAATGAATCTCACAAAATAGAGTAATACAATGAACAATTTCAGATTTGAATTTCTCTCTTGAAGCTTGAGGATTTTTTAGTGCTTGTTCTACCTCCAAACTTCATAAATACCTCTATTTATATCCCACCAAACGGATAGAACAGTTGGTGAAGCATTTAATGCAAATCCTCCCGTTGAAACCCTCAAAAACTAGTCGTTACTGTCAGGTCTCGTGCAAAGGGATCGATCATGCTACAGTGGGGATCGATCCCTTTCCTCCAGAATGTTTTCCAACTTTTTCCCGGATGGTTCAAGAGCATTCTGCCACTTTGGGATCGATCCCTCTACAGTGGGGATCGATCCCTTTTGTCCAGTAGACCATCCTGCACTTATTTTGCTGCAAAGTTTATGGCTTTTATGATTTTAAGTCAGTTCAAAATCTTCTAACACTTTTTTAAGAGTATTTACTGACTTTTTCAATTGAAATTACAATACAAGACTTTGTAAAAATAGTTTCAATCATTGAGTTCATTCAAAGCAAATTTACTTGTATAAAAATCATTTCTAAGCTTGCTTGAGTTTTGTCATTTTCAAAATACTTGTCAATTTAAAGCTAACAAAAATATCCAGAATTACTTTACAATTACGATTGTTAGCATAAGAAAAAAGCAAACAATCATTTGCCAATAGAAGATAGCGCAATAATAGACATCTCCTATTAATATGGAATCCTTGATGCCTACCTTCAACAATAGCCTTCTCAATAAGACAAGATAAGACATTACTAATAAGAATAAAGAGGTAGGGAGAGAGGGGTCTCCCTGTCTAAGACATTTTTGTGGTTTAAACTCTTTCCTTCTCTCGCCATTGAGAATAAATACCATATGTGGAGTAGAGACACACTCCATAATCCTCTGTATCCAAAAAAGACAAAAACTCATCCTCGGCATTAACCGTTCCAAAAAGTGCCATTCCACTCTATCGTAAGCTTTACTGAGGTCGAGTTTGATCGCCATGGCTCCTTTACCACCCTTTCTTCTATTCTTCATTGCATGGATTTCTTCTTGTCTTCATGCTGTAAATATTGATGAATTAGATTTGTCTTCTAGGTTAAAAGTTGCTTGACATTGGGAAACAGTTTGAGAGAGCAAAGGCTTTAAACGGTTGGATAAGGCATTAGAAATAACCTTATAGATGAAGTTGTATAAACTAATACAATGAAAATGGCCTATCTCCTTAAGGTAGTTTTGCTTTGGGATCAAGACAAGGCTAGTTTTGTTCAACTCCTTTAGCATCCTTCCACTGTGAAAAAAACTCTTGACAGTGTTGTTAACATCTTTAATAATAAAGTCCCAAAAATTTTGAAAGAACAGGCCATGAAATCCATTTGGACTAGGCACTTTAAACGCACAACTTAAAAATAGCTTTGCGGATTTCATCATCAAAAACCTCTTTACAAAGAACTTCATTCATGTCAGCTGTGACAACCTCTTTAATCGAATCAAGGACTTAACCGATCCCCTTTAACTGCCTTTCTTTAAACATCTGTTGGAAATAACTCTAAAGTATATTTTCAATTTCACCATCCTCTATAATCCACTTTCCATGCGAGTCCTTAATTTTAAAGATGGAATTTGTCGTTGGTAGTGTCGCAGGCACCAATAATAAATTTCTTTACTTAAACCTATAGTTAGGGCAAGCAACGGTCGATCCCACAGAGATTGTTTTATTCAAGTTAATTATCAAAATTAAAAACCTAATTATTAGGATTTGGGGAAAGAATGAGAAAATTTAAGGTTTCAAGAACTTTGGGGGTTTTAGGGTTTTTAACCAATTTTAGCGTTTTTAAATTAACTGTTAATTACTAAACAAAACAGAATATATAATAGATAAATATGCAAAAGGTTTAGTTACAAGGTAATTAATTATTCTTGGGATGTGATGTTGATCATTGATTACTAAAGATCACTGTCAATTAAGTAGTCAACCATAGTGTAATTCTCCCAGCGTCCAATTACACCTATCTTTCTTTACTGTGTTGTTAATTAAAGGCTCAACATCTTAATTAATCCCTAACTATCAAAATTCACCTATGCTCAATGCTATAGATTAAGTTTTAATAGCAGTATTAACATCTAGAAAGATTTGAGTCAACATTAAGTAACAAACTCACTCAACGTTGTTCATTTAACTTAAACCTTAATTCTTCTCTATCACTAGTGATTAAATCCACAAGCAATTACGGACTTATGTTTTTAACCTGATTGTAGATTATTTAATTTAACTAAATAATTGGCCATGTATCTAATCAAACAAACAATCATTCAAATGTGCTCAGAGAATCTTGGATACTTAATCAACAATTATGTTATAAGTTCATAATCTCACAACATGCTTTTTCTAAGAATAATCAATTTACCTCATAATTGAACAAGAAATCTACTCACTATTCATATTCAAGAATATAAACTCCAAATTATATATCATAAAGATCACAAATATCATGCAAGAAACAATCAAAGAAGCAATCTTTAATAATATAAAGTTAGAATTAATAATCAAGAACACAAATTAGGAAGAACCTAATAAACAAGAATTAAAATTCAACAAAGAAACAAAAATCAGAATTTAAAAGAAAAGAAAAAGAAGAAATCAATTTGTAAAAAGAAAGAAATCAAAATTGAAAAGATGAAAAAAAATTAAAGAAATCAGCAAACAGATAAAATTTTTATCTACTCTAAAACCATACAAGAAAGAAGAGGGGGGAAGAGGGATGATTTTTATGAGAGCCAATGTGCTCTTTACATAGGCTTAAGAATGTTACGTAGAGTAGAATTCTAAGAAGAGTTTTGATTGGCTTAAACTCATTTTAGAACTTCTCTCTCTTTACAATTCTTTCTCAACTCAAACTCTATTTTCCTACTTTATTACATTGTCTTAAAAATAATTAAAACTTTAAGACATAACAAAATTTTCAAACATGTCTTGTCTCAACCAAATTTTGTCTTCAAAAAATCTTGTCTTAACAAAATCTTATCTTAGGCTTGCTTTGTTAGAACTTTCTAAAAATAGAAATTCTGGGCAAATTTTCGTTATAAATTTCCATAAATAGTTAACCCATGAAATGAATTTCAATTTTCGCAATCTTGTACATTCTGGAAACCTTGAGAAGTCCTCTACCACTTTTGAGATCAGGTCGTTAAGATGGTCAAAACTGTCAATCTTTCAAGTTGGACAAAAACTACTGCACTTTATTTTTTTTAGTTTCAATTAATTCCAACTTTGATATTTAATACCTAAAATATAAAATAAGCATTAGCAAGCTACTTTAGGTATAAAACATCTATAAAGCAAATATATTAGCATATATAATTCACAAAATATCATCACATCATCCACCTCCTATTTAGCACTGAGGCGTGAAAGAATTTTATGTTTCTATCACCACATCTCATCCAATCAAGTCTCGCTCTTTGTTGCCAGAAACGTTCCTCCTCCTCACATTTCTCATCCACCTTCTTCTGAGACTCTACAACTTATCCTTTGTTTCCTCCGTGTAAATAGATCCTTGAATCTCTAATATCCTCTGCATCAATTTATTAACTCCAAATTTAGGATTGCTAAATTTTCTTTTGCTCCACTCCCTCAGCTTTTAACTCGTAAACCAGAGTTTTTTCTGCATACAGATCATGTGTGATCGTTCATGTTCAACTGACCAAGATTCTTGAACCACTTCAGCACAATCCTGATCAATCAGTCATTTTGATTCGAACTTGAAGTCCCTTTTTCTTTTCCTTCGAAGGCCATCCAAACGTAAGACCACTAGATAATGATCAGAAACGGCTGCAACATCCACTTCTCCTTGAGACGTCAAGAAGACCTCATTCAACTCAGAAGTGAAAAAAATCTTATCCAAGTGCTTTGAAACATTGTCATCACCCAATCCATTATTTGACCACGTGAAAGGTGGTCCATGGAGATTCAACTTTAGAAGACTGTAATCATCAACAAATCTATTAAACTCCCTTGCTCCATGTCTGTCTAGTGGGCGACCTACCCTTTTCTCTTCTTGTGAATGGATATCATTAAAGTCCCCAATGCAACACCATATATTTTCACCGTTGCTCCTAAGATTTTTAATAGCCAACCATACCTCACTTCTCCCTTGTCTCCACGGATTACCATAGATAAAGAAACAAAACCACTCAAGTTCTTAATTCAGATTTAGTTTCACATCAATAAAAAAAAAACCTTGATCCCACTAGTATTTCGAGATTAAAACCTTTAACCTACCAAAGAGAAAGTCCTCTTGATTTTCCCCTTAGATCCACATAAAAACTTTTCGAAAAGCCAAATCTCTTTCTCAATCTTTCTAGTTTCATCTTTCTCTGCTTTGTCTCCATTGGAAAAACAATAGAGGGACGATGTTTTATTATGAGCCCTTTAAGAGCCCGAATTGCCCAGGGTTGTCCAAGTCCTCAGCAATTCCATGCAAGGATACTCATTGGCCCCCCTTGTGGCTGTTTGGGGTCAGCCACCAACACCATTTCACTATCTTTATCCCTTATATTACACTTCCTTCAATTCTATATTCTAAATTTCATAGCATTTTGGGAGATTTTCCATATATATATATAAAATACCAAAGGTTTTTTTAATGTTATGACACATATACTCTACAAATAAAACCAATCTATTCACTCTCTCTGCCTCAACTCTCTCCTCTTTTTACAATAAAACCTAGTTTCATCGAAAAATCCAAACAAATGTAGAAAATAGCTATCGGCCACCATGCTAGCTGCCACCTTTCATCGCCAGTCGCCACTTACTAACGTTAGAAAACTCTCAAAATATGTCCAAAAACACATCTAGCTCCTCTTTTTTAATTCTTGCACCACTTTTGCCAAAAAAAAAACTCTTATTTTCCTAAATTTAGTTTTTAAAAACTAAATATATTTTTCTAGATATAGGAAAATGGAAGTATTTTTTTTTTGTAACAACGATGCAAGAATCAGAAAGAGAAGCTCAAAAGGAATTTCTGGATAATTTTCAGGAGTTTTTTTCCCTTAATAACCACAATCGATAGCAGACGGTGGCAACCAACTAGTCGGTTGCTATTTTCTGGCTTTGTTTTTGCTTTCCAATAAGGCAAGATTTTGTTGTAAAGAAAGGAGAAAGTTAAAGCCTAGAGGTATAAGGTATATTTGTCATAACATTAAAAAAATTCGTTGTGAGGAGCGGAAAATAGGTTGTGAATAAAATTTTTCTTTTCTTTTTGGGGTAACAGACATACAAAAAACGGGATGACCATCTTGTCCCTGCATTTTTCTTTTATTATAAATTATGTGAATGGTAAACGCCAGAGTCTTTTATAAGATACTTTTTTCATCAATGCTTGATACTCGTGGATTTTAATTTATAAAGGGTTGAAACTAAAATTTGTCTTAAAAGCAATTTTGAAGCTCATTCGTTAAAGTTAGAAAAAAACTATTATAGTTCATTATCTTCCCAAAAAAATATTTTCAAATGACAAGTGAAAACAAGTATCTCCATTCAAGATTTCCCTCCATTTTTTTGGACGAAATGCACCTACACTTACAAAAAAAGAGTTGGAGATCTTAAGACATACACCTGCAATAACAACAACAAAAATTAATATTGAAGAAATTAATGAGGATCTTTAGAAATGTGTTGAAGATCATTTTATAAACAACTATTAGTAGTTTCAAAATTAGTCTTTCGAAAATCATTATTATTATTATTATTATTATTATAAAATAAAAGTTTTATTGGATTTTTAATATTGCATTTGTTATCTTTAATTAATTAATTTATCAATGTATATTAATTTTATAAAATAATATCATTTATTTCTTTTCAATCTTTTAACTTAAATCTATATAATATCAATAAAATTTTGAAAAGTTGTCTATTCACAATTTCACACTAGCTTTCATTTTGTTAATAAGTTCTATTTTTTGTAGGATAGCAACAGTTATCTAACAACAATCATTTAATTAATTTTATTTTTTTATTTTCAATTTACTTTTTTGAACGTATTAATATTTAACTTAAATAAATGTAATATTAATAAAATATCTTTAGAGATAGACATCTATATATATTAAAATTAAAACAACAAATTAATTATCTTTTATTAATTCATTTATATATTTATATTAAAATTTAAAAAAACAAATCAATAATCTTTTATTGATTATTTTACCCATTTATCTATATATATTAAAATTAAAACAATAAATCAATTATCTTTTATTAATTCATTTATCCATTTATTTTAAAATTCAAAAAACAAATCAATAATCTTTTATTGACTTTCCTAGCTAGTGTTAATACATCATGTTTTGGGTAAAATAGGAACAACCATTTAACAACAGTCATATAATTAAATTTATCTTTTTTCAATTTATTTTTTGAACATATTAATGCTATTAATAAAATATGTTAGGATATAAACATCTATCTATATATATTAAAATTAAAACAATAAATTAATTATCTTTTATCAACTTTTTCATTAATTACATATTTTATATATGTATAAAAGTATTTTTTTAATGTTGATTATTAATATTTCATAAAGTATATGTATTTTAATGTTAACTAAATAAGGATTATGTATGTATTAATTATGAACACAAGATTAAATAGAGTCCATTTAACTTAAAAGTAACATTCGAAACATAATGCATTATACAGATCAAGTCAAAATATATTTTTAATATTATGATGAATAGGCCAAGTTCCTCTAACTGTCAATCAAAAACCAATCAAAAAACACAAAACACTCAGAGTACATTAAATAAATTACAATATGAATTTGATTTAACTTTTACAAATTTTACATAATTATATCTAACATATAATATTTTATATTATTGTATTCTAATATATAAATAACAAAAAAAATATTAAATATACAATTGTTGTCTTTTTCATAAATATAATAATTTATATTATAAAATTTTAAAAAATATATATTATCAACAAATTTATTGTTTGGTTAATATATTTCTATGCATTTCACGAGTGTAAACCTAGTAATCTTTTAATCTTGTTTGTAAAATTAAAAAAATTTACGATGTACCAAAAACGAAATTTTTTACAAAATTTAAAAATAAAATATGATATATATGTGTGTGTGTGTGTGTGTGTGTCAATTTCTTATTGGTGAAGTTTTTTTTTTTGTCAAAATCTCTCAATGTTTGAAGGTCACTTTAAGTTTTAACTAATCTGGAGTCGAGTTACGGTAGGATCTGATAAAGAAGAGCTCTTTCAATACTGTTTTTTCTATGGATTATTATCTTATCCACTGCCAGTAGAGTTTTTTAACTCCACAAACGAAGTTAGAATGATGACACGTGTCCTTTAAAAATTTTAAGAAAATAAAAAATAAATAAAATAAGATACGTGTCATCATCTTAATCCCGCTTGTGGAGTTAAAAAATTTCACTGACAGTGGATAGAATAATAATCTTTTTTCTATTTACAAGACTTGAATTTGAGACCTTACTCAAGCAATATCGATCTCTTTTCACTCAATCCAACGGTCATTTGTTTTTTATTTGTGAAGTTAAAAAATTACTTTTATCAAAATCGAATTCATTAAAAATTATCTATTTTAACGCTAAATATCGCTTCGTATTTTTTTATCGCAAATTGCTGAAGAAATATCAGACAAATAATTTAAATTCAAATAAGCTTCAGGCTTAAAAAATACTCAAGCAATAGGAGAACGGACACACCTGGTCTGGCACTGGCCGTCCGTTCCCTTAACCAACTTTCTCCTCTTCTTTGAAAATTCTGAAAGTAAATTCAAATCGGCAGAAACAGAGAGAGTGGTTTGGTGAGATATGTCGATGGGAAGCGACACCACTTGGGTTGGGAGGAAGCCATTGAGGCGCATCGGAGGAATGTCCGATGCTCTCTCCATTGCTGCCGATCTTGGTTTCTCGGTGCCCTCTCCTCCTTCTCAGGTTTTTTTTTTTGAATCAATTTCATTTGCTTTTTGCTGCTTATAATAATTTTTGGGTAGACTTCATTCATATTAATTATAGGATTTTATGTTTAATCACTCCAATTATGCAGTTTGAAACTCCCAAATTACACTACTTTCTTGGTTAGATTGCGTTCATTTATTCTGGCCTTTTATGCTGACCACTTGACGTAAAATATCATTTCTAGCTGCAGTTTGTGAAATGAATTTGGTTTTTTGAAGCTTATACTGAAAGTATTTAGCCTGTTTTCCCCTTTTTAATGGTCAAGTAAGAGGAATTTAACCATCAATAACATGTGGATGTGATCTCTTTGTGAGGATTTAAATTTTGGATCTGGAGCACTGGTTGAAGTATGAGATTTTCATTTAACTTTTATGATGTAGGGGTTTAGGCAGCTTAGATATACTTAATTTTGGAATGTGATATTTTGTCTTTAAATTTGATACTATAGTAAAAGAAAGTCTAAACATGTAACAAGGTTGTTTCACTAAAGTCGCTTCAGTGAACAAAATCTTCTCAGAACATTCACATAACAATCTCTTCTCAGAACGGCTCTTTCATTGAGCAATTTCTTCTCAAAACAATATCTTCACCAAAAAAAGTGCAAATAACACTGGAATAGGGCAGGATTCTTTGTTAACTTTTGGAGAGCTTAAGTTGGTAGATCAAAAGATAGTTACGAGTTCCTCACTTAATTTTTCTCTAAAGTTTAAGTGTTTTTCACTGTTCCTTTCAAGACAGATATTGGATTCTTTTATTTATTATTCACTATCTCCAAAAGTTTAACTCTCATTAGATGAATATTAACTCTTTTATAATTATCAATTCTCATCATTATGTCTATTAATGCTTACATTTTGTAACTCTTATTCTTGATACCAATATATATAGGAGCTCTACTGTTCTTGAGAGGGAACTTAACTTTTTCCAGCAATTTAGCAATAGTCTGTCAAATTATCTCCACAACTCTCTTCTCTAATTCTCTCTTCATCCTTATTCTTTTCTTTATTCAGCCTTCTTTTGCCTTGTTTCACCTTTTCACCATCTCTAGGTGCTGCACTCATTTTTCAGAGTCCATTTTACTAGTTTGCAATGTTTCCCATTCAAAAAGAACTCATTTTTAGGCAATAAACTAAAAGGTCAGGTCAGTTACTCATACAAGTCTGATAACATTGAATTTAAGATATATTGCCTTAAAACCTAATGTCTCGAGCATTCATAGAATAAATAGTTTGTACATTGTTGCCCATGGAACCTTAAATGTGAAAAACCTTAAATGTGAAAATCTGTCTGACTACCTTGATATTTTAAGTAGGTCTGGTGAGTTTATTCCTTTACTTTTGTTTTTATTTAGAAATCTTTGGTAGGCACTTGCTGTCTTGTAAGCCGTTTAGTTACAAGTGTTGAATCTACGAGTTTATGTTAAAGCTAGAAAATCGATAGGACAGATGCCTTGGAACTGCATCATAAATAATGTTGTTTTTCTTCTGTAGGAAGAAGTGCAAAACTTATCCTCTACTACTGGAGAAAAGGGTGATGACTTGATAAAGGTATTAAGGGAGCTAACCACTGTACAGAGAAAAATAGCAGATCTGCAGGTGGAACTACAAGGCCGAAAGGTAAAGCTTCCCAGTTTAATTATTCTTTCACATCCTTTCTGTGCTGCATGTAAGGTTTACTATTGGGCACTTTTGGATAGTATCAAGGGCTGCAATTGACCAGAAGAAATTAAACCAAACTGTTGTTTTGTGCCCAGTTTTGACTATTTAAAATGGTTGGGTTTGTTATTGAAAAATAAAATAAAAGCAGTTCAGTTTATGTTTTGTTCATGTAAAACATAAATAAATAAATAAATAATAAAACACGCACACAAAAAGGAAACTAATCGGTTTATTAACTATTTACTCCTATTCTTTTTAGGTTTTTATTTTATATTTGAAAATAATTTATATAAAACATAGAATTTTATTTGTTAACTTAATGTTGCTGATTCAAGCACAGCAACTGCAAGCCTGCTGTTTCTTTTAACTGACCCGTCTTATGGCATTTTCAGGATGATAAAAATGTTGCACATCTGACGCATGTGAGTGAAATGGAAAAGAAGTGTGAGACACTGGCGAGGATTACTACTATATTGAAAGATGTTATCCAGAATAAGGTAATTTCAGATTTTTTTTATTGTTTACTGTAGAGTACTAATGTCAAGAATGCTCGTGATAGTGATTTTTATGATTCCTTTATTTATACTCTCATATGCTCAACATGGCTTTCATTTTACACCTTAGTTTCAAATCTCTGTGCCACTACTTTCTGCAACAATTCCTTTTTATCTTTTTACTTTGTCAATGGGGTTAGAAGGTGATGAAGATTTTATTTCCACTCCTATTCTGAGTTTTGTTTTAAAATCTCCCTTGATCCAATCCAAATTTAACTATCAAATTCATATTCAAATGCTGCTATGAACAATAATAGAATTGTAGAAAGTATGTGTATGTGATTAATTGGTGATCCTGGAAGGCTCTGTTATTAACATATTGTTTCTGGAACTGAGACTATAATTGACCTATTTGTATTGGTGCCCTTCTTAGGATTGCATAATTGTCCTAAGAAATTTGTGCATAGCTAAGCTGGTTGCTATAAGGAGCTTGTCTTTGCCCTAACGCATTATATTCTTACTTTTCAGATCACACAACAAGATTGACTTCATTTATTTGTCTGACTATTTCTCTGTTCATTATTTTGGCAGGACCGCATTATAGCTCGTCTTCAACAACCATATTCCCTAGATTGCATTCCAGTGGAAGCAGAATATCAGGTTTGTAATTCTTCAGTGGTTGACTTTATCATAAGCACAATAAAATTTGAAAGCCTAGTGGTGTTCTTGTTTGCTTGGGATGATTGCTTACAGGTAGAACCTTTTGTATACCATTCATAAATATAAGTTCACTTGCATTTACATTCTAAGCCATTGAATTTGGCTCTGGAAAGTTTAGTATTGTGGAACTAGGAACTTAGTTTGCAACTTTGCTTATGCAAGTTTGGTAGTTATTTGCAAGATGCAATTTAGGTTTGTTTTATGAACAAGAAAATTCAAAAACGGTGATGATCCCTTGACAAAAATTTGAATTTCATGGTCTATCACACATTGACTTGTAGGTTATAGAAGATATCTAGTGTGTGAGACGATTGAATGATCATTTGATATATGGAACTATTTGTTTCCCCTTCCCTTTATGTTTCTGTCCATGATTTGTATTTATCTCTTTAGTAATTACTACCTTGGATCATATTGAGCCAATTCATTCCATATCCGCATGCCATAAAATGGGATTAAAATTTCTAACTTCAAAGTACCCACCATGTCAAATTATTGAATACAAGTTCTAATCAGTACTTAAATATTCTTCCATACAAAATTTAAACTGAAAAGAAGTAGATATTTATGTTTGAACCTTGGAGGTGGCTGGTTGTTTCAGTTACGTTGGGAAAAACGGAAAGATTTTAGTTCCAATGCTAATGGCAGTTTTACTTGGATTTTTGCAGAAACAATTTTCTGAACTACTGATGAAGGCTGCAAGTGATTATGGTGCGTTGACAGCCTCTGTTACCGACTTCCAATGGAGTCAGAACTTCAAGGAGTCTCCTTCAGTTTGGGGGGTAGGCTTAAAGACAAAATGTGATATATTATTTTGAAATTATGTTAAAGAAGTGTGACATCTGGCATCTCTGACTCTTTAATTAGCATTTGTTTCTCAATCCGATTCCTTTTTTTCCTTTTTCCTCCTACAGGAGATGCTCCGTCCAATACCTGTTGCTTTAGCATCATGCACCCGATTCTTTGAGGCCATGTCTGCATTGAGAGAATCGTTTGCAACACTTCAAAATCTGCGAGTGGGGCATTCTGCTTCCTCTTTGTCAGCAACGCCAGCCAAGGATTCCTCCCAAAGATCACTAGGAGACTCGGAGTGCATGACTCCGCCCCCTTGGAAAAATGAATCAAGTTTTGATGACTTAGCTATCAAAAGCCTTAGAAGCCAAGAACTCGAGCGTCAGGAAGCAGAGGATGAGAGCAGCGAGGTGGGGGATTTTCATCAGGTTGATGGTACAAGCCACCGGAGATTATCTTGGCCTCCATCAATTAAAAAGAACGGTCTTTAACTCTGTCGGATATGCATCTGTTCGCTTTGGTTTGTATTCTGTGTAGTATTTTCTATGCCCTTAGTATCTTCATATAGTTCAAAGTATAATTGTCTGCTTGAAATTTGTGGAAAAAAAGAAAAATGAAAGTTGAATACTAGACTTGTTTTATATCTATTTAATATACTGATTTAAAAACAATGCAGCTGAAACTTGAAACAAAAAGTTCATATATATATATATATATATATATATATATATATATGAGGAGGGATTCACTTACACCAGTGTAAAACTAATTAGCTTTACACCTTTTTTTAACCATTAGATTGATATAAACTTATGGTTGAGATTAAATCACTCTTCTCTTTATAAAACTAATTAATCTCAACCATAAGTTTATATCAATCTAATGGTTAAAAAAAGATGTAAAACTAATTAGTTTTACACTGGTGTAAGTGGATCCCTTCTCTATCTCTCCTCTCTCTCTCTCTCTCTCTCTCTCTCTCTCTCTCTCTATATATATATATATATATATATATATATGAGGAGGGATCCACTTACACATGTGTAAAACAAATTTAGTTTTACACACTTTCATATCTTTTTATATGATTTATAATTTTTTAATCCGACCGTTGAATTTTATGTTCTATTCACATAGATCATGCATGTCAAATTTCAAATTAATCGAATACGTCTAATTATATATTTCGTAAAATAAAATTTCAACCATTGAAATATATTGAAAAAAATACTATTCTCGATTAAAATGATAGAAATAGCAAATTGATTCAAAAATTTACATACATAATAAATATGAGTAGGTTGTTAAATCCAACGGTTGGTTTGCAAAAATATTAATCCTATATGAAGATATGAAAGTGTGTAAAACAAATTTGTTTTACACATGTGTAAGTGGATCCCTCTTATATATATATATATATATATATATATGATACATTGATAGTTGAAATTTTTAATTTTACAAGTGAATTTAAAGATTTTGTTAACAATGTAACAAATAATATCTTTTAAAATAAACATTGTATAATGAATAAATATGACCATTCTTTTTATATATTGTGCTTGTTTTACATCAAATCGTGTAAAAAACAAAAATTATCATATTATAATTAATGTGGACATATCAAATTTCAAATTAAATTTATTAATTCTTTTATTAATATATATTCTTGTCAAAATTTTAATTCATATATACAATTTATTTGTTTCATATTATCGAATACATCATGTCTATGATTACTTGATCTAATATAGAAGCAAACGAAAGTTAAGCACCCTTTGCACCAAATTTGAACACTAGCGTGCCGAATATTGTCGATTCTTGACTCGCAAATTCAAGAAAGGAAGTCGCTATCACCGGAAAAGAAGAAAGGGACTTCCGAAAACAAAAGGGAAAGGGAATATATGCGAAATATATTGAAAGGTTGCTTAGAAAACAAACATTAAAAAGAGGCTGCCGCCTATGCTGACAGCTGACTGCTACAGCCTGCAGTTCTTATTTAATGTCGGCATAGCCCGATTACTATTTCCTTTTGAGCAGGTGATTGCAATTTCGAAGAAAATTGAGAAGAACAGCTGCAATTGGATTTTTATAAGATTATCATATTAATCGAGATTTACTAAATTAATTATCAATCAACGTCTTTGAT
Source organism: Heritiera littoralis (assembly GCA_031772115.1). Lineage (NCBI taxonomy): Eukaryota > Viridiplantae > Streptophyta > Magnoliopsida > Malvales > Malvaceae > Heritiera > Heritiera littoralis. Next base: position 555,350 of record JAPDPK010000214.1, on the reverse strand, counting down.
ATTAAATATTATTATAAATAAAAAAAACCAATTACATTTATGTAAAATTAATTTATTTTACATATTTTTATAATTTCATATGAGAAAAATATTTTTAACAAATAAACATTAAGTTAGATTTAATAGTTTACTCAAACTTATTATGTATATATAACTTCAAATCAATTTGATATTTTATCAGTTTCATTCAAAATAATATTTTCAATTCAGATTAACCGTTAAAAAAGTTATTGTCATAGATAAATTAATAAAAAAAATTAATTAAGTATAAAACTTAATAATTAAAATAAAATGTATAAAATAAATTATTTTTTTCATCAAAATAATTGAATCTTCTTTCATAAATAAATATATATAGAAAACAACAAAAATTATCTCTACCTTTTGTAAGGAATATTATCTAATATATTATTAATAAAGATTTTCGATTTCACAAATAAAAATAAAATGGTGAATAATGATATATACCCTCACTTAAAATATTAAAATAAATAAATAAATAAAAAAGTAAAAGGAGATATATCACGTCTACCACCATTTTAATATTATTGGTGGAGTCTAAAAGTTTTGTCCACAATGTATGGATAATAATTTTTTAAATAGTACATTATATAAAAAGTTATTATTGTAATCAAATATTATATTTATAAAATTTATAAAAATATAAAAATCAATTAATTCAAATAATTAATTAATATATAAATAGATTTTATAACTAAATTTAAAATCCCACACAATAAAATCTATTTTATCCACAAAATAATAATGAATGCATTGTTTCTTGTTTAATATGGAGAATTATTTAATATACTGTTAGTATAATATTTTTATTTTACAAGTTATATTAAAATCGTGATATATGTTTTAATTTATTTATTTTTTATTTTTTTAAATATTTTTATTAAATATATATCATAATTTTAATATTATTTATAAAATAAAAATATTTTATTGATAATATATGAAATAATAATTTTATTAATATTAACAAATTCTACAAAGCAGGCCACCTGAAACCTATTTTAACCACTAATTTTACTTTAAGACAAACTAGACGACAAAACCCCTTTAAAGAAATTCAGAAAATTCCAAAAGCAGCATGCATAGGCTTAAGCATGTGTTTTCTCTTGCAATGTGGCATAAAGTGATGGTCTAGCTAAAGCTATTTCTGCCAAAGGGGAGACATTATTGCAACTCAGGTCTAGTCTCTAGACCTGACAAAGAAAGGCGCAATGGGAAGTGGGGTTTTTGGCTTCCAATGCATGGAAATGGAATACTTATTTCTTTCGGACAATAAAAATACAAAATTAAAGATATTATTATTATAAAGATTTTCCTGAGCAGTAATTTGAAAAATCCAAATGCTTACTTTTTTTTTCGGAAAATGTTAAAATCAGTGCTTAAACTTTTGCTTAGGAAAAGAATGAAAAGTAAAGTTCTCCTGTACGTAAGGTATAAACGAACAGAACGTTTCGATGAATCGTTCATGAATTTGTTTGGTTTTTGTTCGTTTATATTCGTTTATTAAGCTTAACGAACGAACACGAACAATATTTTAGTGTTCGTTTGTTAAACAAATCGAAAATGAACAAAGGTATGGTTCGTTCGTTTTGGTTTGTGAACAGGTTCGTTTATGTTCGTTTATTGTTCGTTCATTTAAAGTGTCATTTATTATTCGTTTATTGTTCGTTCGTTTATGTTCATTTATTGTTCGTTTGTTTAAAATGTCATTTGTTGTTCGTTCGTTGTTCGTTCGTTGTTCGTTCGTTTATTGTTCGTTTGTTATTTATTAAAATACTAAAATTACTTATATTATATAAGTTATATAATATATACCCTATTTTTAAAACATTAACCTAAAAAATTAGTACTTAATTTTTAAATATATTTATACAATATAACTTTGTTGATTTAAAAAATTAATAAAATATAATTATAATATAATTATAAAATTAAATTAGTTAATTATACTTAAAATAATTATTTTTTAAAAATTTTAAACATAATGTACTGAAATAAAATTAATAAAAGTTTCATAATAAGTTAAGATTTCATTCATATGAGCTTATCCATTGATCATTTACATATATATGTTACACATATTTGTGTATACACACACATATATATGATACATTAAGATATGTATACGTGTATAATATAAATTGTACATAAAATAGTAATTATTAATTTTAATAAAACATTGTTGACTTAAGTTGTATTTAAGATTTTGTATTAGATGATTTCAATTTACATGTGAAATTTAATCTTTATGTAAGATTTTTAATATTTAATATTTAGTTTGTTCTTATGCAACTTGTTCATGAACATATGTTCGCGAACGCGTTCGTTTACATGTTCGCGAACTGTTCGTAAACATTAACGAACAATCCTTATCAAACAAACGAACGAACACGAACGCACTCCTTAACGAACATGAACGGCATTGAAAAATAAACGAACGAACAGAAACATCAGTTCGTTTGTTCGTGTTCGGTTCGTTTACAGCTCTGAAAGAAATGAAAACATTAAATTTGAGAACTTTAAGGATGAGCTGTTCCTTGGGGCTTGCATTCACTTTGTGTTTAGAAAAATTATAGTCTAGCTGTTAAATCAAAGATAAATTACGTAAATATATTTTATGATTGAGATTTCAAATTTGTCATTTAATTATTTTATTGTAATTTAATTAATTTTTAATTTGTCCAAAATTATAATTTTTTTTTTCAATTTTTATTTTTTTCTTCGTTTTCTTCAATAATTTTATTTTTTCTCTCTCACAAAAAAATACTTTATAACATTTAAAACAAAAAAAAATTTCTCAACCTTTGTTTTTCCCTCTTAAGGGTTTACTTCTCTCTCTTTTTCTTTTCATTTACATTTTGTTCTCTTACACCTTTTTTTTCATTGACATTTTTTTCCTTTTTCTCTGGAGAAAAAAAAACTTAGAAAAGAAGAAAATAAAAAATTAGTGCATTGAAAATGTGATTTATGCTCTAATAATTGGTTTATTATTTTTTTAAATCAAAATATTGTTAATTTATGAGGTTTCTTGCTGGATTTGGAATTTTTTTTCTAGTTATAGAGAGATAAAGTAGATGGTTGAACTTTGGAAAATAAGGAGGGAAAACAAATTTGGGAAGATAAGGGAAGAAATAACGAATTTGGGCGAATTAAGAATAAAACAAATCACAAGATAGTTAAATATCAAATTTCAAACATTACCAGGCATTTTAAAACCATCTCAATCATAGGCAGGGTAATTTACCTTTAAATCAATAATAAAAATGAAATAGCAGAAGAGATTAAAAGCAAAATTATTTTCCTGTTGCCTACTTCATATTGGAATCTATTGGGTTTTTTGAAAATTAGACTTAAATTTGTGCGAGATACAATGATATTTTTAATTTGTAATAATTAGAAAACCTTATCTGGCATCATACAGAGTAATTTTTTTAGAATTAATTAAAAATATTTTATGAATAATATCTAATATAAAAATCAACAAATTTATTTAGATAAAACGATACATAAAATTAAAAACTTAATTTATAATTTAAAACAAAAAAAATTATATTTTTACAGCATTTTCAAAACATAAAAAAATCAAATTGAAAATAAAGAGATATTCATAAACTTAAAAATATTGTCTCTTACCTTTTATTGTCAAAAATAATTGAAAATATATCAATATTCTTTTCAATTCCTTTTGAATAAGGCTGTGGATCTAATACCTGTTTTAAAATATTCTTAATCAGTTTTTTGTGCTTAAAAATCGAAATAAACAATTAAATTTTCTATTTAGTTTATGGAATCCGAGGAGTATAAGGGTTTTATATAAAATGGAAAATAAAATTGTTCATTATGTTCGGAATAAATATCAGTTTATTTGTTATTGGTCACTCATAAATATTTTAATATCATTATTAAGAAAAGAAGCCTAAAAATATTTTCTTTTTGTTTACTATAAATTCATTTATTCAATTACATTTATCGAAGCATTTTGTAATAATAATAATAATAATAATAATAATAATAATAATAATAATAATAATAATAATAATAATAAAATGAATGTAGACATAAATTTATAACTATTTAGTTTAAATTTAATACTTAAAAATAAATGTGTAATATTGATTGTAGCACATTGCCATTTATAAATTTTAATTTGTAAAATGTGTCCCGATTAGAAACAAAATATAACCAATAATTATGTCACATGTACCGCCATTTGTCAATAAATTAGAAATCCAAATTGACAAATGGCAACTCAGTTTATCAAACCCCAAAATTATATATAGGTATTGATTTTTTTAAATGTAAAATAAAATTATCAAAAAAATTATTTTAAAGATATACTTGTTGTTAAAAATCTTGTTGCATATATAAATACGCATATTAGAAAATTATTTAAAATCAAATACTAATTAGAACAAATTATAAAAAAATTAAATATTACAAATCTCAAATTTTAAATAAATAAATTGAATATGTACAATCTTAGAGAAGGCGATTCTCAGTAAATCAATCATAATAGACCATTAACTCCAATGTTTAGCTCACTTGCACGGCACTCTAATAGAAGTGTTCATAGGTTGAGAAGGTTAGGCTTAAGTAAAGTATTAAGGGATTAATAGTAAGCCCAAATTTGTTCAAACTTTTTGAGCCAAATTTTTTGTACAAACTTGCTTTTTACATTAAGGAATAAGTTCAAATTTGTTCAAACCCACCCAAATACTATTAATTTTTTAAAAAATATATAAAATATTAAAACATACAATAGTTAATAAGAATGATAGAATAAGTTAAAATAAATTCTTACTAAATGATTACAAGAAACATAAAAAAATTAAATTAAAGTCCAAAAAAAATACAAGCTCAAATTAAATTACATTAAAAAAATCAAAAGTAATTACAATATGAATTAGTATAAAAATAGTAAAAAAAATCATAATTATCAAATCCAGTCAAGCTTGGACTTGAAATGGTGAGCCCAAGCCTTACCCCTTTTTTTTATCGAATCTTGATTTTCGAGTCCAACATCATCTAATTGGCTTAATATTTTTGTCCAAACCTACTTAAAAATTAGGAGAGTTTTTTGGGTTGAGTAGATAGCTTGGTGGTTAAACAAGTCTAGCCTCTAATTTGCTACAAAGTTTTGTAGTTAGGAAACATATCACAACTTTCATTCAATCAAATAGAAAAATGGATGATTCTTGGTAGAATTGTTCATAAAAATATATGCAAGCGCATTGTCTAAAATAATTGATAATATTGATTACAAATTATACTAAAAAATTATTAATAGTAATGAATAAAAGATAAAAAAAAGTTTTAAATATGGGTGTTTAATATTGTTAACTTTGAACACTTAAGATTTTGATATGAAATTCATGAACTTTAGAAGAATGTAATTTTAATCACACTAGCATGTCTTAATTTGTTTTTAAATGTGGATTTGATTTTAGAAATCATGCTAAGTGTTTGATGTTTGAATGAGACTCAAATATGCATATGCTTAATGATAAATTCTTTGATTGCGTGCTTGATGTTTATATATAAAATGAAATGATTCAATGCTTAGAATGTCAATAGTATGTTTTGTCTGCTTAAGGTATCGATAATCTTGGTAAAAATATAGATATTGATTAGTTTAAATATTGATGGGCCTAATGTATGTATTGATACTTTATCTTTTTCCTTGTAGAAGTTGAATATTTTGTTTTGTTATCGATATGCAAGGTTTAAGGTATTGATACACTTATATTTGTTTTCTAGGAATCCCTCATAAAGTATCGATACATTGAAAAAAAGTAACGATACCCTTTGACTCTAGCTATACCCAATGGTCGGATTTTTGTGTCGGAAGAAATTCAAATATCTCAATCCAATGGCTAGAATCAATTGAGGGAGTATAAAAGGAATAATCAAAGTGTTCAACACTCAAAAGCAACATTTCTAAATCATCCGTCATTCACATATCAAGTTTTCGTTTGGGTTTAAGATAATTTTTCTTGTACAATCTCTTCATAAAGCTAAACTTGTGTTCATCTTACTTTTTAGATGTTTTAATATTACACTTTGTATACCCTAATCCAAATATTGTAAAAGGATAGAGATAGCCTTGAGTGCTTCATCGTAGTGAAAATTGGATAGTGTAGAAAGCTTTCTCCTTGAGCCATAAAAGGGAGAGCTGTTGAAGGTTTCTTCTTTAACTTGTAAAAAGAAAGAGGTTATAAATTTTCTTTTTGAGCCTAGAAAAGGGAGAGATTGTAAAAGTTATCCTTAAGCCTATGAAGAAGAAAGCTTACTCTTGATCTTGCAAAAAGAGGGTGCATTTGTAAAAATCATTTTCGATGGTGGATTTGATAAATTCCTTGAAGGATGCTAAAGGGAGATGACATAGGCAAGGATATCACATCTCTATGAATCACTTACGTACATTTTTCTATCCCTACTCTTTACTTATTATTCATTTATTTAATTGTTGATTGTTAGAATTGCCAAGTTTACCTAAAACTTCTATCCCTCAAAAAAAAATTAAAAGTAGATTTCATTCGATTGCTAGTTTACTACTTAAATAAGGAAAATAAATGTTGGATAGATAATTTAGGAAGTATATACTTTCAAAAATTATGGGCTTACATATTTTGATTTTGTTTTAAAATTAACAAATAAATAAGAAAACAAAGATTAATATTTTATTGTATGTCATTGTTAGTGAATTACATGATATAATTAAATGGCGGTATATGAAATTTAAACAATTAACAATGAATCAAGTATAAATTCATAAAATAATTAAATTTTATTTGATTCATTTTTTTCTTAGTTCTTGATGTCATGATTATTATAAAATTTAAATTTATAATATTCATTAAGAGTAATCATAACATGCTTTCTCATTAATTTATATAATTTAAAATATTTTTTAAATTAATAAATATTAAATTTATTAATTAATGAGATATTATAATATGATTCTATATATAAAAATTACACACATATGATATAATAAATAAAATATAAAATCATAAAAAAGGAGAAACAAAAAAGAAAGAGTAAATGGCCACTCCACTCCGCCCAACCGATGATGATGACACCAGTAGTACACCACACCATGCGCACATCCATAATTCCATCCCATCTATCAAAAAAAATCTAATGATTCCCTATAATCCGGCCCACCTGATTATTTTACACCACCCCGAAAAAACCAAAATAAACGAGACACTTCGGGGCCCTACTGCCACGAAACCCCGATTGTTCTGATTCTTTTATCTCGATGCGTCCAAAAAAATCTGGTGGGTCCTACTTCTACAAGCTTTCATGATTTTCGTTGAAGTGGGGCCAATGGCATTGAGCTTAAAGTCAGTGCGCTTTGCGCGTTTCGAGCATCTTATCCGTTTTCGCCATTTAGGGTGGGGGAGCCGACGCATGCCCCAACGTGGAACCGTTTCTGAAAACTTGAAGCAATTCAAACCACAGACCACAGTTTTCTTTGTTTGCTTATTACATAATTTTTTTTAAATAAATGTGGTCGAAAATTACTGTGGCTCAAAATTAATTTTTTAATGTAAAACTTGTCAAAAATAATTAAAATGTTCCATTTGAGATAAAAAAATGTGCATTGAAAAGCAATAATATGCTTTTTTTTTGGGTACATATGAAGCAGTTTCCTGCTTAGTTAAGCACAGCCGAGGACGGCTAACATTGAAAGCATCGTCTTGAAGTAGAAAATAGCAATAATATGGTGCTCATTGAATAAAGGCAACTCGAAGCTATTTAACGGATAAGGATTGTAAAACTAATTTCAATTTGTAGGGTCCAATGAGCGGTGGCAAGTTATTTTACTAAAAAAAAAAATTCAAACTGTTTAATTTCAAACATAATGAGTTCGAAGTTAGTTGTGAAACTTCAAATTTTACAACATATTAAGCCATAAATTAATAGACATATTTTTTTATTTTAAGTATTGTTTAATAAACTCAAAAATTAAATATAAAAAATTAAGTCTTAAATTTTTAGAAGAATGATAAGTTCTTTAAGACGATGACTTGTGACTATTTAAGTCCGATTAATTATTTAAATATTTTATTTTTATTATTTGAATGTTAATAATGTAATATAAAAAATGTTAATAAAATATTTATTTATTAAATCACAATTTAATTTTTAAATATATATTTAAAATAAATTTTAATACATATATTAAATAATTACATTAAAAAATTAAATGAAGGCAAGAATTGAACACAACAAAAGCTACTGCATTTGGACAAAGACAGAGCCATCATAAATGAAGACAGCATTTTATAATTACCCTTTAGCCTTAGCGGCTAGGCTAAGGTTAAGGCTAGCATATTCTTTAAGCACCCCTTTAGTGAAAGGTAGGTCCACGTCAACGATTAAGATTTGATTTAATAATTATTATTTTTATTATAAAAAATTAAATTTAAAATTTGATTCTTTACTTTTTATTTTTATGAAAAAAAAAATCCATGCCAGCTCGGACAAAAATAAAATGTTCCACACCCTTCTAACCTGTTTCTGATTGAAGATTTTGACTTGATCCTACTTACTCTTTAGGATTTACTTCCATGAATTAACTCTCATTTTCTTCTTTATTAAGGATTACGGTGGAGTAGCTAGTGGTGGTTTAACGAATAATCATGCTACCTAATTATTTTAGAAAAGTATATGTTTAGAATTTTTTGACTCTCAAATTTAATTAACATTATTTGAAATAATTAAAAAATCATAAAATATAATATGAAATGATTACGACCATCATTTTTCCTTTTTATCCAAACATAGGGCATAATTACACTATTGTAAAAAAAAGTATGTTAATTAAATAATTAACATTTTTTTAATAAAATTATAATATGTAATTAATAATAAATTATTAGATTTCATAAGATTAAAATGGTTATATATACACTTTTATTTATTTTTTTAATATTTTTTAAAGGATATGTATTATCATTTTAATATCATTTGTAATTTATTATATAAGATTATTTGAATAAAAAATATGGATTATTATATCATACAAAACAATACTAATAGTGTTTTTAAACTTTACAAGTAATATTAAAATAATGATACATATTTACTTTAAATAATGGTAAAAAATAAAAAATAAATCTTGTTTGTTAAATCTAAAAACTTTATCTGTAAAATTTAAAAACTCTTATAGTAATGTATAGAATAATTTACAAAATATATTATTTAAAAAATAAAAAATTTGAATAAACCGTGAAAAAAAAAAAAAAAAACAGCTCAAATCCCATGCCGCGCGGATCTCAGTTTTTTCCCATGTTTCTTCGCTTCCTTTCCTGAAACACAAAAAAAAAAATCCCCGTCTTCCTCCGAAGATTTAGGTACTTCATCATCTCATCTCTCTGGCAAGGACAACCACAAAGGAAAAGATTCCCTGCCGCGGGAAGCTTCGGATTTCCACAAACTCCGTCCCATAAATTCCCATTATACACTTCATCTTCCACCGCCACCACCTTCTCCTCCCTCCGAAGCTCACATCAATAAGCAATTTACCCTTTTCTTTTTCTGTATCTCTTTTTGGAATTGAATGACATCTTAGACGTGTCCTTAGCGTGTCGAATCTTTCCTTCCCTCCTCGCGCCTTCCACGCCAGCCAACTTCTCCAGCCATTTTATTTCTTTCATTTATTTCGCCTGCTTTGACTTTTATCGAGTTAGTTTCGATGTTCGTGTTACTTCTTCTCTCTTTTCTCCGCCGTTGATTTTTTTTTCCTGTTTTGTTATGATTTATGAAGTTCAAGAGCGTTGTATCTTTCCTTTTCTCTCCCTGTCCTCTCTTCCGTTTTCATGGAATACAAGGTATATTTTCCTCTCTCTCTCTCATTAATGTTTTTAAATAATAATGTTGCTGATTTTGGATATTAATCAGAAATATGCTAATTGTTAAGCTGTGATTTTCTGTAATTTGAAATTAAAACAGAGCTTAGAGCCTAATTTCGATGGGGAAACACGATGATGGACGCCCTGTTTTTCCTTTAACCGGTCTCCAAATCGGGTAATTCCTTTAAATTTTAGTTATGTTGTTTGTATCCATTATCTAAGTTGAATTTCATTAAGACTTCAGTTACTAGTTTATGCATTAATCCTATTATGATCATCGTCTTTTTCTCCGACTGCTGATTTTTTTCTTACATGCTTTTTTTTTCTCGTGTGTTGTTTCTAAGGACTTGCTTTATAGGAAAATATCAGAATCAGAGAGTTAATAAATGGATTCCTATTTGGCATTGTTAAAGATATTTAGATGAAAATCTCATAATAGAATCCAAAAATAGTTGTAGATTTATTGATTCGCAGGTTCCTTTTTGGTTATTATTATTAGCTTTCAAATGAATTTTAGCGAACTGCTAATTACAAGGGAAGGGTGACGAAAGATATATGTTCAAACCGATGCCTTTTTTAGTCAAATGGAATGGATATGTACGTATGTTTGTATGTGCGTGTGAGTTTCCTGACTTTATAATGCGGGCATGTGGCTATTCCGTATTTCATTTCCAGGGTTTTCTGCTTTTTTTAATATCTTATGAATTTTTATTGTGTAATGTCTGACTGCAGAGACTTGCAGTCTTATCTTTCTGATCTTAGCCTTTTCCTGGCCCTTGAAAGTAATATATTCTACATTTTGGTGGACAACCGGCCATGGCTCAGGGACTTGGGTTCACGGCCAGCTCACTTGTGGCAATTGATGGTTACCAAGGTTGTTGAAGATAACCTTTTTTTTTTTATCTTTTGAATATATATTTATATTTTTCGATGGTATGAAGATTATAATTGAATTTAAATAATTCTTTATCTATTAACAGTCCAGGTTATCTCCTTTTGCTATTACCAAAGGCCGTAAGGAGAGGAAGGAGGGAAGGGAAGCTTCTTCCAAATCAGATGCTAAATACTCCAAGAAGTTTGAGAGATGGTTCTCTGTGATTGATGCTGTGACATTGTCTCAAAAGAGGGTTTTGCTACCTGTTAAGAAACTGAGAACCTCTTTGCTTCTTAGCAGTGAGCTGCATAGGACATTGTATGGCTTCATTGTGTTTGAAGTTGCATGGTCCAATGTTCGAGGTCTTAACTACTTGAATGAGCTTCAGGTATTTGCACGTGTGTGCTCTAATTTTTGTTTGTAGTTCACCATAAATGGCTTTGTATTCAGCACTTCTCTTCTCATTTGCAGACTGATACCTCTCTAGCCATAGAGGCTAAATTCATGCGAAGGTGGGAATTTGACAGCATTGATCAAGCGGCAACCTGTATATCTTTATGGTTCTTTGGATCATTCTTGGAGAAGTGTTGTTTGAAAGAGTACCTGTATTCGACCATTGGTATTTTTTTTTCCTTCATATTTGAAGACACTAGAAGAAAATTTATCATTATGATTCTTGACTTGCACAGAATTGCCTTTCCTTAGAATTTATATTGTTTTGGAAACAAAAAACTGTTATAAATTATTAGAAAGTTCAAACATGCAAGCATGTTCTCCTGAACTTTATATTGTTGTTAAGAGTAAAATATATTTGGTTAATATATGAATCTCACTAGGTGTAGTACAATTGATGGAGGGTCAGTTCAACCTTTAAAAGTCCATAAGTGAATGATCCCTCTTCAAATTATAGTTGCGAAAATCGTTGAATGTGCATTTTGATAATTTTTACCTAGGCGATTTGGTTGATCATAGTCAAGTCAAACTCCACGGTTTCAGTAGTTAGCTCATAACTTCTCTACTTTTCTATACTCCACTCTGTTCCTTACCAAGGTAAAGGAGAATTGTTTATTCTCATCCATTCTCATCAGCTTCCCTTATGTTTACTCTACTCACTGCTTCCTTTGAACTAAAAAATGCATTGCTAAGAACGGAGATTTCTACCAGCACTTCCTTTGTTGTCAACAACCTAGGTTAACCTCCTTAGAACCCCAGTACAAAGATTGTGATCTATCACTTGTAAGTAACTTTGAGAAGGATGACTCAGTTCTATTGTTTCAAAGAGTGTGGTTAGAAGCCAGACCATGTCCTAAGTCAGGCAATCTTGCTCTCTTAGCCTTGTACTGTCATTATCTGTGGTTTTAGCTTCTGTTTTTTTTTTTTCCTTAAAAAACGTTTTCTAAGGTTTGCCACTATTTGAATCCTTTATTGAGGTATTCGTATTACCCTGTATCAACAACTGTCTAACTACAAATGCTACAGAAGTGCTTTATGATGAGTTGGCATTTGCAATCCTATTGTGACCACTGGAATTTTAATTTTCAATCTAGTTGCTTTTTCCTAAAGTTAGCCTGTGAGATTTGCTGGTCTAGGTTTGCCAGAACGCTTTATTTGTGCAGAAAAGCTTTATAGAGACTGTAGTCTCTGAAACTTAGAAGAATATTTGAAATCTGAACTTTGATCCAGTGCATGTTGATCTTTCTGTTTACCACATGATAGCCCTTAGATGCCTGAAGTTACATTCTCTCTCTTTTTTCTCAGTGAAATGAATTTGCTGTTCTGATACAGTATTTATACTGGATTATTGTTAGGAGAGGTATTCTATGATGCTGAAGAAGAATTTCCAAGGGCAATCCCTTTTGATGATGATAATGATGAGGAAAATGTCTACGATGACAGTTTTAGCATTGAGGGTAGTTTCCCCCATGATCATTGTGGCAATTTCAGGGTGTACCCTGCAACTGTAGACTGTGAAACTTCTGAGCCATGCACTCCTCCACCTACTGGGCCTTATAAGAGAGGGAAAGTAACTAAGGCAAGTAGAACTGGAGTTGAAGTTGATATTCATCGTGAGGAAACAAAAAGGCAAGCTGAAAACTCATCAGACAGCTCTACTGAAAATGCAGTCGAGGCTACAGAGTATAGGGATGTTCTTATTTTGTTTAGATTTGATGATAGAGATCTCCCATTTAAATTACAGAAAATAATAACACCTGATCTGAGGTTACTTCGTTTATTAGAGGCTGGTCTTCCATCTTGGGTCATCTTCCTTCAGTCATATCCTGGCTTTTGCCATATTTATCGCCCATGGATGTGCCCTCTGGCCAGAGCTCTATATGTTTTGATTTCAATTATTACTGTTCTAATAGGATTTTATGATTTATACAAAAATGTCCCTGTTCTTAAGGCGACTGCTTCTCGTTTATGTGGGCCACTTTTTGATTGGATAGAAACCTGGGACATGGTATCCAGGATAAAGTATTTGGGAACTATGCTATTTCTACATAATTTTCAGAAGGCTGTGAAGTGGTTTTTGACGGTTACACGTGCTACTCGGTCATTTTTCTCTTTTCTTCATCTACCACTGGCAGAACCATATATGGAATTTTTGGACTTTGTTTTGCCAATTTGGAATATTTTCTTTGAAGTACTGGAAAGCTTCTTTTCAGTCATATGGATTATGATTGGTTCTTTCTACAGTCTAATGGAGGATCTCTTAGAGGTAGTACTGATGCCTATATGTTCTATTGGCTCAGTTCTCTGGAACATTGGTGGGTGATCATATAATTGAAATTCTAAAAAGCTATTCTCTTATTTAAGGGTGTTGATTCAATATAATATTTATGTTCATTCTTCTTATTTAATGCTACTGCAGTAACTTCCGTCCTGTATCCTATATTTTGGATTGTTTGGGAAATGCTATATGCCCCGATACGTCTGGTCCTTGCATTAGCTAATTTTGTGGCTTTTGTGTGTGGCCTAATCTCTGATTTCGTTGGAGATATATGGCAGTCTTTAAGTGGCATAATTCGGCTTGCTTCAGCTTCTGAAGCAACAGTGAGCACTAATGAAGTTTCAGTGTGGCGTTCACTTTGGAATGACCTTTTTTCCCAGGTTAGAAGAGACTCTGTAACTTGATGAAACTATCTTTCTTTATATTTATTTTACTTATTTTTCCTGTGATCTTTTCAGGTTTTTCGTGCTGTTAGAAGTATATTAAATGGTTTTGTTGCCTTCTTCACAGCCTGCAACAGACATCGCCTAAGGTATCACATTTTAACTTATCCAGTTATTTTTTCTTGTGTCGGCCAAAAAAAAAAGTTATTTTTTCTTGTCATAATTATTTTTGGTCCGGTGATCCTGTTTTATAGATTTAACTAGAGAGCCAGGCTTGCGCTTGCAAACACTGATACGCATTAAGCATGCAAGTATCTGCTTGATTTCCTTCAATCATAGCTTTACTTCTGAAATGATGTTTTCGACTAAAATTTAGTAGTAATTATGCAAGTTTCATGGAATTTAGGAACTTAACTTTGTATCAATCCTGTTTAGCGGATATATGGATGCTTCTACCTGTGTATGGGGGAATGCTTTATTTATGAATAATAAGGGTGAAGTTGAATTAACCCCATAAAATGAGTGGAAACAAATCATTATTGATTTTATCAATTTAGAGCTGCATTAGATTGTGGCTTTTCTAACAACTAATTTAGGGGTAGTTTGGATCTGTAAAATTTTTAACATTCTGAATGTTCTAAAACTTGGATCACATGCCCGCATACCACAATTGCAGTTAAAAGTATAGCTATTTTTCTCAATGAATTAGGTTGGATTGGGGTGATGGAAATGTAAATGGGAATGACTGGTGAGGGATGTTTACTATTTTGATGAATTTAATTTTTCAGGTATTTCTGATCTTACTGGATTTTGTTTCATTAGTTATTCTAGATTCTTTCGTGTCATCAGTCATGTGAGGATCTTTTCTTTGATGTGCATGTCCTTCTACCGTGCCAAATACGAATACACTAGGATCTTTTGCAATGTTTCCAATCTACTGTATAATGAGTACCACGTTCTAACTCCCTTGGAACTGAAAGATCTACTACTACTATCATACTTAGAAATAATATTGCCTTTTAATCCATCATTATGATAGCTTCCCTCTATTTTTCTTTTGGCCAACTTTCCCCTCTTCACTGGTGAAGATAAATGGCCTTCTTTAACTCTGGTTAGAGTGTATTTGTTCTTCATTACATACATACATACATATTTTTAATTGTTTCATCAATGGACTTTGATTTCATCTACGATGAGAATGGGAATAAATTTGCACCTTTTTCCCACATAATCAATTAGTACCTTAAAGAATTGCTTTGCCATTTCCCACTAAGAAAATGTCCCTAGCTAATTAACTTTTAAGTTCTGGATCATATGGTCAGTTATTAAGATGGATAATTATTCTTCTATTGATTTCACTATATTCTTGTGATGATATAACGATCTGACATTATTACTTCTGCCAAATGTTTGGGATACTTTTCTTTTGATTGTGCTTAAAAACTTCAACTTTAAATAGCTTGCTAGCTTCGAGCAATGATAGAATGATTAGTCCAAAGCTACTAAATGCACTTTTACATTTTTATCTTTACACACCACAAACTAAATACATACCATTTGTCTTTTTTCATATTTTGAGGGTGTGAAGAAAAAAAAACTGAAGTATATATAGTTGTTTTCTTTGTATATTCTGCAAAAGGACCCACTTCTGAATCTTGAATGTCAGATTCTTCAAGTTTACAGTTTCTTCTTTTTCCTTTTTGAACTAAGCTCGTACTTACAAGACAGTTTTGGTGCACAGCATTTATAATCATGTACAGGACTTTATTCAAAGACCATTTGGTGGAATCCCACGGACACAAACATCAGATCCTACACGTAGTAAATCAACGCATGGAAATCAATAGCCAGTAAGCAATCATATGCTGTAGATGCACACATGAAATTCATTAATTCGTAGTGTGCTATAGATGCAATCAACTACCCTATGGGTGCAACTGCTTAAGCTTATTTTGTTTTTAATGGATTTCTGCAGTCAGAAGTAAGGAGAGTCCACAGTACATCAGGTCCCACATTGTCACATTGAGTTCAAAGATGCACGACGGTATCCTTGTCCGGGAGAGAGCTAATACTCGGATGTAAAAGTAATTTAACAAGCATAATCAAAAGCTAACGTGCAGTTTGATATTGAAATACTGTCTATATGGATCCAAGAGAAAGCATTTATAGGTTGGAGATAATTTCATTCTTTTATTCCTGTGTCTTGGAAGCTGCCTATTCTCCCTCTTTTGATGTTCATAAATTTTACCTTCTTTTTCTTCTATCTTCATAATATCTAAATAGTTCGCTTATGGTGTGTAAATATTATGTACAGTTTAAAGATAATTATATCTTTCACATGATTCATGTTTGTAAATGTAAATGTAGTGCTGACTAATGAGGAATTGGTGATGCATGCCATTGCAACTACTTGGACGCCTCCTCAGGCAATGAATGTATGTACCATGTAGTTAACAACACCATATCAAAATAACTTCCTCCTTTTAAAGTTTGGACTAGGAAAGGATCAACATATATATTACATACAGACAAAAAAACAAAGACAGAGATAGTCTCGCCTAGAGATCCACTTCAATCCCCACACACATGGTTGTACACACAAGTTCTGCTAACCAAAGTATAACAGCAGTATGCATTGTATACATCTACATCTGCTGTCCTCTAATCTAAAGAGATCCCTAGCTTTCTGATCTGCCTTTCTTATTTGCCTGACATCACTCTGCCTCTTTCGAGTAGTTCCTTATTATCTTCTGTCACTTCCTTTCCTCTACCCTACAAATTTCACGTGAATTGGAGCATGTCTAAAGTTCCAATATATGACTTAGTTTTACATAAAGAAAAAACACATTGTACCTTGTATAATAAGTTTATGGTGAACTCTTACCTCATCTATAATTTACTCTTCTTCCTCCTGTGGAAGCTTCAAGGCTTTTGTCAAGTCTTGATATGTAGCCTGCATGCGTCTCTTTGACTGCCCCACATCCTTGGCAATATCTAGAAGAAAAGTCTCAAGCTTCTCAGTTTGACTGATCATGTCCTTTAAATAAGAAGACAGTTCACGGACTGACTGAAGATAATTGCTAGAGGCTATTAAGGTAGCAAATGCTTCTGCATGGATGCCAGATACATCATCTAAACATTTCTCAGTATTTTTATGGATGGTTGGTGCTTTCTGATTGTTGTTGTCTTGGAGAGTTGACTCCATTTGTGCAACTCTTGATGTACACTGAATTGATTTCATCAAATGCTCAACAAAAGGTCCAAATTCAACTGATGAACTAGCCAAAGCACCAAAAGTAGTATTTGCAGCCTGTAACATGGTATTGTGATCAGGTAGCTCCACTGACTCCAAAAGACTAAGAAGGTCTTTCTGATGATTCTTTCCAACTTCCTTCAAGATTGGATTTGTTACACCTTCCTGCATAGCAGTGAATGATCTTTTGAGGCTTGAAGTCCCCAAAGGAACACCCATCAGCTGAGTACCATTCGTGAGAGCATTTTGTGATACTTCATCAACTTCAGCATTTGAGGAAGTATGAGGCGTTATACTTGAACTTCCACCATCCACATGTTCAGAAAGTAATATTGGATCAAACAAAGGGAATATACCTGTTGAACAAAGTAAAGCTAGAGTTATAACTTGAGATTTTAAGGAAACAAACAAACATATCATGTCTAGAACTGTACTTACAGGAAAAGAAATGCCTAGGAAGAGGATCTGCTAAGATCCGAGGAGGAGGGAAAGCAAGCCTACCCACCCAACCATCTACATGAAGACCCATAATTTGAAGGACTTTACCTGTCACTAAAACAGAAAACTTTTACCCAATTATAACAGCAGAGACAGTGAAAACAACCAATGAAGGAGGAAACAGCTGCTATGAATAACATTATTATAAGCAAGGACTAGAAGACAATACATACTGCCAGTGATACCTACATCCGTTTGGTGAATTCCCAGCAGCAGATATCTGATTCCAGAACTCTATTTGACGGGAATGAATATCAGAACGAGACTTTAGACGGGAAACATGGTGTCTTTCCCACGTCACAGAATCACATGTCCCCACTTCATGAACAACTATGTTTCTGGTAGAAAAATTAGGTATAGGACGTTCATCCTCAGGAGTCATAATATTTGGTGGCTCACCATGCTTTGGATTCAATATTGATGCCCGTTTATGTTTCTCCATAGACCTTGGCCATGAATTTGGAGAATTTGGAGGACTGTCAAACTGCAAGAAACCACAGGATCCATGTCCCTATGTAAGAGTAGCAACTCTTTATCAGGCTCCAGTCAAAGCTGTTGCAGCAGCACTCATTTGGAAATGCAAAATGATACGATACATAGTTCAGTAACGTCTTCATGCGCTGATGAATCCCCAGACAATAAGAAAGAATAACAAATATCACGGGGTTGTACACTTTTACATCTCCTTTCACATTGTTGCTCTCTAAAGGTGAATATGAAGATTCAAAACCTTTTAATGCCGAAATAATTAACCAGAATACCCAGAATAATATCATTTAAAAGTAAGGAGTTATTTCCATTCTATATTTTGTAACTTTTCAAGCATGCATCAGCTTTTGTTTGCATGCGTGGGAAAGACAAGCTGGAGAATATATGAAAGGCCGGTGCAAGAAAAACCAACAATTATAAAATTCCAAATTCTCACACCAAACAAACATACAATTTGGCGAACATACAAGCAAAATTCTTCAGTGTAAGATAAAGCATGTAAAAGCATAGGTAGTTTCATATCAGCAAAAATCAAATTTTCTTTCTAAAAACAGATATAATGCAAAAGCAATTTCTAATATTCAGAGAAGGCCTAGAAAAGACATGGAGAGAATCAAAGACAGAATCGTAGACACAAAGTCAGCGCAAATTGCCATCCATATGAACACACAATTTTTAGCTCAATCTACCATATTACCTAAAAGTATGTAAAAATCAGCACTATTCAAATAGAGAAATATAACTAAAAATGCATATCTGAGCTTCTATGCATGTATACTAATGTGTGGTATTTATATGAATGACAAATCATAGAGAATTAGCTAATAGACAATGGAGTTGTAGTTTCAACATGTTTAAAAGGAGGGGAACTTTGTAGCCGATGCTCTTGTAAAATCAGCATGTAGCTTAGAGGTGAATTATGAAGTTCTCCAATGTCCACCACATTGTGTGGTGCCCAAATTGTTAGCTGATGAGCGAGGAATATGTTTTCCTAGAAGGTTTCAATTACTGTAATTTTTAGTTTTTTTCCCATTGTAACCAAAAAAAAATCATTGAGAATTTCAAATTAGTATCTGATTTCTGAAAATCAAAAGATGGAAACCAATATCTTGTTCCAAAAAACCCAACATTTCATCCCAAGCATAAATATATAACAGGACAAGGCAATAATAACGGCCAGGCCGCGATTGCATATGTAGTGTAATTGTTGGTATCAAAATAGAAGAAAAAAAATTCAAGCCCAGATAAACAAAACGCACAAATGAATTTCATCATTTCTAACCAATAAAGTTAGCCTAGTTGTGTTTCATCCCCTGATGCCAGATCTTCTTCAAGGATGCTTCAAATGACAGAGTTGCCTATAGAATCAGGACCATCAGAGTTGAAACAAAACCAAACCCATCTGACATTATAAAGTATACGATCTAAACAGAGAAATAACTGCTTTAGCCAAAAGAAAAAGAGACCAACATACCGTTCTAATACGGCAAGTATAGTACTTAGTATCCTTCCCATTCTCGTCTCTCTGGATGTTGATGGTGCAGGCTCCGGCGCCGCACTTGCACATAAGTGCCTTCACTTTATCGCACCATCGGAAAAAATTCTTGCCCGGGGTTGCCTTAGCATTGTCACAGCTGCAGTTACGAGCATAATACCTTCTGCCCGGGTTGGCCTCGCTGCTTGAAACACGAATGGTGAAAGCCACTCCGCAGTGGCAACGCAGCACTGGCAGATGGTGGATGTCCTCTGGAGTGGAGGGCTGCGATGAGGAAGCTTCAGTTGGAGTCCTGGAAGGGCAATCCGGCGCCCAGTGACCTTGCTTATGACACCTAAAGCATATGTCTTTCTTCTTCCTTTCCGACGGACTTTGGGTGTTGCGGGCAGGGCTACTGCTCTCATATTGCTTGTCATGGCGAGCAGATCCTGTTAATGTTACTATTGGGCTTGAACCTTCTTCACTATGTCTCTCACCTTCAGCCACCATTGGGTACTTCTTCAGATAAAAGCACTCTACGAAAAATGAAGGAAATAGGGACGATTTAGGGGTAGAGCTTCAAGGGCCGATGGCTGATGGTGGCGGTTTTGAGGCGGTAATGGCGGTAGTGATTTTAAAAAAGTTGATATTAGAAGAGAAAAGGGCCCCCTGTACTGGGTTTATTGCAGTGATGATATGTTTCACAGTAAGTTTAACATTTTTGAATAATAACTTTTAAATTAATAATAACTTAATATAAATTATTGATTAAATTTAAACTATAAAATTATTTATTTGATATTCTGTCAATTAATTTTAAATAGTGTAACGAAAAAAATTAAATTTTAAATAGTTATCAATTATCATTAATATATTAAATATTAATATATTAAAAATCTCTCATTCTCATTTCAAGGTTGCTGCGAAGAAACAAGAGTTGCGTTATGTTTAAAATGCCCTGATATGGTATATATTTTTAAATTAATTTTAATAGTAAAATATACTTTTAATTGTTCACAAAATAGAAATCATTTTTTTAAACTTTAATTTTATTAAAAATTTTTAATACTGTGAATAAACTTTTAATTTTCAAAAATAATGTAATTAAGAGCTAGTTTAATTCTCACCACACCAGACCAATTGTGAACCATGAAAAAAAATATATAGTGAGAGATCCTAAATTACTTTTTTATCCCCAATTTTAATTCTTTTATTAAAAAGTATATATCTTTAATAATTATTTTATTTTTTTCAATTTCATTAGAACCAATTTAATCGTCTTTCCAAACTTGCACTAAGTAAAATAAATAAATAAAATAAAAGCTTATAAACGCTCAATTTTTAGTTTATTATAAAAGTTTATAATAAATTTGAATTTAATAACATTATTTTGAAATATTAGAAGTTTATATAATAAAATTAAAAATTAAAAGTTCCAAGAATTGAAAGTATATTTAATCATTAAAAATTTAAATTATCCAAAAATTGAAGATACAGATAAATGGAAATACAGGTGCTCCAAGTTTCTGTACAGCCAGACAGGTTTGAAATGTGTTCGGATTTGAACTTAAATTGCTGGAGGTGCAAATCTTGACTTAGACTCCATCTCTTCTGTCCATGTGCACTCGTGGGGATGATATCATGAGTTGGCATCTAACCGTCTTAACTTGATCAGAAGAACATCCTCTAAGTCCGTCTAGTGATCATCTTAAATTGGAAGACATCTTTGATGAATCTATATAACTTAATTATTTGAATTAAATTACTATATTATTATTTATTAAGCTTATTTTTATTTTTTATTACAACCTAAATTTTTAAATATTCAATTGTCACAAACTTTACGTTTATTCTTCTTATGTGTTTATTTTAGTAATTTTTTAATCACTGAACATAACTATTTTGGAAATAAATAATTAACTTAATTTCTACATTAAGAAGTTATTTTAGTGAATATTTTATAAATAATTATTCCATAAACCGCTGGTAAAAGTTTTTTTTTACTCTATAAACAATGTTTAAATCATGACACAATTTTATAAAAATAAAAGATAAATAAAATAAAACATGTATCACAATCTTAACTTTATTTGTAAAGTAAAAAACCTTTACCAATTATATATGAAAAAATTATCCATATTTTATTATGCTTATTCTTACTTTAGTGTTCACAATCAAACTCGTTTAACTTATATGATCTAATCCAAAATCGATCTCAAATATCTTAATATTAATATTTGAACACATGGAACTCGAATATAATGCAAAAAAAATTATGGCTAAAGAGTCAAAAAAAACTTTCGAAAAAAATGATTTCCCCAATTAAACCTCTAATCTTTTTTTTTCATAATAAATTGAGCCTTTATATTTTAATTTTTATTCAATTGAACCCTTTCGTGGACGAAAACCATTAAATTTGTATAGTACACATGACAAAAAAAAAACAAACCTAACCGTTTCCATCCAAATAAAGGTTTAATAGAGTAAAATTAAAAATATAAAAACTCAATTGATTGTGAAAAAAGATAAATACTCGATTGTAGAATCTTTTATTATTTAAGGGTTTTTTTGACCTTTTACTAAAAATTATCGAATACAAACAACCCTAAAAATAAATGCACATATCATAAACATAAACATAACAAAATTCGATGACGTTCGGCTTGTTCTCATCCCTAATTTCAGCAAAGTAAAGCCACATTAAGGAAAAAAATCTTCAAAATCCAAAAATTTGTAGACAACCAAGAAATTATTACTTACATCACTCAAAAAAAAAGAAATTATTACTTATAGATAGCTAGTAATTGCCAAACAGCCATCAAGGCAAAGGCATATAGAAAAGAAGTTCCCAGTCGCATCTCATTTAGCAAACCATTAAAGCTCCTGAAGGAGAAGATAGATAATTCGTACAAGACAAGTAAATAACACTCCATAGCGATAAATCTATATATAAGATCTACATAATCAGACAATAACTCTCCTTTAAGTGCTAAAAAGGTAAACTAAAACTTGCTTCACACGAATGAGAAAAAAGGACCAGCATTTGTGCCACCAGTTTGGTGCAGCATAGCATCAATCTCATCACCATCCTCCATTTCAAGCTAAAGCAAAAGAAAAATGAAATTCCATTATGCATTGACCAATTTCCAATCTCCACGAGCACTTTAGTATGAGTGATTGTGAGTGAAAGTGAGACTAATAAAACGATACCTCGTCAGGAGTTTGCTCGCCTCGCAGGCGGCGACCATCAAACAAGAAGGCAATTGAGTTGAAATCCACAGACTGGCGATCACAATATGCATTCATAAGCTTCTTCAGTTGTGTGCTTCTTTTGATCCTGAAGAAAACTTCATTCCCATCCTGTGGTCATAATAAAAATTAGACCAAAATAAAGAGGGAGCATTAATCCAAGAAGTTGTATTATAAATATCAAATTCACTACAACATTATCAACACCTTCACTCTGGACAGTTCTTATGTTGATCTGACTTGATAAAAGTGAACAGACTTCTTAAGCCAAAGCAGGTATACAATCCAAAAGTAAATTAGTAAATTAACGGAGTTTCTACTAATAGATAAGTCAAATCAAGGTTTGTTCAAGGCCATAACAAAAATTCAAACCAAATTATTTTCTCAAAGTTGCAGATCTTTATCAGCTAAAAAGCAGGAAAACTATATGAACCTACAAATTTCTTAAGCCCCATAATTTGATCAACAATTGACTTCCCATTATTCAAATATTATCACCATCATCATCAGAGCCTTTATCCAATATTGGAGCAGGCTACATGAAACATTATTCAAATATCAAATCCAAAATTCTCATTTTGATGTGGTTCCAAACAGGATTACAAGAAATAAAAACAAGCACAAGAAGAGCATAAATAGATCCAAGATTGACACAGTACAAACAGATATCATTTCTAACATATGCCAACAACAAATGGCAAGTATGCCAGGAAAAAGTCAGCCAATTTACATTGACTTCAAGAATGAAAACTACAGATGATGGAAAAATCAGAGTGAAAAATGGTATTTCTTTTCAGCAATGGAAAAATCAATGCAAAAGACAAAAGGAAAAATAATGACAAACCACACATCATACCCTCCATACCTAAACCAATCTAAAGCATGCTAAAACCAGAATCGTTCGTGCATGATTAAACACCATAATCACACCTTCCAATTAACACTAAAATTAACGTATAAGTTATAACACAAATAAATGGGCGGAGAGAAAGGCCAACCAGTTATCAGACAACTCAGAAAAATACAAGAAATTAGCTCTAATCTCAAATATTAAACTCAGTGATAACAAGAACAAGTCGGCAAAGAAAAAATAACAACAGCAATCTTTGCAACTACCCAATCACCATCTTATTTAATCCCAAAGCTCAAAGATCACACACAGAAATTACAAAAACATATTCGAACTTTAAAATCATGAAACTAATACTTACCTATATTAGCATGATTTTCAAAATGTGACGAAAAAGTTACAACCCAATAAAGAAATCAAAGAGGAAAAAGGGAATTTTTCAAAGGTAGAAATATAATCTTCCAACATTAATAAACTAACAATGGGAAACTAAGGATTCAAACGGAGAAGGCGGTTAATTGAATGAAAATATAATTTTAAAAAAAAAGTTAACCCTAAAAGACTTCAACAAAAAGAAAAGAAAAGAGAGAAAAAACGGAGAGACCTGGCCTTTGACTTTGAGGTTGATGTGGGCGGCCGATTGGTCGCCGGGCTTCTTATCTTCCTCTTGCTGCCCCGACATTTTTGTTTTTGGTCTCGACGATTTCTGCTTTCGATTCTTCTCTAATTCGATCTTTTATAGAATTAGGGTTTTCTTGTACTTTTCTCTGATTTCTCTTCTCTTTATTAAAGCAGGCACGATTCTGCTATCTTTTTCTCTACTCACCAATTCCGGTAAGCTCAATTATTTTGAGCTCAATGACGTGGGAAACTATTACTGGACCATTTCCTTACCAATTTTTGCTTAACTAATCATCCGTTGCCACGTTATAAATTTATTTGATTGACAAGTATTTAAGTATAGCCATTTTTTTATATAAATATAATTTAATTCAACAAAGACACGTATTTTTTTTTTCTGGTCAAAAGGCAAGTCTGTTTTAAACACCAAAAAAAATAAACCAGATTGTTCTGGGTGATTTTAAATTTGATTTTTTTTTTGAGATATGGAACGTGAGTATCATCTTGCCAGTATCATTAAGAAATATTTAGTACTTGCAATGGGACCATTTTAAATTCTGTTTATGAAATTTAAAATCTCAATTATCAAATTTATTATGAGATTTTTTTGAGAGAATTATCATGAGATTTTAACGTATTTATAGTCATAAAATTTAAATTAATATCAAATTTTATTAACTAAATATTAAATTTATCCAATTGAAATAATTTATAAAATCTATATGTTTATTATGAGTTTAAGATTTTGTAGCAGTGCTTAATCACTTATAAGTTTTATAATAACTGTTATGAGGTCGAATTTATGAGATCAAAATCTCAAAAATTAAAATTCATTGTCTATTGATATGTAATTCTGGTAAAATTTTGATTTGATGAATTATATATAGGATTTATATATGATGCACTGACGGTGTATAGTTTTTATACACTGTCAATGCACCAGAGGTTGACATCTCATCAATAAGTCTTTATGAGCAAATTAAAAAAATTTATTTATATTTACTTTTAAGGGCTTGACATATTTTTTAATTTGTCAATTGATGAGGTGTCAACCTCTAATGCATTGAGAGTGTATAAAAACTATACACTGTCAGTACATCATATACAAACCCTTATATATACATGATTTTATGATTGTGATTGAATAATTGTGATTCTTATTTTGTTATATATACATCTTCAAAGTCGTGTACATGAATACATATAGACTACTAGCACAAAAGAAAAGGAATTTCTAATATTCGTGTTTACTTTCAAATAAAGCCCGGACTTTTTTCAAAACCCACTTCAATTGCAGGCTGGGCTTTGGTGTGTTGGTGGACCCTTCATTTCGGTCTTCAGTCAGCCCATTTTTCCTTTTTTTTTTTTAAATTTTAAATTAAAAAGAAAGGGAAGATTCTAATTTCAGAAATAACTAATTAACGACTAAATCTTTTTCAAGGAAATTTTGGAAGTTTTAAGTTAGATAAATGTGAATGCTACTTTATCTATATGAAGAACCTCGTTTAATAGTAGCACTTGAGTCTTATATATATATATATATATATATATATATATATATATATATATAAATATAAAAACTCCGCCTGTGTGAGTTAACGCAGCCGGTCCCAAGCCCGGGTAAAGGAGGAGGGTGGCGGTAGGTTTGGACAACCAGCCTTAAAAACTAGTCCAATCTCATGAAATGAACCAATATCAAAACATCGTTGGGGCGTCCCCTACACAGCGACGCGCTGCATCGGAGCCCGGGTGTAGTGAAAAGTGGGCAAGGGTTGCTAGGTCGTCGCCCGGAAGTGACGCGCCATATCGACGCCTGGATGTGGTGTTAAATAGGCAAAGGTTCCCACACCACAATGGATGGGGGTGGGTAAAGAAGTTAGTCCATAACCATAAGCTTAGGTTAGGATCTTGGAATATAGGTACGCTTAGTGGTAAGTTAGGTGAGATTTGTGAGGTTATGAGTAGGAGGAGGGTTAACATATTGTGTCTCCAAGAGACCAAATGGGTTGGGGAAAAGGCTAGAGAGATAGCACCTTGGCAATATAAGCTTTGGTACACAGGGAAAGATAGAGACCGAAATGGAGTAGGTATCATTATAGATAAAGAGTACCATAAGGATGTTGTACATATTAAGAGACAAGGGGATAGGATTATTTTAGTTAAACTAGTTTTAGGAGAAGGGGTGTTGAATGTCATTAGCGTGTATGCACCCCAGATAGGACTTGATGAGGTTAGTAAACGACAGTTTTGGGAGGATTTAGATAAGGTAGTACAAGAAGTACCCATAGGAGAAAACCTTTTTATTGGCGGTGATCTTAATGGACATGTAGGTACAAGTAGAGAGGGTTTTGAGAGAGTACATGGGGGTTTTAGTTATAGTGTAAGAAACGAGGGAGGAGATGCTATCTTAAATTTTGCTTTATCTTATGACCTAATCCTAGCAAATACATTGTTTAAGAAGAGAGATTCTCATCTTATAACCTTTAGAAGTGGACCAAGAGCAAGTCAGATAGATTTCTTTTTAACTAGAAGTAGGGATAGACATAGATGTTTGGATTGTAAGGTTATGCCAGGTGAGAGTGTTACCGCGCAACATAGACTCTTAGTTCTAGATATGAAGATAGATAGATGACATCGAAGGAACTAACAAAAAGGAATTGAACGGATTCGATGATGGAAGCTAAAAGAAGTTTGTCATACAACATGTAGAGATAGTTGGATTCAAAAAGAGGCTTGGACAACAGAAGAGAACCCAAATATAATGTGGAATAAGATGGCAAAATGCATTCGGGGAGGTAGGCAAAGAGACATAAGGAGTATCAAACGGAAGAGTGCCGACTGGAAAGGATGCAACATGGTGGACTGCAGTAGTAAAAGATGCTATAAAGACTAAGCGAGAGTGTTACAAGGCTTTAAAGAAGAACAATACAGAAGAGAGCTTTTCGGAATATAAGGTAGCAAGAAAGGAGGCAAAGAAGGCTGTGGCAGAAGCTAAGATGAAGGTTGCGAAAGAGATTTACGACAAGTTGAACACAAAGGAGGGAGAGAAAAGGATATATAGATTGGCGTGAGCAAGAGAAAGGAGGAGTCGCGACCTAGGAGTCGTGAAATGTATTAAGGATGAGCATCAAAGAACTCTCGTTAAAGATAATGACATTAAGGACAGGTGGCGAGATTATTTTAACAAATTATTTAATGACGGAAAAAATAAAGTTTTGGATAATATTTCGGTGCCTCTTAAGGATTTAAATCGGTGCTTTATGCGTAGAATCCAAGAGACGGAGGTAAAAAAGGCACTAAAGATGATGAAGAATGGAAAAGCTGTTGGACCTGATGACATCCCAATTGAAGTTTGGAAATGCCTTGGAGAAGTAAGAGTTAGGTGGTTGACAAATCTATTTAATAAGATTTGGCACACTAACAAAATGCCAGAGGAATGGAGGAAGAGTGTCTTAGTACCTTTATATAAGAACAAGGGAGATATTCAAAGTTGCGCTAACTACCGAGACATAAAATTGATAAGTCACACGATGAAACTATGGGAGAGAGTGATAGAACGGAGATTAAGAAAGAATGTAGAGATATCGGAAAATCAATTTGGTTTTATGCTGGGTCGATCAACTATGGAGGCAATATATTTGCTTAGACAACTTATGGAGCGTTTTCGAGTAATGGGTAAAGATCTTCATATGATCTTTATAGATTTGGAGAAAGCATATGATAAAGTGTCTAGGGAGGTACTCTGATAGTCCTTAATGAAGAAAAGAGTTCTTTTGAAATATATTAAACTAATTAAAGACATGTATAGAGGCGCAAGGACACATGTGAGGACAGGTGGGGGGCAAACAAATGAGTTTCCTATCACGGTGGGATTACACCAAGGGTCAGCGTTGAGTCCATTCTTGTTTGCGGTAGTTATGGACGAACTGACAAAATTCATCCAGGATAAGGTGCCTTGGTGTATGATATTTGCAGATGATATTGTCCTATGTGCGGAAACTAGAGCGGAGATCAATACAAAGTTGGAATTATAAAGACAAACGTTGGAATCAAAAGGATTTAAACTAAGCAGAGTGAAGACTGAATACATGGAGTGTAAATTCAGTTCTAACCGACTGGAAGAGCATGATGTAGTGAAGTTAGATGAGGTGGCGATACCTAAGCGGGATCATTTTCGTACTTGGGATCAATAATACAGATGGATGGAGAGATTGATGGTGATGTGACCTATAGGATCCAGGCTGGATGGAGTAAGTGGAGAAGTGCTACAGGTGTGTTGTGCGATAAAGGAATTCCTACATGGTTGAAAGACAAGTTTTATAGGATAGTTTTTAGACCAACATTGTTATATGGTAGTGAATGTTGGGCGACTAAGAGGCTACATACACAAAAGATGAGTGTAACAGAAATGTGGATATGTGGATATACAAGAAAGGATAGAATGAGAAATGATGATATTCGTAAGATGATTGGAGTGGTACCTATCGAAGACAAAATGTGTGAAAATCGTTTACGTTGGTTTGGACATGTAAGACGTAGACCTGTAGATGCTCCAGTTAGGAGAATAGAGGCTATGGATGTTGAGAGAAGGGTTAAGACTAGAGGAAGACCGAAAAAGACTTGGAAGGAAGTAGTTTGGAAAGACATGGAGGTTTTAGAATTAGATGAGCAAATGGCCTTGAATAGGAATCTATGGAGGCAGAGAATACATATGAACGATCTAACGTGATTTTAGATATTGGTTCATATAGCCTACCCCAATCTATTGGGATAAAGGCTCTGATGATGATGATGATGATGATGATATATATATATATATATATAAAATACTAGAATTTAGTTGAGTAGAATGAGCTAGGTGTTTTTTAAGTAAAGTTTCGAATTCGAACATTATGAATGAAGAAAAACAGCATTGAGAGAGCTTTTTCGTTTGGGATCCGACTGTAGTTTGACTCCGAATTAGTCTGGATCTAAAGTAACTTTCCGATATTGGGATTTCGACCAAAAAGACAATACTAATATTTTTATGAATGAAATTCATTAAAAAAAAAAAGAGAATACCCATGGAAAAATCCCTAAGAAGATGAAGTTGCTTAAATAGAGCAAGAAAGAGAAATCATGGCAGAGGAGAAACTATAAGGGAAGAAGAGAGTAACAACCAGCCAAACCCAAAATAAAGTTACATTCTCATTGATATTTACGTTTATAAATACCTAACCTTGACAAAGCATTCTTTTTTTTTGAGTAATACATTTTCATTAGAAGTTAAATCACAATCAGCATATTACATTCCATGAACAGGTAACTATGAAAATCACATTACTCAAACTAGGTAAACTAGTAAATAACTATAACAAACTAAACAAACCAATAAATAACTAGACTAACTCAAGCTCACACTTGGTAAGACTCGAACCTAAGACTTCAAAATCTTAGGACTTCCTCCTTGTCACTACGCCAAGACCTCATTCTATTAGCAAGTGTTTTTGCTATATTTGATAGACCATTAGCTTTATAGCTTTTGTATTACCCCCAATTTGAAGGGAACTTTAATGAATACTCCATCGACATGTATTTTTTTTTCTTTTAACTTTTTATTGAGTGTTGTAACGTTTTCTTTATTTCATTCTTTCCGTGCATAACAAGTATGAATAAATTTGTAATTTGGGTAATTATAAAATAGTAACAAAAAAAATAAATCTTTTCAATATTTAAAAAAAAATCCATGCTTAAAATTAGATTTTAGAAGTAGCTCTTAAATATAGAATTATTATTAATTATATTTTTTTAATTTATAAAATTTGAACTTTTAAATTTAGGTAGTATTTTTTATATTTTTATATTTTATTTTTTTCTATTCTTTCTTTTTTTTCCCTCTTGTTGGCAATAAAAGAAAATAAAATGAAAAAAATAAGTTTTTTTATTGAAAAATCAAGGTACTTTTTTAAACAATCATCTTATGTGAAAATTTCATTTTTCTAAAATAAATACATTTAACTTAAAATCATAAAAATTATTCTAAATTTAAATAATAAAAGAAATAAAATAGAAAAAATAAAGAAAATGAAATAATCATAAAGAAATACAAAAATATTTGTAAAAAAATAATTTTTAACAAAATCATTTTTTGAAAATATTTAATTTTTTTAAATCAATATTTTATTGAAAAATTAACCTTTTTAAAAAAATAAATTTAACTTTTAACTATAGAAAATATAATAATATATTTATTATTTAAAAAATATTGAATTATATTTATTAAAAAATTATAAATTTAAATTATAGTTATTTCAAAAAAGAGTACTTAAGATCAATAAAAAATTATTTTATCATATTCATAATTTTACACATAACAAATATGATGAAAAATGTATAAAAATGATCTTATCTTACTTTTGACCCTTAAATACACCAAATGCAAGATAATATGATATCATCTAATCCAATCCTATATATAATCTTATACCATCTTATTATCTCTTTCATCTTGTGCACCAAATATGGTCTAAGAATTCTCAAATATACTTAAAACTATTCACAATGTTCCTAAAATGAAAATTTACATGTCCAAAAACACAAAAAAAAGGAATTGAATATACCAAATATAGAGAATATAAGAAATATTAGTCATGCTTTTTGTCCCATCACTTTTTTTTTTCAAATATTTATACTTTATATTTTGACATATAATTATTGGACAAATCTAAATGTCCGTTTACTAATTTATGAATTAATCAATTAATTTATAACATAAATATTATAAGCAATTTAATAAATTGGGATCATATTTGACACGAAAAAATATTGAGGCAAATAGTATTAAGAGGGGGACTAAATATGTAAAAAAAAAAAACTAAGAGATTTTTTAAATAAACCCAAATTTTTTCCTACTTCTCACCATGATTTATTGTTCAAAATACAAATAAAAGTGGGTGTATAAAGAAAAAAATGGATGTGTTTAGAACCTTTCAAAAACTAAATACATCACTCGGTTAGTGGTAAAAAAATACGTCACACACTTTACTCTCTAAGTCCCAAATTTAGGGGAGCGAGTGCAGTGAGAATACATCACTCGGTTCGTGGTAAAAAAATACATCACTCACTTTACTCTCTATATCCCAAATGTAGGGGAGTGAGTGTAGTGAGAATGTGAGATGTACAAATAATTAGGGGTATAATTGAGTCAAATCAAGATAATTCAGCATCATGTTCGAATTTATTTCAATTTGAAAACTCTAGGCTCAAAGCTAGATTCAAGCTTGATTGAGTTTGGATTTTGAATCTTGAACTCGACTCGATAAAAATACTTAAACTGCTTGAACTCAAATCGATAAGTTTGAGCTCAAATTGATAAGCTCGATTTGTCAATCTGCAATCATATATCAAGAATGTAAAATGATAAATTAATAATAACATATAAAAATTTATTAAAAAAATTCGATTAGGCTCGTGAGTCACTTGAGCTGAGTGTTAAAATACTTAGATTCGACTCAACTCATTACTTGAGTAGCTCGAAGTTTGTTCGAAAATAAACGAGTTAAATTTGAGTAATCATCGAATCGAGTTTGAATAGTTTACGAATAGCTTGAGTCATTTACATCACCGTAAAAGAACAATAAAAGTAAAAAAAAAGTGTATTTTGAAATATTTAAACATTAATTATATATAAAATATAACCTACAAGTTACAAGAGTTTATCCAATATACATACCATCACTTAAATTTAAATCCTTTTGAACTTGGAACTTATAAAAACCTGTCCAACATACATATCACTAATGTTCGGTTGATAATGCTCTTTACAAAGATAGTTTTGAAGGAGTAAAATTTGTCAATGGAAGAAACGTTAATCACATTTTTGTTAATGGTTTCAGACCGGTGGTAAAGAAACCAAAGCAGATATTACATCTTGTTTGTACTCATCATAGAACCATGGTGTTCATTTTTAATGCAACAACATCAACCAATTGGCTGTTTCTTCAGGATTTTCACCATTTTCCATGTGTGGTGTCATAAGGTTGAAAGAGACTAAACTGGTTTGTTTCATTAATTTTTTTTTCTGTATCCCCCACAAAACAAAATCCTATAAATGAAGAAATCACCAACCACACGTAAATGATAAATTTGATCACAAAGGTATTTATCATAGCGCGCCAGATTCCCACACCAAAAATAAATCACTGCAGACCAACAATTTTTTTTGGCTTAAATAATTAGTGATAGTAATAGACTTGTAATGGCTTATGTAGGTTCTGAATTTGCAATTTTCGCGTTAAAACATTAGCATATGCTTATTTGATAATTAAAATTAAAAGTTCGATATCTTTTCAACCAACGGATCAATTGGATCCTTTATTGTATGAATCTCATTATTGGTACCTTTATTGAATACGGATCGGAATATGACATTGTAAAATTGCAAGCAACAAGTTCCAGCATATCCAAACTCTTCAATGCTGCCAATTCCGCAATTCTCATGTCCACAAGTAGCGACCAAAAATACACTCTAAAAATCAATGTCCGTTGGACTGAGTAAAAGGAGCTCAATATCTCTTAAATAAGATCTCGAGTTTGAGCCTTTTGAATGAAAAAAACAATATTGAAAAAGCTCTCTCATTTCGTGTCCGACTGCAACTGACTTCGAATTAGTCGGAGTCGAGAATAACCTACGAATATCGAAAGATTTCGACCAAACAAAAAAAACACTCTAAAAAGTAGATGGGCGCTGCACAGTTCCAGAAAGCATTTTTCCCCTATTACTTTGGTCCATAGGTTTTTTTTTTTTGATCAGTGGTCCATAGTTTGCTCACCAAAATTAATGGAAGAAGTATCAGAATTCTGAACGTTAACACACTTTTTTTCACAAATTTAGATGCGGCTTCCCTACAATACAAAAAAAGCACAATAATTAACCAATTCCTTTTTCCCCCGTCCAGTTAAGCACCGGCAATTCCCTGTCCCAACCCAACGTTCGAAAAATTGAGTAAAAAAGGAGACCTTCAAAGTCCAACGCACCTTATTCACCTAACACACATGCCATTATTAATTTCTTTTATTGGTTCATTACTTTATCCCCTGCTTTTCTAAACTACGATCCTCAATGAACCCCCGCTCTTAAACCCCACTTTCCTGACTTCCAGCTAAGAGTAGTAAACGTGGATGGAACGTAGAAATGATGAAGCATTGATAGTGATCAAGGTGTGCGGCAGATGGATGTAGAGCTTGCAGCAAAAAGTAATTATAGAAAACGGTCGAGTTGGTGGGGCCACGTGGGGTGTAGTGGCCAATGTTTCGCCATTTTTTCGCTCTTATAGGCCCGATTACCCCAGTGCGAGGATCGTGGTCCGAGCAGACTCTGCCTCCGCCTCCGCCTCGATTCGTCTTGCCTTACCTTGCCTTGCCTTGCCTGGTTTGTCTCTGCAGTCAGCTCTTTGGTTCGTGTCAATTTTCCCTGACGCTGAGGGCCCACCCCATCATCTCGATCTGCTAAAAACCCTATTCCCACTCGCATACCTACTCTCCCCCCACTTCCCTCTGTCGTTTTATAAACACAAGCGAAAAGCCTACCATTAAACTCTCACTCTCTCACACCATCACTTCTAGCTGTTCAGTTGTTTTTGCTTTGCTTCTGTGACAACCAGCGCAGAGCAATGGAGCACTTTTTAGTTTCTCTCTTACTCTTGCTCATTTCTGTTTTCTCTCTTGCAGGTAATCTACGTTTTCTGTTTTCATTTTTTTGGTTCTCTTTATTTGTTTTGTTTTTTCTTTCGTAAAGGTCACGCATTTGTTTTCACCATTTTTCAGAGTCTGGTTCTATTGGAGTAAACTATGGAAGAATCGCCAACAACCTTCCTCCGGCAGCCAAAGTCGTTGAACTGCTAAAATCCCAAGGGCTAAACCGTGTCAAAGTCTACGACACCGACCCTGCTGTTCTACATGCATTGTCCGGATCAGGAATCAAAGTGACCGTCGACCTCCCCAATGAGCAGCTCTTCGCCGCAGCCAAAAGCACTTCCTTTGCAAACTCTTGGGTCCAGCGAAATGTCGCTGCTTACTATCCTCACACTGAAATCGAAGCCATTGCCGTTGGTAACGAAGTATTCGTGGACCCGCACAACAAGACCAAGTTCCTCGTACCCGCCATGAAGAATATCCACCAAGCTTTGGTTAAGTATAACCTTCACTCCAACATTAAAGTCTCTTCCCCCATTGCCCTCTCTGCTCTCCAAAACTCTTACCCCTCTTCAGCCGGATCTTTCCGACCCGAACTCGTTGGGCCCGTTTTTAAACCCATGCTGGATTTCCTTCGCCAAACCGGGTCTTTCCTCATGGTCAATGCATACCCGTTTTTCGCTTACGAGTCAAACACTGACGTCATCTCGTTGGAATACGCTTTGTTTAGAGAGAACCCGGGTGTGGTGGATCCGGGTAATGGTTTGAGGTATTTTAGTCTTTTCGATGCTCAAATCGACGCCGTTTTTGCAGCACTGTCTGCTTTGAAATATGATGATATTAACTTGGTTGTGACGGAAACGGGTTGGCCTTCAAAGGGAGATGAGAATGAGAATGGTGCGAGTATCCAAAACGCCGCCGCTTACAATGGGAATCTGGTCCGTCGGATCTTGACCGGTGGTGGGACCCCTTTGAGACCCAAAGCAGATCTGACCGTTTATCTGTTTGCTCTTTTTAACGAA
Source organism: Heritiera littoralis (assembly GCA_031772115.1). NCBI lineage: Eukaryota > Viridiplantae > Streptophyta > Magnoliopsida > Malvales > Malvaceae > Heritiera > Heritiera littoralis. The sequence continues at coordinate 520,350 of JAPDPK010000214.1, read as the reverse complement.
AACGAGAAGTTCGGGCCTACATCGGAAAGAAATTACGGGCTCTTTTACCCGAGCGAGGAAAAAGTTTACGATATCCCTTTCAGTGTAGAGGGATTGAAGAATTACCGAGATAAACCGTCGCCGGTCGCCGGGAATCAACATGGGTCAGCAGCAGCTCCTGTCAACGGTGGAGGAGGGAGCGTGGGGAAGAGCACGACGGGAAACACATGGTGCGTTGCGAATGCGGAAGTGGGGAAGGAGAAGCTACAGGCGGCTTTAGATTACGCATGCGGTGAAGGAGGTGCCGATTGTCATCCGATCCAGCCAGGTTCAACGTGCTACGATCCTAACACCGTGGAAGCCCACGCATCGTTCGCGTTCAACAGCTATTATCAAAAGAAAGCACGCCGGATGGGAACTTGTTATTTTGGCGGGGCGGCCTATGTCGTCTCCCAACCACCCAGTGCGTATTCTAGCAAATTCCCTTGCTTTTAAAAATTTTTCTTTTTATTTAATTCGGCGGATATTAATTATTTTTTTTGCAAGCTCTGCTATTTATGCTTATATATATAAACTGTTTTGTGGTGCATGTGCACTGGTAGAGTTAGTCGGCTACTGGGTGAGGTGGGAGGGAGGGGGGGGGGGGGTCCACTTGACGTGAGTGATAAAACAATGGTGCACGCCAGGTCAAAAAGTACCACGTGATGAGTGGTGAAAGTGATTTAGGAAATATATCAAATGCTACGTGGTGTGGTGTCTACTATTGGGTCACTATTGTGGGCCCCTTTTTTTCCGATAAAGGTTAATGGTGCAGCTGCAGGACACTGCAAGTTGTCTGCGTGAATTATTGTTGTCCTACTCCTAGTAAAGTTTGGGACTGGTTGAAAGATTAAATATGACAAATAATTCTAGAATTAGGGTTTTGGATTGATTTTTTTATAATTCTTTATCATTTCTTTCACTGTTACTAAAATTAAACGTATGTTTTCTTTTTTTCTTTTTTTTTGTTAACAAATGTATGTTTTGTTTTGCAGAGTATGGTAAATGTGAGTTTCCCACAGGATACTGAAGACCAAGCATAAAGGGACAAAAGGTTTGGGAGAATGGAGTGGTTGAAAGAGATTTGTGCTACTTTTAATTGTAGGGGCGTTGGGTTCTGGATTATTTTTTGAGGGGGGTGACCGTTGTGTATTGTTTATTTAGTAGGATTTGTTAGGCTTATATTTGGACTAGCTTTGTGTATAAAATGGATTCTAAATATGTTTGTAGCTCATCCTTGAATGGATCTGTTGATTACTATTAGCAGTAGAATAATGTTACCTTGATTGTCCAACTTAAAGCTAAACTTGAGACAATGCCAAAATGGGAATTAGTTGAGCTGGGTAGGGCCGGAAACCATAAAGAATGGTTTGCATTTTATAACTGCTGTTCTAGTTAGCTCGCAAAAGAAGAAGGGATGTCAATGGCTTCCTACTTTTGTCCATTATTTTTTTTTAAATCAAATGTATTTCTATTCATTTTAATGGTTTGAGATTAATTATGTTCGAAATTTTGTTACAATTAATGTTTTTTCTCTCTTTAAAGGTGAGTTTATTGGAGGTCAGATTCGAGAATATTTTTCGTAAATTCAGTTTGTTATCAATTGAATCACAACTTATTAGTTATGTCCACTTTTTTATGGAGTCTACTAGTCTACATGATTGCAACAGTATAGGCTTTCTTTACTAGAATAAATGAAGAGAGTAAGATGGACTTAATTAAGGGTATTATTGTTTTATTTTTATTGTGTAAATTACATGTATCTTTATCCGTTTTAACGATATGAGATTAATTTTACTTGAGGTTTCATCACAGTTAAGATTTTTCACTCCTTTCCAAATATGTGTTTCGTGGGAGTCAAACTCGAAAATTTTTTCTACAAATTCAACCTGTTTTGGTGACTGAGTCATAACCTATGGATAGAGTATTATTGTTGGATTTGGAAATAATGATATGCAATAATGTGGTTGAAAAAAAAATGGATTGGAAAATTCTAGTGAAAACGTATACTTAATTTTCTTTGAAATAAAAATTCTTGTTAAGGTAATATTACAGTTGATTTTTTTTAATGTAATATTACAGCATAATTATCCTAATTATATAATATTATAATTAATTTAGATTAATTGATTAGGATTTATTTTAGTGTTTGATTATAAAATTGATTATATTTTATTATTTTTTTATTGTGATTGATTCCCTTTCTATCGTAGTCTATTTCTTATAGAAAGGTCATAAGCCTTCTTGTAATACATATATCAAAAATACAATATTTTTTTTTTGCTTTCTTTATTTACATGGTATCAAAGCTAGGTATTGTTGTTCACCCCCAAGACGAATCACCTTGGATTAACTTGTTTCATTCTCTTTTTCACAATTTCATTTTTTGTTCTTAGGCATCAAAACCAAAATCATTGCTTGATTAAAATCAATCATCCAAAAATGATTATAAGTACTCAAAGAAAAAACATGCAACCAATCTCAATCATTCTCGATGGTTATAACTACAATTGATGGGCTACAACTATGCATAGTTATATGAAGAGAATTAAATTATGACTTGTTGTCATTAGAGAACATACGAATTCTTACATAGTTCACCAGCACCACTATTCTCTTTATCAATGTACTTTTTTGAACTTGCTAAGGAGGCTTGTAAATAAACCTGCTCAAGAGCCAAGCTATCTGCCCAAGCCTGAAGTTTTGCCTAATATTTGGCTGGGCTTGAATAAAAATATCTGATGTGATTATCGGGTATGAGTAAAATTTTTAGTCAGGTCAGGCTTGGGCTTGACCCTTTAAAGCCCGGGCTCGACCCGAACATAATTATATTTAAAATTTTTTAAATTTATTTACTAAGTATAATACAATTATATGTATATAAATCATTTATTGATTAATAAACATGGTTACATATATTTAATTTGAAAATTGACATGTATTTTTGACAAATCAAATTAAACTTCAAATAGACTAAAAGAATAAAAAAATAAAAACATAAAATATAAAAAATAAATAAAATAATATATGGGTGGGCCAGGCTTGGACTTTGCATTATAAAATAAAAACAGGCTTCGAAAAAGTTAGGTCGAATTTGCGGGCCAGGCTTTGCTTGGGCTTGTATATAAGTTAATGTTATATAGTCTGTGCCTAGCTCGAGGCCGCCCGTGATCAGGTTTACTCTACTATTCTCTCTCATTAATATCATCTTATGATCACTTTGTCTCAACTCTATCAAGAATTAGGTTAATCAATTAATGAATTTCATTCCAAAATACAACATTTACGGGATATGCTTGAGGATTTTGAGCCAGAATTAAAAAAAAAAATGATCAAGATACATTTCTTACTTATCAGAATTAACTTTGACTTATTCAATCTCTCATGACTTTTCAAATGGCTTTAGAAATAGTAGGTCTTCACTTTTGCGTCAACATTCTCTACCGACTATGGATTGTTTAATTGCATAATTGATTTTTGAAGAAACTCAGTTAACTATGACTCGAACTCATTATATATTGTTGTTACTGTAACTCCTAAAGAACACACTATTTCTACACAGCCTTGTTTTCGAAATGGATGAAGTAATCATATGGGTGTCGACTACAAAGTAATATTTCATTCCAATAAAGTACAACTTTCTGACTCTCAAGCTATTGGGAGTATTTTAACTAAGTCTTCTTCTTCAAATACGCCTTGTTCGCAATGTGGAAAAACTAATAATCTTGTTGAAAAATGCAATGCCATATTTGATAACAATGGAACACATTGTTCAGGTTCTCTAGTTACAAAGGCTGCTGTAGCAACAAAAAGATTTTATTACCTTCAAGTCTTCTTCTAATAATATACATTCTCCATTGATGACCTTTAGGTTCTAATCAATCAAGTAATGCCCCAGTCTCACACTACAGTCATGTCAGTTACTACATTGGGTAATACTTGGTTGTTAGATATTGCTTGTAAAAATCATATGACTGTTGATCCTTCCTTATTTAAGAAAATAACACCTATGTCAAATAGTTCCATCATTACAACTGCCAATAGTTCCACCTTGAAAGGCACCCATGTTGATAATATTGAAACTTTCACTCTTTGCATCCCTAATACTTATTTTGTTCTAGACCTTGCTTTCAATTGTTTTTGTTGGTTAACTTTGTGATCTTCGTCTTGACTTACATTTTTAAAACAATATGATTGTATTATGCAGGATCCTCAAATAGATAAGAAAGTTAGGACATTGTGTAAGTTGGAACACTGTTTTAGCTCGAAAGTCTGAAAGTTCCACAACACTTGATCATCAATGCTACAACTCAAACAACACCCTTTTCATCTTCTTTAGATTTATGGTTCTCTAGGTGAGGTCATGCGTCTATTTCTTGAATAAAATCACTAGCTTCTACTGGTGTTTGAGGTAAGAGTTCTAATGGCATTTTTTATTGTTTATCTTGTCAATTTGGAAAACAAAGTGCATTACCATTCAATAAAAATGAATTTTATTCTTATGTACCATTTGATTTAATCTATTATGATATTTGGGGTCCAAATCCAACATTAGCTATGAGAGGTTCATGATACTTTGTTGTTTTTATTGATGATTTTTCACAACATACTTGGCTTTACTTATTGGAACAACAACTTAAACTCTTGTCAATTTTTAGTAAATTTAATAATATGATACAAACTCAGTTTTCTCACAAGATAAAAGCCTTTAGGTCTTACAATGTTGCTAAATATACATTAACTAAGCTCAATAACTTGTTAAAAAATATAGGACTCTATCTTGTCCATAAACTTCACAACAAAATGGTAGAGCCAAAAGAAAACATCATCATATAGTAGAAACTTTCGTGCCCTTCTTGTTTCTTCATCTCTTCTTGAATAATTTTGGGGTGTAACCACTTTTACCGTTGTTTACACTTTACACTATCAACTAAGTTCCCACACCAGAATAGGTACGTGATCTCATTTCGAGTGTTTGTACAATAAGATTCTTGATTATCATTCTCTTAAAATTTTTAAGTGTGCTTGTTTTGTGCTAGTTCCAGATCATTAATGAAATAAACTTGAACCCTGAAATTGGTTATGTTGTTTTTTGGATTACCAATATCTCTTTATTTTTATTCCAATCTCCCTCTCCACAGGTTTTCGTAGAGTTTTTTTTTTTTTAATCTTTTATCAACTGACAAGATTATTTTAGGTACTTTTAACTCAAACGGTGACTCATCTTCCTTAATTTTTGATATGACCAATGCTCCTACTAATGCATTCGTGCCTTCTCTATATGCACCTCCTCCTTTTCGTCACTCTAGTCGGGTAAGAGAATCAAACACAATTTTGTAATTTTCATTGCTATTATACCCTAGCCACATTACATGAGCCTTGTAATTTCCTTGAGGCCACTTCTGATCCTATGTGACTACAAGCAATGAAAGAAAAGTTATAAGCTCTTGAGAAAACTCATTTTTGGGACATTATTGATTGACAATGTGACAAGTTAGTCATTGATTGTAGGTGAATTTATAAGATTAAGACTCAGTGGGATTGATTCGTGAAACTTTACAAGGCATGGCTTATTGCTAGGGGATTTACTCAAGATTATGGCATTGATTACGAAGAGTCCTTTGTTTTAGTTGCTCATCTTACATTTATTTGTTCCCTATTGACAGTCATTACAATTAAAAAGTGATCAACATATCAAATGGATGTTAAAAATGTTTTTCTAAATGATATTACTGATAAAGTTTACATGAAATCACCTCCTAATTCCTCTATACCATCTAATAAAATTTGCCGCTTTCACATAGCGTTGTATAGTTTTAAGTTTCTAGAGTTTGGTTCTCAAAATTCTATACCACTATTGCATAGCTAGGCCTTAAATCCAGTGCTATTATTCCGCTCTTTGTAGCATATTTGGTTTGATGTGATAGTCGTTTCATTTTAAGTGTATTCTGATTATTCTAAAAAAGGATCTATTGTCATGTTAGTATAACATTTGGAAAGGAATGATTCTTTCGATTGAAAGATCTGTTTCTGTTTGATCAGATTACACATGGTATTAATTTTTTTTACCATCATGAATAAAAATATTATATTATGGGCCATTTTACCTTAATGCTTTTTGAATATCCAACTTTTTTTTTTGTGTATCCCAATAATTGGGGAAAGTGTTCGACCAACGGTACTAATGTGATCACCAATCGTTGGTCCAAAAAAACAACATGAAACTATTTTTTTTTTTTATAAATTACAGGTATCTTCATTCGTTTTAACGGTTTGAGATTAATCTTGCTCGGGGCTTCGTCACAGTTAAAGGTTCTCACCCTTTCTCAAAGTTGTGTTCAGTAAGAGTCGAACCCAAGAGTTCATTCCACAAATTCAACCTGCATTACCAACTGAGCCACAACTCATGAGTAGTATGAAAGAATGAAAGGGGTTACCAAGGACCAAATTCGGACGCCAAAAAAGCCAAAAAAGGCTGCCAAGCAGCCATATCTGGCTGCTGTAACGCCTAAATGGCACGCTAGTAGCTCCTTTTGGCCTCACAAAGCGCCACAAAAGGAGTTCTAGGTGGCCAGATTGGGTGAATGGTAGGGCTTACAAGCCTTCTTTGTGTAAAAAAAAAAGACTCGTTCATTGGATCAACTAAAGTCGACATCGGATTCCACTTGTTAAAACACTGGAAATTGAAAAAAAAAAATTTAAGCCAATATTTTTACATCCAATGTTAACCAAATTCCTCCCTTGTTGTACTAGTACTTGACTTTCTCAAGCGTTGTTGGGCGAAACAATAACCCAATTGGCTCGGTATCACTAGCTCCAAAGTAGAATTGGAGCAGATTTTTAAGTCTCGGGTTAGGAAATAGATACGGGGAGTTTCCTCTTCATAGAATAATACCAAAACAGGTTATGAATAAGGCTCAGAACTTGAACACAACCACATCAATCAAGGTGAAAGACATTATCAATTCAGTCAACTTGTTGTTGGTTAAAATTAATTTTAATCCTAAACCAAGGTTAGAATATCAATAACAACTAGGTACACTAACAATTTCTTACACGAAAAACAAAAAAATCACGTTATTGTAGAAAATAAGATCATAATGAAAGGTAAACTTGTAGGCCCTGATTGTATAATTGGAAACTCGGAAGGCGTAATGATCAAAAGTATCATGCTGTGGTAAAAGTTACCTTGGATCCAGATTGAGCTGTGCTTGTTGTTTCAATAGAAAATTGTGGAACATTTCAATCAGGAAAAATGGGGAGTACTTTGGACATTGCTTTTTCTGTACAAGATGACACAGAAATTACAAATAAAGGCATAATAATAATAATGTGATTGTGGAAAGACATTGTGGTGATGATAAAAGGATTAATGTAAATCACAGGAATGTTTCATTTTATTCATATGCAGACGACAATGTCCTTTGAGGCATCAGAAAAAGCACGCACATTTTCTAAGCTCTGAAAATGAGAGGCTGATGACTGATCCCATGTGCATGAGGTCCCATACCATCTACTCAATTGCACCAAGGATCTAGTATTTAATATTTTGAGTACTTTATTGTTGCTATTTAGAAGAAAAAATGAAGGACCATCGACTTGGAGAAGGACCATTGCTTCCTATTTTATTTTTTTATTTTTATATAATAAAGGTTATAATTTAAGATAAAAAAATATAAATATTAAAATTCCACCTTAAGTTTGTGCATTTTTTTATATCTTTAAAGGGTTAGTTCAATGATGTAAAGTTTTGTTAAGTTTTTGAATGAGAACGAGTTATAGCGAAAGGTCTCATATTCGAATTTTCACAATGTCAAATTCTCTTGAACCCGCACCAATCAGACAACGCTGATGAAAATTAATTTTATACCAAATGTAGTATAAAGACATCTCGTGATTTAAAAAAATGAAAATAAAATTTATAGAGAACTAAAATGGAAGGTGAGGATATTGAAGGAGAAGAGTAATTATGGTGTTGATTATTGGTGTGAGTAATTGCTTCTTGAGGAAAATTATTGTTGGCAGTAACTGGTGGTGCACCACCCAAAATGGTAGGGGCACCATGAAAGGTTAAACAAAAGAATGGTGAGGCTGTCAAGGATGGTGCACCACCCAAGATGTCTGCATCTCCTGAAACATCAAAGCTCAGATGAAGCAGAGATGGGATTCCCTTGGCTGGCTCCATTCCCAGTTAGAACTTGGCTCTTCTCACTGTCTGTTCACATGCTCTATTATTGAAATTCCCACTTTCATTTTTCTACTGTTTTGTCCACTCATAGTTTACATGCACCATAATAGCACACTGCGAACAAACTCAATTTCGTATCCTTATGAATTATGCAAAAAAAATAAAACTTTTTCGTACACAATTATGTATTGAAAAAAAAATGTAAGCACTGGAATTTTTATTTTTATTTTTTTTTTGTTCAAGTGATGCACTGGAATTTTTAGATGTACTATTTTAATATTGTAATTATTTGTTATTTTGGTTGAGACAGAGAGGATTTATTTATAGAAAAATGAACACCGAAGAGAATTTAGACTTTTTTTTTGGTTATAAGAGAGAATTTAGACTTAGAGTCTATGGATCAGGTTGAATCAGATCCATTCAACTTTTTAAAGATTTTGCGTCAAATCATGGGGCTTAAAATATCCGAAATTTTAAAAAAATTATATTAAAATATTAAAGTCCTTTAAAATTTAAATATATTTTAAAATTTTAAATTAAAAATTAAAACCTTCTTATTAATATTTTTTTTATGTAAATCACAAGTATTTTCGTCCGTTTTAACTGTTTGAGACTAATCCTGCTCAAGATTTAGTCACAGTTAAGACTTCTCATCCCTTCTTAAATGTGTATTTAATGAAAGTCGAACTTGAAAAATTTTTTTATAAACTCAGCCTGTGTTTGAGCTAAATCAAATAAGAATGTAGAAATTCTTGCTCATGTTTTAACTTTAGTTGGGTTATGCTTCTAAGACCGAATAATCCAATTCATTAGCATATCTAATGCTTTGCTTGATAAAAATGATGAAAAGAGGAGAGAATAAAAAATTTATTAATCTAATTATTAAGCTATAAAATAGGAAAGTTATTATGAATCTTAACCATTAAATTAATAAATTTTTTATCCTCATCTATTTTCATCATTCCTACTAAATAAAGTCTAAGAGAATTGAATGGCTAAATCAAAAACGTATAATAAAAGTGGCGTGGCCACCTTATAATTTATATTGAGTGTGGTCAATCGAGATAAATTTTTACTATGAATAAGTGGTAAGAAAATATCTGTTGTATAATAGTATTAGACTACGAAATATTTTATATTATATTTAATTTTATCAATATTGTATTAAATAACAACGTTTGCTACGTATTTGTAGTACTAAGATCACAAGTAGACCTATTCTGGCTGGGTCACCACCTGGCCAGCCATCAGGCTTGATTAAAGAATATGTTTTTATAGAAATTTTACATCCATTCACCTTAGTCTCGAGTTATTATATTATTAATAAAAATATTTTATTTAAAATATATTTTAAAATGCCAATATTAAAGTAATTTTGAATATTTTATTATTATTTTAAACAGTAAATGAGCCTAATCAAACTCAAATGGATTGGTCTAGGACAAAGTTTCAAATCAGGTCCGATTAATGGACACCTCCAATTTCAAAATAGAGATAAAGATTACAAGTTTATATGTAAATTAGGTTGGGACCTGCATTTTGCTACAAGGTATTTGAATGCACATTTATATAATCAAATATTTTAATGATTTATATTTTATGTATTGTCGATGTGTATGCTAACAATAATCGTATCATCTCATCTATTTATAAATTTTGAAATAAAAAATATTAAAAATATATATTATTAAATTTACTAATTAATTAAATAGTATGATGCGGTGTGTACGTTTATAAAGGGCTCCACACTAATTCAAATCAACCGGTTCTCGAATTAGTAGTGTGTCCCTTTCCTGAACAAAAAAACCTATGTGTGTGCCTGCTTTCAATACAGTTGTATGTGAGAACTAAAGCATTAGCTTTACTCTTAGGGGGTTTTCATCTCTGTCCTACATCGTGCATGTGTGTGTGCGGTGTGTGTGTTTATAAGGGGCTCCATGCTAACCCAAATCAATCAGTTTTGGAGTTAGTGGTGTGTCCCTTCCTTGAACAAAAAAACCCATGTGTATGCCTGCTTTCGATGCAGTTGTATATGAGAACTAAGGTATTAGCTTTACCCTTTGGGAGTTTTCATTTCCGTTTCACATCGTGTATGTGTGTGTGGTATGTGCCTTTATAAGGGGTTCCACGCTAATCCAAATTAATCGGTTTTAGAGTTAATGGTGTATCACTTCACTAAAAAAAAATGATATAATAAAATGAAAAGATGTATACATAAGCAATACATCAACTATATATTCGTATTATAGTGTTGTGACTTAAATTCATTGGCTGCATCAAGAATTCGTTGTGCATCTCATTTTGGAGAAATACCGGCCATCAAGTGGGATTTGAAAATTTTAAACTATTACTTCACTTTTATAAATTTACAAATATGAATCTCTAGTCATTTTATCAAAATAATTTGACAATCAAATGAATCTTACAGTTTACTATTTTCTAATTTTTTTGTCAAAACAAAAAGATATTTTAATAATAATTTTTTTATCAATTAAGACTTGACTTAATGATTTTTATTTTTTTTAAAGAAATTAAGTTCAATATTCAAATTCTCTCTTTTCTTCTACTTCTTTATGAATTAAAAACCTCTAATGGAGACCAAACAACGGAAAAATAAATTGGAGCGCCTTAGGAATTGGTTGGGTTTTGGAAGAAGCTTTTATGTGGAGCCAAGGGGTAGATCGGGGGGATTGGCATTATGGTGGGCTGAGGTCTGTGACCTTGAGAATTTGACAGGCTCTCGATTCTTCATTGATGTCAGATTGAATTTAAGCAGGAAGAAATTTTGGTTTTGTACTTTTGTCTATGGAAATCCTATTCGCAGAGAAAGAGGTTAGGTTTGGGACTCAATTAGGAGTCTTAGAAGGTCTCAAGAAGTTGAATGGTGCTGCTTGGGTGATTTCAATGCGATTAGATCGCAAGAGGAGAAAATAGGAGGGAGACCAATTCGTTGCCAAGAAATGGAGGAATTCAATCGGTTCATTGAGGAATGCAGTCTGATGGAATTGGACTTACAAGGAGACCCGTTCACGTGGTCAAACAATAGAGTGGGGGAAGACAATATTCTGGAACACCTTGATAAGGTGTTTTTCACGACAGAGTGGGGTGAATTGTTCCCAAGGGCCCGAGGGGAAAGCATGTTGGCAGTAGCTGCTTCGGATCATAGCCCTATTGTTGTGTGGCTCGAGGGTTTGAGACGAAATCTGAAAAAAGATTTTAGGTTTGAATCAAAATGGCTTCTAGATCAGGACTGTGCAGATGTGGTCTCTCAACCGTGGTCTAAGGAGGTGAGAGGGTCTCGGATGTATCGACTGTAAAGGAAGTTGGAATTTACTAGGGAAAATCTAAAGGATTGGAGCAGGAGGAAATTCGGGGGACAGCGTCGGGAGATTAACTCTCTTATGGAAAGAATTCGCGAGCTCCAAGCAACCCCCCTTTCAGAAAATTCAAGGGAGCAGATTAGGAGGTTAAAGGAAAGGGTGGATGTTAGACTTGAAATGGAAGAGAGATTCTGGCAGCAAAGGTCAAGGGTTGAATGTCTTAACTGTGGAGATCGAAATACACGTTTCTTCCACACCTCTGCCAGAAATAGGAAAAGGGTTAATTCTATTCTCAAAATTAAAAATCAGGAGGGGTAATGGATAACAGAAGAGGAAAAAGTGACCCATTTAATAAACAAGCGCTTCCAAGAGGTGTTCAAAGCTAGACCGCTTCATGATGTGGAGGAAGTTCTCGAGGCAGTTGAGGAAGTCATCTCACATGATATGAATGTTGCTCTATGCAAGGATGTTTTTGATGAAGAAATTCGTAAAACTGTTTTTGAGCTGGGGGCTTTAAAAGCCCCTGGACCTGATGGTTTCTCAGGGGTGTGTTATCATAATTTCTGGGATTCTATAGCTGAGGATCTAGGAAAGGCAGTTCGAGGTTTCTTCCAAAGTGGTCACCTCCTAAAGGAGATCAACAGAACTAGCGTGGTGCAAATTCCAAAGCAGAGATTTCCTGAAGAGATCGGGCATTACAGGCCAATTAGCCTCTGTAATTTTTCTCACAAGGTGATCTCTAAAATTATGGCTAATAGGCTTAAACCTTTACTGAATGGAATTATTTCTCAATGTCAAGAAATACAGGATAACATCATCTTGGCACATGAAATTTTCCATGTCATCAAGAATCGGAGGAAAGGAAATAGAGGAGGTTTAGTTTTCAAAATTGATCTTAGCAAGGCCTATGACAGAGTTGATTGGAAATTCTTAGAGCTCCTAATGAGGAAGATGGGCTTCATTGGTTTTTTGATCGAGAGAATCATGGAATGCATTTCTTCTCCTTAGATGGCTATTGTTGTGAATGGAGTGAGGGGTCAAACCTTTAAGCCCCAAAGAGGTCTCAGGCAAGCTGATCCAGTTTCTCCTTACCTCTTTATTCTGCTTAGTAATGTGCTTTCTTTGCTTATTGACAAATCAGTGGTAGAGGGTCGGTTTAAAGGCTTTCAAATTAATAGAAGATGCCCAGTCCTTAGCCATTTGCTTTTTGTGGATGATTGCTTGTTGTTTTCTTACGCTGATGAACAAAATTGTGATGTTATTTGGGATATTCTCAGGAAATTTTGTAATGCTACAGGTTAGTAGGTTAATTTTGCAAAATCGGCAGTCTTTTTCTCTCCCAATACAAATAGAAATTTCAGAGATGAGGTCAAAAACAAATGTGGGATATAGGACATGGACAGAAGAAGTAACTACTGGGGAATCCCATCCTTGTGGGGAAGAGGAAAGAAGGAAGCACTGGATTTCATCATCCAGAAAATCAAATCCAAAACAAGTGCATGGAAAGGGAAACTGCTCTCACAAGCCGGGAGAGAGACTTTAATCAAGTCCGTGGCCTCGACAGTTCCTGTCTTTGTTATGAAGTGCTTCAAACTTCCCATCTCATTCTGTCAAGAAATTAATTCTATTCTATCTAAATTCTGGTGGGGAAATGCTGAATCGGAATTGTCAATACACTCGATGAGCTGGTAGAAAGTGTCTTAGTCCAAGGAAAGAGGGGGAATGGGATTTTGAGAGTTCACGACCTTTAATAAGGCTTTATTGGCAAAGCAAGCCTGGAGAATGCTCAAAAATCCAAATCTCCTTTGGGTTAAGGTGATGAAGGCAATCTATTTTCCTTTCACCACGGTCCTAAATGCAGCTAAAGGAAGGTCTTCTTCATGGGGTTGGAGGAGTCTGTGTGAAGGAATCAAAGTGCTGAAATTGGGAACTCGATGGAATGTTAGGGACGGATGTAACATCCAAATTTGGGAGGACTAGTGGGTTCCATCTTTGAATTCTTTCCGTATTCGATCTCCTAGACCAAATGGTGACAGGCCTTTTTTAGTTTCTCAGCTATCGATAATGATACAAGGTCATGGAGAATGAATCTTGTGAGGGAACTATTCGAAAAAGATGAAGCTGATGCTATTGCCTCAATTCCTATTGGTCCCCAGGGTCTTAAGGATTCATTAGTCTGGCATTTTTCTAAAGAAAGGGAGTTTACCGTCAAATCTGGATTCCATGCCATTGAGTCTTTTCAAGGGCAGAGTTCGGATCCTTCCTCTAGCTCTGGGTCTAGTTTCGACAAAAAATTTTGGAGAAGTGTTTGGCTCATCCCAACCGTTCCCAAAGTGAAGAATTTCATTTGGAGAGCATGCAATAATGCTCTTGCGACTTGTGAAAATCTAGCCAGAAGGCTAAAAACGAGCGCGAATTGGTGCCCTCGTTGTGATCAAGAACCTGAAATAGTCAAACATGTGATGTTCTTCTGTCCTTTTGCATTAGCGGTCTAGAGAGCATCTTCATTCGGCTTTAGCCCAAGGAGAGAAGGATTTAAGGGCTTCAAATTCTGGTGGAATGAAGCGGTGAGGCCTTTACCTGATTTTGGTTCTCCTAACCCAAAAGGATGCATCGCCTACCTGTGTTGGTTGCTATGGAAATACAGAAATGAATTTGTGTTCGAAAATAAAACAAGGGATCCTAGTGAACTGTGGTTAGAGGCTTGTTTTCTCTCTGAAGAATTTATTGTAAAAGCTTGTACCATTTCTTCTTCACGGGTCGAGACAGAAAGGAGTTATACTTGGGAGAGACCCCCAGCCTCTTTTGTTAAAGTAAATTGTGATGCTTCCTTTGATGCAGTTTCAGGATTTGCTGGTATTGCTGTGGTCATTAGGGATGAAAATGGCGTTATCGTTGATGGAACACATTCCATTTGTAGAGCTAGTGCAGTTGTCGTTGCAGAAGCATTGTCGATCAGAGTTGGGTGCTTTCCAGCGCTGCATCGTGGTTGGCAAAATGTTCTAGTTGAATCAGATTGTGCAGAAGTCATTGGGCGACTCAACGGAAAGGTTCCTTCTCGGTGTTGGCAGACATTGGCAGTGGAGGAGGATATCCTAAACCTTAAGCAGTTCTTCTCAAACATTTTGTTTCAGAGTTAGTTGGAAAGCAAATTGTGTGGCCGATTGGGTTGCAAGGAAAACCAGGATTCGAGAATGTCCCTCTAACTGGTTTACTTGTCCACCCAGGGAGCTGCTTAACCTTTTGTAATTCTTTTGTGAAATGAAAGCTTTGTTCTGAACGAAAAAAAAACCTCTCATTAAACTTCCCTACATAAAAAAAACTTTATAACAATAATTTGTTTTATCATTCATTTATGTACATAACATATTAATTAGCAATTTTGATTTTAAATTAATTAACATAAAAACATTGAAAATAAATAAAATATAAATAATTAAAAATTATGCATCATAAATAAAAAAAATTCATTTTTTTTAAATTTAACCAAAAATGTTAAAATGATTGAGAGCCCAAAAGTAACCCACCCCCTATGAATTTAGAATAGGTGTCATAAAAAGAAGTCATGTAATTAACTTTTATTTATAGAATGGATAGATGATAAACGAGACATACAACAACTATATTGTTGAATTAGAAAACTCTTAAAAGAGGAGTTCTTCGTCAAACGCTTAAAGAAGAGTTATTACATGATGGAAGTAAACATGTAAATGAATCGAACAGGAAGGAAAGTTATTAATGTTTTCGTTTGTCATTTATACTTTAATATTGTTTATGTCCGGTTTGTGTTGGTTAAGTTTGTTCATGAGTATTAACGAATATATTCATGAACACGTGTTTGTAAATATTAAACAAATATATTTACAAACATGTGTTTATGACTATTAAATGAACATGTACATGAATTAAACAAAATAAATTATACAAACAAATTATATTTACCTTAATATATATAATGTCAAATTAAAAAAATCTTATATAAATATGTAATTTTAATAATTATATATTAAAATAATTTATGAGTAAATGCACAATTTGAAAATTTATTATTATCAAACAATAGACAAACACTAATATGAATTATTAAGTGAACTAGTTTTAAATAAAATTTAAATGAGTTTATTCGTGAAAAAAATGAACAGAACTACAATTTTTTTTTTGTTATCGTTTGTTAAAATTAATAAATACACAAAAAGCAAACATATTTATGAACTCTTCATTGAATGTTCTGATAATTTACACTCTTAAATCTAAAACTTTAATTCAACCCCAATCAATTTCAACTCTATTCCCATCTTCAATTTATATATATATATATATATATATATATATATATAAATATATATATATATATATATATATATATATATATATATTGTGGATATCCACTGAACACACCAGCAATAAAAGAGCTATAGCCAGCTTTGATCCAAAGCAAACCCAAAATTATCAGTCAAGCAATAGCGACCTGCAAAGCCCGGATAGTACGGCTTAGTGCTCAGCACGTTGAGATCAAAGTGAAGAAATTCGCCGCAGATAAGATGGATTTACACCAGCGAATACCATTTCTATTGAATCTTGATACTATGTAATCATCTTTAGTTATGTTATGTTGCTGAAACCCCGTGTCTGGCGAATGGTTATCCACTCCTTGCTGGGAAATTCCAATATTAAGGAATAGGTCAACGAAATTCACGAGTCTTTCTCACGTTTGCAAGGTAGGGAGAGTCTCACGGCTTCTGGTTACAGTCTCCGCCACCCAAAATAAATGATACATTCCTTTTTTTAGGATCATAGTTTTCTAAGAAAACAAGCCCCAAAAGGAAAAAGAAAGAAAAAAAAAAGAAAAGAAAGGAGAAAGTTCAGAGAAAGCTTCTGGGTGTAATCAGGAAAGAAAAAGCCTGGGAATCAACCATGCCAAGCAAGTTAAAGAAGGCAATTGGGGCAGTGAAGGATCAAACAAGCATCAGCCTTGCCAAGGTTGTTAACACCAATTCCTCAAATCTTGATGTGGCTGTTCTCAAGGCCACGACCCGTGACCAAGTGCCCATTGACGAACGTTACGTCGAGGAAATCCTTCACACAATCTCATCCGACAAGCTTCATGCTGCAATTTGTGCCCATGCCATTGCCAAAAGAATCGGCAAAACCAAGAATTGGGTTGTTGCCCTCAAATCTTTGATGCTTGTTCTCCGGATTTTTCAGGATGGCGACCCATTTTTCCCTCAAGAAGTCCTTCATGCAAGGAATCGTGGAGCCAAGATTCTAAACCTCTCCACTTCCAAAGATTACTCCAATTCCAGCCCTTACGATTACACGGCTTTTGTCAGGTCCTTTGCCTTTTATCTTGATGAGCGTTTAGACTGCTTTGTTACGGGAAAGCTTCAGAGAAGATTTACGTACAAAGAGAAGCAAAGTAGCCATCCAAGAAGCCGTCGAGTTAACCAGCAGCCTGTTCGAGACATGAAGCCGCCAATGTTGCTTGACAGGATTTCTTATTGGCAAAGACTGCTTGATAGAGCCATTGCCACAAAGCCAACTGGCGCAGCCAAGACAAACCGACTGGTTCTGCTTTCTCTTTATGCTGTCGTCCGAGAAAGCTTTGATCTTTACAGGGACATATCTGACGGACTCGGTCTTCTTTTAGACAGCTTCTTTCATTTGCAATATCAATCCTGCGTCAATGCCTTCCAGTATTGTGTCAAAGCCACAAAACAATTCGAAGAGCTTTCTTCGTTTTACGATTTCTGTAAGAGCCTTGGAGTTGGGAGGACCTCAGAATATCCAAGTGTGCAAAAGATATCAGAAGAGCTCATGGAAACATTACAAGAATTCTTGAAAGATCAAGCTTCGTTCCCATCACTCGGGAAATCCCCATCTTCTAATGCGCCTCAGTTGCTTCTTCTCCCAGCACGGCCAGCCAAGGATCCTTCAGATACGACAGAAGGAGAATCTCGAGCTGGTTTAAGATCCACATCCTTGGAAGATTTGATGAGTCAGAAAGAATCTGCTGCAACTCTAAGCCCATCTTTCTCAGCCGGGCACTTTTCGGAGCTGTCTGAAAAACGGTGTCACGAACAAGAAGATATGTATAATGTCAATGAAACTGGTTCGAACCATTCCTTGCCCATTGATCAAAGGACAAATGTGACTATAGATTTTGTATCCTTCGATGACTGGCCAACGGAAGATAAAACCCAAGAGCAACAAACTTCACGAATTTCAGATTCAATTAATGGTGAAAATGATTGTTGGGGGCTTGATTTACTAGAGGCGCCACAACAACCTGTGCAGGCTTCACAAAACTTGTCAAATGATCATTCTTTCTTTGACAACTGGGTACAAGATCATAAACAGGAAGAAGCTTCTCAAATTGGAGGCAATGGTCATTCCTATATCAATGACTGGCTACAACAAAATTCAGCATCAAATTGGAGCGATGGTGGTAAGAAAGGTTGGGAGCTTGTGCCAGTGGAAGCTGCAACACAACCTGCACAAGCTTCTCAAGATTTAGCCAATGGAATTGATCCCTCCAGGGAAAATTATTTATTTGATCAAAGACCAATAGTACCAGCACGCCAATACAATCCTGAAATTGTGGCCAATGGCCAGTCCTATTTTGATGACTGGCTTCAGGAAGATAAAAAGGAACCAGAAGAACAACAGCAAAATTCAGCATGGAGCAATGGTGGAAAGGAAGGTTGGGAGATTGTGTCAGTGGAAGCCGCAACACAACCTGCACAGGCTTCTCAACGTTTAACCAATGGACCTGAGCCCTCCATGGCAAATTGTTTATTTGCTCAAAGACCAATAATGCCTCCACGCCAATACAATCCATTTCTTGAAGATGAAACAGATATATCAGCATCGATTGCCACCACTGCCAATCAGAATGCAGCTTTTCCTGATAACTTCTCACTGGCACCAACATTTCAGGCAGCGCCAACTTTCTTCGCTCGGAGTCCTAATGAAACAGACATATCAGCATCCATTGCCACTGCCACCAGTACCAATGACAATGCAGCTTTCCCTGATAATTTCTCAATGGCACCAACATTTCAGGCAAGGCCAACTTTCTTAGCTCAGAGTCCTAATGAAATGGCAGCACCAACATTCCAGGCGATGCCAACATCTATCCCCCAGAATCCCAATGGGGCAACAGCAGCGTTTCAGGATGATGAATATGACCCTTTCGCTCCCTGGCCTACTTTGAAAGCTAACAACAATGTTTCTTCTGATGGGTCAGTAGATCAACAAAATTTGTTACTTCAACAGGAGTTGTGGTTGCAGAACCAAAGCAAGATTATGGCAAGGCATATAGTTTGATCTACTCTAGAAAAAAAAATGTATATTCATTTTGTAAATGACTTTCAAAATACAAATTTACTAGTTGACAGTTTTTTCAATCAACTTTTCTTTTTGAAGTATGCCTGGATAGTCCAACATACAAAGTACTCAATGAAACTTTTTTTTCCTCCTCTTGTGAGGCAATGTATCGTATTTGGAAGTAAAATAGACTTAGAATTCTTTTAACATTTAAAAGAAAATATTTAAAATTTGAACTCTAATGGTCCATCTAGAGAAATCAATGGACTTTACCAAGCTCAATCTCGTCTTGGATTGAAAGAGCTGACCTAGGCTTTCTCAATGAGCAGAAGCCATGCTAATACTATTCGGTAATGGTTGTTTCTGGGCAGATTGAACCAATTAGAGTTCATATGACTAAATTTCACTGCAGGCATGACTTTTAATTAATTATGACATCTTAGTTATATTGCAATACATATGCAATGCAGGTAATCGAAAAACAATGAATGAACTACCTAGATCCAATCCTGAACAGAAGCAAATCATATATTCCTCTGGAACTGGGTTTCAAACTTTCAAGTGTCTATTTAGGGAGTAAAAAAGTGTAAATACAAAGTGTCCTTTTCAAATACCACCTACTTTCAAGGTATCATAGAATTGTTTGAAGAATTGCAAAAATCGCTGATCTTATTCACAATGCAAGTCGTATATTTACACGTACACCTAGCACTTATCTAAGGCAAAGCAAAATCAATAGCAAAATTTACAAATCTCCTGCCTAATATAATGCAAGCTATATAGGGCAAAGTATCAATAATAATCCAAAAAGTCAATAATAATTATCTTTAGCAGTTTACTCTACACTCCCTCTCAAGATGGCGCATGAACATTGTTGACAGAATTACAGCCAGCAAGAAAAGCTAACATAAAGAAGAAGAAGGAGAAGAAGAGGAAGGAGAAACTTAGAAGAGAAGTAGAATGATCATTTCTTTATTGAACTTCAACATTATCCTTTGGAAGTTTACACAACTATATAAACTGAAGGCTAGCTGGATAACTAACTATCAGTTATGTTATAACTACCATGACTGATAGTTAGGTAAGTCTGTTAACATTCTCCTGTAATTCCAACTCTCTTGGATTCAAACTTCTGAAAACTCCTAACATTCCCTTGCAATTCCATCCCTCTGGAAACTCCTTGATCATCTTTCTTCATATCTGGAGCTTGAACAATGAGTTTCGATCTAAGTCTGTTAAAATTGGACGATGAAAGTGGTTTAGTCAAAATGTTAGCAATCTAGTCATATGCAGGTATATGACTAACAGTGATGAGCTTTTGCAATACTTTCTCCCTTACAAAGAACATATCAAGCTTTAAGTGCTTTGTTCTAGCATGATGAACTGGATTGGTAGACAAGGCTACAGTAGAAAGATTATCACACCATATGTGAGGTCTCATGGGAAGAACCAATCCAATTTCAATCAAGAGTGACTAAATTCATATAGTTTCAGCAGCGAGATTGGTCAAGCTCTTGAATTCAGCTTCTGTGCTGGATCTAGACACAGTATGTTGCTTCCTTGAGCTCGAAGCAATGAGATTTGATCCCAAAAAGACACAATATCTTGACACTAATCTCCTGTCATCCAGATTTGATGCCCAGTCAACATCAGTGAACCCTGTTAAATGAAGAACAAAAGATGGCTGCAGTAGAATATTGTGGTTTAAGGTGCCACACAAGTATCTGAAAATTCTTTTCACAACTTTCCAGTGAGTATCAAGGGGTTAGTGCATGAACTGGAAAACTTTGCTTATAGAATAGGATATTTCAGGCCTGGTAAGAGTAACATATTAGAGTGCACCTATTGCACTTCGATACATTTGAACATCTTCCATTGGTGAACCAGCATTCATAGAGAGTTTCAAAGAGCTGACCATAGGTGTGGGCAGAGGTTTAGCTTTTGACATATTGAATTTCTGTAGTAGATCTTTGATATACTTAGATTGATTGAGTAGAATTCCATTGGGAAGATGTGTAACCTCAATTCCAAGGAAAAAATTCAAGTTGCCTAGATCTTTTAGTGAAAATGCCTCATCTAGTTTATGCACAAGTGTATCAATCTCAATATCTGAACTGCCAGTTATAATAATATCATCAACATATACTAACACATAAGTAGTGGCATTGGATTCCTTCTTAATGAACAAAGATTGATGAGATTTGGATGAAAGAAAGCATTGTTGAAGAAGAAATGATTGAAGTTTATCATACCAAGCTCTTAGGGCCTGCTTCAGACCTTATAAGGCCTTATGCAACTTGTATACCATGTTTTTGCTGCTGTTCTGGACTTTAAACACAAGAGGTTGCTGCATATACACTTCTTCATGTAAAGTGTCATTTAAAAAGGCATTATTCACATCAACTTGCCTAAAACTCCACCCCCTTGTTATTTCAATGGTTAAGATGATCCTTATTGTGACAAGTTTCACCACTAGACTGAAAGTTTCTCCAAAATCTATACCATGTTGTTGTAGGTACCCTTTAGCAACTAACCTTGCCTTGTACCTTGCAACTAAACCATATGAATTTCTCTTAAGTTTAAACACCCATTTGCAGCCCACAACTGATCTGTTTGAAGGACAAGGAACTAAAGACTAGGTGTTGTTCTTTAGCAAAGCGTTGTACTTTGCCTGTACTGCTTCTGCCCACTTGGGATGCTAAAGTGCTTGTTATACAGAAGATGGTTTATGATTGTTTAGGTAAGCTAAGTACACCTTTGGTATAAAGGTCCCATTCTTGGATTTGGTAGTCATGGAATGCTGATTGGTCATAGAGTTTGGCACTGGTCCTAGTATAGAGGGTTGGTTGTTGGATTGTATATAAGGTCTATGAGTAGAAGATGGAGAAGGAATGATGGATTGTGGTAAGTCATTTGAGGAAGAAGAAGTAGATGAGATTGGTGAGATAGCTTGACTTATAGATTGGGAAGAGTTCTGTGAAAGTGATCGGATAACTAAAGGATGGGGACAAGTATGAAAAATAGATTCTGATGTATCAGTAGCTGATTTGGAAAAGAAATCAGTGTATGGGAACTTGGTTTCATCAAAGACAACATGTCTATATATAAAAATGTGATTATTTAAATCTAAGCATTTGTAACCCTTATAAAAAGAATTATATCCAAGGAAAATACAGAGAGAAGATTTGTACTCCATTTTTTTGGGTGAAATGGTCGAAGTTAAGGATAGCAAAGACATTCAAATGTTTTGAAGAAGGAATAATCTGGCCTTACCTTTTGAAGCACTTCAAAGGGTGATTTTGATTGTAGGTTTGTACTAAGTAATTTGTTAATAAGAAATACTAAGTGGAGAATGCTTCAGACCAAAATATGAAAGGTAATGATGCTTATGAAAGGAAAGTGAGACTAGTTTCTATAATATGTCTATGCTTTCTCTCAACAACACCATTTTGTTGGGAAGTGTGTGGACAAGAATGTCTAAAAAGAATACCTTTAGAGTTAAGAAAGGAAGTGAAGCTTCTAAACTCACCTCCCTAGTCAGTTTGTAAGATTTTGATAGAAATAGAAAATTGTTTTTCAACCATTTTCTTAAAATGAACAAAGGAAGATAATGCTTGGTCTTTTGATTGTAAGAAGTATATCCATGTGTATCTAGAGTAAACATCAACGAAAGAAATGTAGTATTTAAATCCATTTCTAGAAAGATGAAGAGATGGTCCCTAAAGATATGTCTTTGTGAGTTGAAGAGGTGAGAAATAGGAAGTTGTAGAGGAAGCAAATGGAAGTTTATGACTCTTTGCTAGAGGTGTCAAACGGACGGGGCGACCCATGGCACAACACGATTTGGCACGGTATGGGTTATGGATTGTGCTTGGCACGACCCATACTTAAATGGGCCGGCTAGGCCAAGCATGATATACATATGTGTGCCTTGCTAGGCTAGAGGTTTTTACACACATGGATTGACACGGCACGGCCCATAAAAGGCTAGTGCTATCATGTAGCATGCAGGTTAGCATGACACGACATGCAAGCCCATGTGCCATGCTATATTGGCCTATTTATAAAAATAAAATTATATTTAATAAATCTAATTATGAAGTATTTCAATTATTGACATATAAATTTATAATATTTTCATTTTAAATATAAAATGTATGATATGTCACATATTTTATATATAACTTTTTATTAAATATACTTCTAATAAAAACTCATCAAAAAATAAATTATTAAAGATTATTTTATTTAAAGATTGGTTAAATGTAGAAGCTGGAGCACTAGATAAACTATATTATATAAGTGAATAATCAAGTGAAGAGAACGAAAAATAAAATAATAATCTTTTGTGTTTTATAGTCTTGTATTTGTGTATGTGTGTGTGTATCTGTGTTTTTAAATATTAGGATTGTAAATTTCAAAGGAGAACATTGGTGCAATGGTAAATATTGTTCCTTTGTGATTTGGAGATCACGAGTTCAAGGCAAAATATTCTCTCTTAATGCAGAGGGAAGGCTGTATACAATGACTCTCCCTAAACATTACAAAGTGGAAGCTTTTTTGTTGTGTACAACGACCCTTCTCAAAGCCCACAAAGTGGAGCCTTTTTCATCGTGTTGCTCTTTTTTTAGTATTGTAAATTTCGATATCTTTATTAAGTAGACTTTATTATGTTTTCTCATGGAGATAGGCATTTTGCCTTTTAGAATTGTAAATTTCAATAACTTTATTTAATATATATTATTATATTTTCTTGTGGATATAGGCATTTTGCCAAAGTGAATTATATGTCTTTTTATTTTATTTTTATTTATCTTGCATGTTATTTAAATTAATAAATAAAAAACTTTAAAAATAATAAAAAATGTAAAAATTTATTAATGGGTCGTGCTTGGCACGATAAAACATGAAAAATAATGCTGGGCTTAGCCCAGCACGACCCATTAGTGTAATGGGCCATGACCCATTAGTGTTATGGGCCATGTGCCATGCTGGGCCGTGTCCTTAAATTTCATGGACCATGCCAACACAGTCCATTAAAAAATAATGTCATGCCAGCACGGATCCATTAACACATGGACTAATATTGAAATGGATCGTGTCGGCCTAGCAAGACCCGTTTAACACCTACTCTTTGCTTGTTGGTAATGAGAACACACGTGTTTTATTAATTTTTGTAGAGATATTACAATTTGACAACACTTTTGACACAACAACAGAATAAGGATGTCTTAAACGTCTATGCCAAAGTTCAAATGTTTCAGATGAAGGAATAGGATTTACAGATATATTAGGAATATAATTTATAGACATATTCAAGGAAGGAGAAATTTATGATACTAAAGCTTATTTGGTGTTCTAGCATGTTGCAATAGTTTTATTTAAAAGTATATCAAACTTGTACAAACCACCATTAAGG
The DNA here is from genome assembly GCA_031772115.1 of Heritiera littoralis. Classification (NCBI taxonomy): domain Eukaryota; kingdom Viridiplantae; phylum Streptophyta; class Magnoliopsida; order Malvales; family Malvaceae; genus Heritiera; species Heritiera littoralis. Next base: position 496,079 of record JAPDPK010000214.1, on the reverse strand, counting down.
ATCTCCTCTAGAAGAACTTCCCTTGTAGCAAGATCCTTCACAAGGCAAAAGTCAGAATAAAATTCAAATAAAACATTGTTATTGTCACATCCCGGAAACGTGGAAGTCTTGCGCTAACTTTTTTATTTTTGTAACTTAATTTCTTACTTAGGTTGCATTCCTGTCAGTGTAGGTTACTTATTTTTTTTAATAGAAATTTCTGTAGCATAACAACTGTAACTGTTCTAACCTCTACATGAAAACACAGTTTATATTTTTCAAAACCAGCCACAATTCCCAATACAGTTCATTTCAAAGTACATATTTATAACCCCACAACAGCTGATTTTATTTATGCTTTCTTGACCATAACCATAAGATACCACAAAACTTATACAACATTCATAATATCCTAATATCTATCACATCATATTGACCTATTCCTCGGAATAACATTTACGTTTGTACAATATTGACTACATCCCAAAAGTATCATCTATATGCAAATATCTGTGCTGTACAGGATGTCTGGAATAAAAAATAAGAGTATACCTTATCTGTGTACAAAAAGTAGCCTGAGGAGAGATATGTCCCTTAGCCTACGTCGTGTACGCAGTAGGTAAGGGAATGATCACTGCAAATAATCTGGAAAGATAGAGGGGGGTGAACTTTTGTAAAAGCAAGTAAGAAATGCATTTAAAACAGTCACAGTATCAACATATGCAGAAAAACGAGATGCCATAAGAATGCATTTCATACTTTAAATCATCATATGAAATCTTTAATACATCTCCTTAAATTCATACTTGTTTCAAACAAAAAAACAATTTAGAAACTTAACATCATAATTCATAAAACTTATCATAGAGTTCACGGAGACTAGGCGGAACCATATAGCCAGTATGCTGGTCATGACTAATCATCTTCCGAAGAGGGAACCGAGTACCAATGGCCATGGTAAGGGGGCCGTAGACCTGATCAGGGTTGTACAACGAACATGCATCACGAAGGACCAACATACCTACAAGGGATGGAAACATGCACAATGTGGGCGAGAACATGTACAACGTGGGCTAAACATACACCACAAGGGATGGGAACATGTACAATGTGGCAAGCATGACAGGCAATAACATACACTATAGGAGGGCTTTAGTCTCAAAACTTACTTCCTTGTACAACTTCTTAATCATAAATTTGGTATGAAAAACGGTAAAGACCTGGAGTGCCTGGGTCATGTTAGCTAAGGATTTACCACCCCAATCGCAGTTTCGGAAAACATACTTATTTACTTTCATACTTAAAACATTATTGGAAAATTATGCATAGAAATCGAAAGGTTCGTTTTCTTAGGCATCCTTAGTTAACATAAAACATGAACTTCAGTTTTAAAGAGATAAACTCTTCTTTCAGAAATCGGTTGGTACATCCAGCTAGTTTTCGAAATCTTTGGAAAATAACTTTGGAACGTAATTTATGTTTCAAACATTTCTTTATAAATTGAGATGAAAGTAAGAGACACCATCACAACTTTAAATTACATCCATTACCTATTGGATCTCAAGGCAGCAATTGTCCTCAAGTGTTGGGCGTGCCTCGATTTATGTACCTACACCACTTGCTGCTCAAAACAATTTCGAAACCAACAATATATACTCATACTTATCTTAATATACTTTAATATATCTTAAGTAACCATAAACATCATTAGAGTTGGCCTTATTCGCTAACTTTCCTACTTGCTCGATTTTACTGATAAACGTGCCATTTTGATATGTTTATATTTCTTAGACTTAAACTTACCAAAACAATATTTTTCATGTTCTTTTAACACTTTACATAATACTTCAAGACTTATTAAATTGCCAAATTCCACCATTTCATCGTTTTCGGTTAAACCGAACTTTTCGGTATTAAACTAACACCATGCAATCATCAACCAAGCAAATTTCACCATTTTCATATAGAACCTAGGCTGTCCAAAACATAGCCTTACCCTAGAAAATCCATTTCAAAATTCTACTTTAGCCAAAATCATGCAAATTCAACATACATCAATCATATCTCAACTTCATCTTCTTCCAACAAATTTACCTTAATGTTGACCAACTTTGACCAAAGATTCATCTACCAAAAATCACCCTCAACTGTAGATCAACATGTATACAACTTAAAAACATCATAAACAAGTATAAAAATCCATCAAAGAAGTAAGGAAATCACTTTCTCTCGTCCTACAAAACAGGGCAGTTCTGTCCAGATTTCTTCTCACTAAATTTTCACTAACCAAATGACCTTTGTTTTGGCTGGATTATTTTTTTCTGTGTAGGGTACTTATGGGGGAACAATCGGTCCTTCTTGGCCGAACTCCAACTCAGCTTGGAAGGCGGTCCAAAAAATCTCACAAGATGAAGCAGATGAGGACGCTTAAGGCAGATTGAGAGGGGGATTTCTTTCTGGTTCCGTCAACTTACAGGGTCTATAATACAATTCTAGAGACTGAATTAAGTCTAATTTTTTGGATTAAAATTTCAGGCCCAAACTCTACTCGTAGCCCCTTCAATTTGACCCAAAACCAAAGCCTAGCAGTGAGCAGAAAATCTGACTGCTAGCTAGCCTGCACCAATAAATCCACAAAAAATATTTTCCAGCCCATTTTTGTGATTTGGCTACTTCTTAAGTGTTCTACTATGTGTCTAGTACATTTTCATGAAATTTGGCACCCTCTTGTTTGGGAAATATTTCCGGCTGGGCTTGTTTTACGCGATTTAGTCATTTTCTACGATAAACTACTAAAGTTTTTGTTTTTCTTCTAAATTTATTTAAATATTTTAACCTCAAATTTTCCACTCAAATTTAATTGTCTAAGTTAATTATACCCTATATTGACTTACCATGGGGTTGAAATAATAATTGTTTTTTATGAATTTACGAGATTTATTTGGTTACTTGTTTAACTTTCTCGATTTAGTTCTAACTTAGAATTTTATGAATTTTTTCACTCCAAACCTTTCAATTCAATCTTCCAAACATCAAATCATACTTATTTTAATATAAATCCTAAAAAAAAACACTTTCATTCAAAATCTTACATCGGGTTTCGTGTCTTGAGCTTCATGTCCCTAATCCGAGCTCTTTAGTTCTTCTAGGCCCTACATAAACACTAAATCTATACATTGAAATTCCTTCTAGTTTTCAATTAAATAATAATATGAAAATTTTGGGTTTCACAGTTATTTTTGCAAAATTAAGAGACTAATAATAGATTTTTTGTTATTTGAGGGACATGAAGTATGTTATTGAGTTGAAGTGAGGTCTAAAGGTGTTTTAATGGTAGAGCAACCTATACTTGCTATGCTAACACCAGTACCATTTCCTATGTGAAGTTGACCAGCTCCATAATACTCAGACCTGAGATTGAGATTCTCCATAGTGTTGGTGATGTGATTAGTGGCTCAAGAATCAGGATACCAAGAAGAGTCTAATATGGTACTAGGGACGGCAACCATAGCTTCTGCAACATGAGCCTAATGTAGAGTAAAGTTGCTAGCTTGATTAGCAAACGTGAGATTAGAAAAGGACTCTCTAGGGTCTGGATTGAAGGATATGTCAAACCTATGATAACATCTATGGACAGTATGTCCAAGTTTTCCACACAACTGGCACTGTGGTTTGGAGCCACTAAACCCTCTTCCTTTGAATTGCCCTCTACCTTTGAGACCTCTTCCACCAGTCTGACCTCTAAAATTATCAAACTTCTTCTATTCAACCATATTGGCAAAGGGTATGACAACATCTGTAGTGGAAGAATTTTGAATATTTCTTGATTCTGTTATGAAAAGAAGTGTTGAAGTTGTTTTCTAATTAGGTAGATCCTTTTGAGTGGAGATTGCAGCAACCATTGCATCATATTCTTGACCTAATCCTGACAAAGCAGTATACACCAACTCATTTTCATTCATCTTGCAACCACAAGATTGCAAGGTATCCCATAGAGTTTTGATCTTGACCAGGTAATCTTTCATGGTGAGGGAGCCTTTCTTCAAATTTTGTAACTGCTTTTTGTGTTGCATTATTTTTGCAATGGTTTGAGAAGCAAAATACTCCTCAATTGCATCCTATAGTTCTTTGGCAGTTTCACAACCAACAAAACTTGACAAGATTTATGGATGAATGGAAGAAAGAATCCAAGAGACTAACAATTGATGTTGCCTGTCATGTGTCTCGAATTCAGGAGTCCTTTCTGGAATTGGTTGGGTTCCATCTACAAAGCCTTTAAGACCATAGCCTCTGAGTGTAGCTACCACTTGTTGCTTCCATAACAAAAAGTTGTTGTCATTGAGCTTCACTGTAATGCTCTATGAACCTAGGTTGAAAACCGAGAAAGAAGAAGCATCTTTAAGGCTTATTATTGCCTGCTCTAATACCATGTTGACAGAATTACAGCCAGCAAGAAAAGCTAATAGAATAAAGAAGAAAGAGAAAAAGAGAAAAAGAGAAGAAGAGGAAGGAGAAACTTAGAAGAGAATTAGAATGATCATTTCTTTATTGAACTTCAACATTATCTTTTGGAAGTTTACACAACTATATAAACTGAAGGCTAACTAACTACCATAACTGTTAGTTAGGTAAGTCTGTTAACAAACATTCATAATGCCCAACTTATTGAGTAATAATTGAAATTTGGTCACTCCCAAAGCTTTGATGAACATGTTGCTAGTTGTCTTGTTGTCCCGACAGTTAAAAGAACTTTTTTTTTGTTCACTGACTTGGATAAAATTGTACAAGAGTGTCTTATTTATATACAAAGGATTCTCACCAATTTGAAAAAAAAAATCAATACATAATTACGTAATCTAGATATTATTCTAATTTACAGAATCGTAATCTCTCAGATTACGTTTGTCTACATAATTATATAATATTACGTTGTCATTAAGTGTCATCTATAATCAAGTAATGATATTGTAATATTTTGTAATTAAGGGTTAATGATATTCTATCACTTGACATTTTTTGGAGTAATCCCACACGACACAAGCTGCTCTCGTATGAAATGGCAATCCATCTCAATGCATTTAGTTCTCTCATGAAAAACTTAGTTAGCTACAATGTATAATGCAGCTTAGTTGTCACAAAACAATGGAATGGGTCGACATTGTGTTGCTTTTATGTCTTGTAATAGCCAAAGTAACCAAATTATCTCACTTGTAGTGGCAACCATGGCTTGGTATTCTACCTCAGCAGATTAGCACGCAATCATTGCCCACTTCTTTGCTCGCTAAGATATTGATGAATCTCCTAATGTAATGAAAAATCCTGTCTTAAACCATCTAGTCATCGGACAACTACCCCAATCGACATCACAATATCCTATAAGCTACAATGGCACTGATGATGGAAGTAAAAGCTCTTAGCATGGCACCTCTTTCAAATATCGTAACACTTGCATTGCGACATCCATATGTGACTGTCTTAGTGCATGAACCAACTGACTCAAGATGTGCACCACATAGTTGATGTCCGTTTTGGTGACATTCAGATAAAGCAACCTTCTAATAAGCCTTTTATAATGCATGGTGTCTACCAACTCTCCTTGTTTCTCAAAGGTCAGCTTATGGTTTAATTCCATGGGCATAGAACACGGCTTGTAATCTCGCATGCCATTCTTTTCTAGGATATTGAAAATCCTTGTTGTGGATCGAGCCACCTTTATTCCCAGAAAATATTTTAACCGGCCCAAGTTCTTGACTGGAAAATTTCCCTTTAGATAGTTTTTAGCCTCTTTAATTTTCTCCTTATTATTTCCTTCAAGCGCAATGTCATATGCACAAATCAATGCTGCAATGAACACTTCACCTTCCTTTTAGGTAAATAACGAATAGTCTACTTTGGACAGGTGAAATCTAACAACTATAAAGAAGTAATGAATTTGTTATGCTAGTTTCTAGAAGCTTAACACAGATCATACAACAACTTTTGCAACCTCCACACTTGTGTCTCTCTGTTCGCAGAAGCCCTGTAGGATTTTCATATACACCTTCTCATCTAGATCACCATGTTGTTAGTGTATACCCTGAAATCAAGTCACTTGGTGAGAGGTATGCTACTATAACAATGAGTGATCACTTACGATAAGTGACATAAAAGTTTCCATTCATTATTTAGATTGACAATAGGGATTATTTGTCACTAAATATGGTGAAACCCTTAGAACAAAATTGGCCTTGCAAGGGAATTATAAACGGTTATACTTATGAGATCCTTATGCATCAAAGTCTTGTTTCTTAAAACTGTTTCTAGTCAATGTATTGTTAAGAATGAGTATTCACAATGCACTAGACACTAGTACATGTTAAGCCTCTTACTTGTGAATTAAACAATTGATCTCTTAAATTAAAATATGCTAGGTACTTGAGGATAACATGTAGGTGCTTGTTAAGGAACAAGTTAACTAAACATGACTTGACATAAGAATTCCATTTAATAGTATTCACTCAAATGTCTGTGAAAACATTTTCATGTGATAGCTGTGTGAGTGATCCTTTGACTTGTGACACCAAGTCATCTTATATGTGAAATATCACACTTTGATTTCATTTTTACGGGTTTGAAAAAGCTAAATGCCTAAAATGGGTGCTTTTAGGTGTGACCAGGATCATATGAAGGTGAATGAGTGGTCTAGAGAGAGTTCATCATCCCAAGTGAATTTTTGGAGATATATCTCTGTTGTTATTGATTTGATTAAATCCATGGTTATTGTACAATGAATTAAGTTGAATAGTGAATTTCATTTAAATTCATTAAAATTATTTTTTGAAGTTGCAAGAATTAATACAAGGAATTAAATAAGTAAACACTACACTATACTTATTTATTCCTTGAGACGTAGTTGATGGAAGGATAGTAATTACATTAAGAGGCTAATAACTGAAAAGCTTCAAGTTGAGAATCAATCTTAACCTCTCTAACATTTGAGGATCATGATGCATTACTAGTTGTCACTCTAGATCTATGAATTAAATAAAGTTTTAATTCATTGCCAACTTGTTAGGAGCCTAATTGATCACACATAGGGGTGTAAATGAGTCAAACTATTTGTGAGCTACTTGAGCTCGACTTGATGAGTATTTGAGTTTGATTTGTTTATTTTTAGCTGAGCTCGAGCTCAAACTACTCAAGTAACAAGTCAAGTCGAGTTCGAGCTTCTTAATATTCGGCTTGAGTAGCTCGTGAGCCTTATCGAGCTTTTGTTAATATATATTTTTAATATTTTATTATTAATTTACAATTTTACCTTCATAATATGTAGTTAAAAATTGACAGATCGAGCTTATCAAGTTAAGCTCGAGCGACTCAAGTATTCTGTCGAGTCAAGCTTGAGTTTCAAAAACCAATCTCAATCGAGCTTGAGCTGAGCTGAGCCTTGAGTTTTCGAGTTAAGTCAAGCTTGAGCTTGGTACTAGATCGTCTCGACTTAGCTTGATTACACCTGTAGTCACACACAAAAGAGTAGTGAATAGATTAAATTGGATTGGGAAATATCTAGAGGAATTTGGAATTTTCTACGGACTTATTAAAAGAGAAATTAATTATTTAATTTAATTAAAGAGTTTAATTAAATTAATATACTTAATTAACTAATAGATTTAATTAAAGGGTTTAATTAAATCAAAAGGCCCAACTTTAATTAAAGAGTCTAATTAAGTTGTTGGCCCCTTTATCATTAAAGAGTTTGTTAGATAGGGATTATGTATATTTTTAATAAGTTTAAATGCTAAAAAAAACCCTAGCCTATAATAACCCTATCATGATCGACCTCCAAATATATATATATATATATATATATATATATATATATATATATATATATATATATATATATCCATTGGGCGGCAACCTAAGGGAAAAATAGAGCATGTGGTAAAGCTAGAGTAGCCCATTGCCACCCCTTCCCTAATCCCTCTCTTGTTCTTCCTTTACTTGACCAAAAAGAAAAAAAGTTTTCTTCATGGTTCTTGATCTTCAAGAAACGAAGAGATTGGTAGAAGTGAGTATATGAAACTCAAGCCACCAGTATGATGACAATCATGATACAATCTAACCTTCCTAAAGGTTCCGTTGCAACTTGTTTGAATCACAAGTAGAGGGTGGACACATGAATAGCTTATCTTGTGATTCAAGACAGGAAGATCAAGTATCACCAACAAGGAGTAAGTTTTAGATTATGATATCTAAAGATTGGTATGTTTCTTGAAACATATTTTACGATTATTCATAGTTATTTGTATGATTTGAATGTTTTTTATCAAAGAGATCCACTGGGATCGGTTTCTTAGTTGCAAAATTGTTAATTCTGCTTGTTATTCCACCGTGTATATTCTGATTTTATATGTATAATCCACTTATGCATAACCGAAAAAACCTACACATGCAAGAAGGTGTTGTTTACCTCAAGTTGATGTACTTCCCATTGTTGGGCAGTGACTACAGCAAGAACTAAAGCAAAAGTCTCGTGGAAATCTACTCCTTTAATCTACATAAACGCCTTCTATACAAGTTGTGCCTTGTACTTTCCATCTGGCTTGGATTTAATCTTAAAAACCCACTTCGAGTTAATGGCCCTCTTTCCTGGTGGCAAAAGCTCAAAGGTCTAAGTCCCTGCGTTCTCAAGAGCTTTTATTTTCTTCGCCATCACCTCCCTCTAATGCTCATAATTCACTGCCTCGAAAAAGGACTTTGGCTCAACAAGTGAGGTAATAGCCGCAAGGAAGGCTTTATGTGAGCACAAAAATCTTTCATAAGATACAAAGTATGAAAAAGGATATACCTCTGATTTTGTCGACAGTGAGGACTCCCGTGATTGTGCAAGAAAAGGGGGCAGCTCTGCCTTATAATCTCAGAGATGCTTTGACTGTTTTCTAGCTTTTTGTACTCATTGGTACAACTTTCGATCTTGAACCCTATCTCTCCAGGTAGTGCTTCGTTTTCATTGGTAGCAAGTGCGACCTACTCCGTTCTGAGCCCTGGTTATCTGTCCGTATTAGGCTCAATACGTTCTCTTTAACCGCCTTCTGCCTCAAGCTCTAGCTGCCCAAATATTGCATCAGGTTGGGCCGTGTCATGCGGCCTAACAGCTTGGCCCCCATCTCAGGTTGTTCCACAAAGACAATCTCCCAATCCAATTCCCTTTGTTCCATCTTATGAGTGTCCATGAAAGCAAAATGACTTTTCTTACAAGGAAATACGTCTTCAAAAAATGTGGTATCCAGCAACTTATAAATTTTGTGATTCACTAAATCATATACTCCATATCCCTTTTGTCCTATAGGTTAGCCAACGAAAATACAAGGAAATGTTCAAGATCGACCATATACTAATATTTACAAGACCAGTATTTCTTCCTACACAAACATGTAGTCATTTCTCTGAACTTTCAAATGCTATGGAAAGCAAATTAATAAAGTAGTTTTGTCAATTTGCAAACATGAATTTGGTACTTCACTGGATAATCATTGTCCAAATCTTTGTGTTTGTAAAAGAAATGTTAATGAAATGCACTTTCACTGTTTTCGAGGGAAAAGCAATCTTCTATATATATATATATATAATCTCATTCTAGCATAAGCCATCAACAACTACCCTTCAACTTCAACCACCAATTCACCGTCCAGTCATCCATTTGCTTCGCCGTCTACGCTAGGACAGTCTAGGTAGAATATTTCTTTATCTAGCATAAGTCATCAAAGCACTGCCTTCAAGCATCCTCCACGGTCTACATTTTGTCACAAAAGGGACAGTGAGTGAATAAACGTTTAAAACACTCAAATTGTTTTCTAAACGATCGGATAGCGACCAAGCATTGCGTCTGCTCGTGGAATTTGTCAAACGCAAACCAATTGACGGACCAAGGTCCAAGTCTGATATTCTTCACCTAAAAAACCTTCTGGTAGTTAGGATGGACAGAAGTTGATTCAGATCAATTTAATCTGTCAAGATTGATAAAATTCACTCAATTCAGTTTGATTAATTCAGTTTTGATCAAAATCAATTAATATTGATCATTTAATTGACTAATTAAAATGATTTTTGATATATATATTTTAAATATATTATTTAATAAAAAATAATTAGTTTGGGGGCACCTGCATTGTATAAATTAATTTTATTTATATATATATATATATATATATGTATGTATACACAAAAGATTTGTAATACTAACAAATTTACATATAAAAGTTTTTAAATTTTATGATATGTATAAAGAAGATTATCAAACCCAAATATATATCCAGAGTAGCATAAACTCATATCATCATCATCATCATCAGAATCTTTATCCCAAGAGATTGGTGAATAGCATAAACTCATATATAAAAGAAAAATGTCAGATTAAAACTTAATCCAAATTTGCTCCTTATTGGATAATTTTATTTTTATTTTTTAAACGATTCCATATCATAACTATTTTAATTATTTTTAAAATTTGATAACATTTAATTATTTTAAAAAATTGAAGATAATGCTTAGATAATTTTAATTATTTTAAATGTATTAAATAATTTTTAATTAGATATTAGATAATTATTTTTAACAGATGATATCATATATCATTTTAATTATTTTAAAATTAGATAATATTTTAATTATTTTAAAATTGTGAAGATAATGTTTAGATAATTAATGTATTTATATAATTTTTTAATTGTTCTATTTTTTTAAATGCATTGAGAAATTTGGGAAAAGTGAAGAAGTTAGATGATAATTTAAATGATTTGAAGTTATATAAGATATACAACTAATTTTGGCTTAAGTGGATATTAAGATAGTAAAAGCTTACGCATCATTCAAAGAAAATATTCACGAAAGCTTCCATATCAACGAATCTTATCAGATTTCTATGTATTATGTAATATAATAGCTTGTGCAACGAACGATGCACAAATCGATTTTATTTGTACAGTAATATTCTCCCATAAGTACTATAGTTATCCACTTTTTCTTTTAAGAATTATTATCTCATTAACTTATAGAAGAGTTTTATAATTCCATAAACAAGATTAAAAAATTGTCATGTCTTACTTTTTTTTAATTTTCTAAAAAATACATGTCACTCTATTAACTCCTTTTTTGTGTAGTTTAAAAATTGCGTATAGAATAATAATCTTTTTTTGGTCGATAATAATAGCCCTTTTTTTTAAATGGATTTATGGTAATACTTGAATAAGGATTTATATATGATGCAAGTATAATTTCAATATACTGTCAATGCACTGAGGTGTTAATCTTTGTTGCATTGACGGTGTATAGAAACTATACACTGTCAACAAACCCGAATAAAGATTTATATATGATGCACTGACAGTGTATCATTTCTATATATTGTGAATGCATTGAGGTTGACACTTCATCAATAAACCCTTATAAGCAAATTAAAAAAATTTATTTATATTACCTTTAAGGGCTTGGCATATTTTTAATTTGCCAATTGATGATGTGTCAACCTTTGATGCATTGATAGTGTATAGAAACTATACACTGTCAGTGTATCATAAATAAACCCTTTGAATAAATATGTTTAACAATTGGGTTTGTATATGATGCACTGACAGTGTAAGTTTCTATACACTGTCAATGCACCAGAGGTTGATACCTCATTAATAGGCCCTTAAAAGCAAATATAAATAATTTTTTTTAATTTGCTCATAAGGGCCTATTGATGAGGTGTCAAACTCTAGTGCATTGACAGTGTATAGAAACTATACACTGTCAGTGCATCATATATAAATCCTTAACAATTAATGTTTGGTCTAATGATTGTTATTCCTCTTTAAGAGATATTAGATTCAATGTTCAATTCTCTCGTATCTCCCTAAAACCTTTTTTTTTTTGTATTTTACATTTGAAAGGAACATTTCACCTAAGCATTTATGTAACATACTTATTTACATGTCGTGAAATGAACACATTCGTCTAAGCGTTTACATGATGCATGTCGTGAGCATATCCATGTAGGTGTTTATATGATAAGATTAATTTTTTTTTTTGTATTTTGTTATATAACATATAGGATTTATATATGATGCACTGGCAGTGTATAATTTCTATACACTGTCAATGCATCAAAAGTTGACACCTCATCAATAAGCCCTTATATGCAAATATAAAAAAAAATTTTAATTTGCCCATAAGGGCCTATTGATGAGGTGTCAACCTTTGATGCATTGATAGTGTATAGAAACTGTATACTGTCAATACATCATATACAAACTCTAACATATATAAGGTTTCCTCTATCTCAATAAATTGATAATCTTTCTCATAGATATATATATATATATATATATGGCGTGAAAAAACCAGAACAATATATAAAAGTTAATTGTTAAAAGTTTTAGATTTCTCACTAAAAATAAGAAAATAAAAAATCGAAAAACAGATTAAACAAATTATAATGTAAAAAAATTGATTTTCAACCAGATCAATCGGTTACTATTTAAGGATCAATGGATTTTTTTTATTTAAATCGTATCCACCGAAAAAATGAACTGCTCATCACTACTATAGGTAGATGTTTTGGCGCTGCAAGTGGCGTTCAATCATAAACCCAGTATTAAAGACTTGCCAAGAAAGGCATCGTAGTGAAACCCCTAACATAAATAAGTCGATATGTTTTTGGCGCGAAAGTGTAAAGAAAGATGAAAAGTGTGGACAGAATTGTGAAGGTAATTATGGAAGCAAGGGAGAAAGAAGCGTGAAGCTTTCCAGCGTCTGCTGGAGTGTTGTAGGGACCGTAGGGTCTTTGGGTACCAACGGCTGATAAAACAACCAAGACAAGGCCCAAGGCCAGGGGTGATGACTCATGACTTTTTTTTTTTTTTGCTCTGAATGACTCGGGACTGAAGCAAGCAAGCGATAACATGTGAAGTTGTGAACAAAGAAAAGGACCACTCAATATATTATGTTTCGCTGTCATACTAGCCCAGTACAGTATTTTGATTTTCTCTTTTCCCATCCATGTGATGTCGCTGTACTCTTCTACCCGGGACCCGCATTTCTAGCCTTCCCTCTCACTTTATAGCTCCCCTTCTTCCCTACATCTGCGCCGAGCCCTACTCCTCACTCCTTCCTTATTTTTCTTTTCCTTGCTGCTGCTTCCTGCAGCTTGCTGGCCTCCTTTCTCTTTCCCTTTTCAGATTCTCAATAACATTACAGGCCCACTGTTCCAGAACCCTCTGATTAAATATATTGATCATTGAGAACTGCAAACAAGGTGTGAAAATAGATGACCCACCACCCACATTACCAAATCCGCTGGAAGAGGCATCACTAATGAGTGATGCATCCAAATCAAACCCTAAGACCATAATCATTACCGTTGATTCCTTCCCCTTACCTACTTGGAAAGGGATGAACCAAAAAGCCAAATCTATGTCCTCAAGCCTTGGGCAACAACTGCCTTGGCGTCATAGATTTGATCCGTAATGTCCCATATCAATCGTCATCTCAATTCAACCAAATAAGAATATACTGTATAAAAGAAAAATACGAGACAAATGCCAACAAACAGAGACACAGCTGCACTCTTTTTCTTCTACTAGATGAAATTACACAAAGACTAGGAATTTACATTGTAAAACCAAGTCCTCGAAACAAATATTACAATTAGAAAATAGAAAACGAGGAAGGAAACATAATTATCATCAGATCCGCCCTCTTACAGCTCAGCTTCATGAGTGAATCAACTATTAATTAAAAATTTTGAAATAAAAAAAAAAAAGAGAAAACTAGGATACTCCCTAAAAACCGCATCCATGCCTTTTGTTATCATATATAAAATATTAAAAAGATAATAAATATTTTAAAATGGTAATTATAAACTTTTTTTAATTAATATGAGGAAAAAAGTTTGGAGTATACGTAGTATTGTTGCTTTTTCCACCAAAGCAGCTTCTCATTCTTCTGACAGTTAGAAAATTCCAAACGAACTCCTGCAGTATCAATTAAATAAAAAAATTGTCAATAATACGAAAATTAAAATAATTACAAATAGCATTGACTAACGCTAATAAATGGCGCTAAAATAGAGGACTGTTACCCACGCGCCAACGAGAAGTTTTCATGGAAAATCAAACAAAATTCCATATTCCCGATTATATCCTCGTAAAAAGAACATACCTTAGTTGGCGGGGGTTAGTATCTTTTCTAATTATTCCCTCCAAGTCCTGAAAATGCTCTTGAGCCTATTCCCGGCGAGTCTCTGAAGCGCCTTCTTAGCTCCGGCGACTTCCATTTCCGCCAGACTTTGCAGATGCTTGTTGGATCCCGCAGCCACCAGTCTTTTCCGGCAACCACTGCTTCCTCCGCTCAACACCGCCGTCACCACCATCAACGGAAACTTCTTAGAAACAGCCTCGTTCTTAGGATCCAACATCTGCATCAATCTCATTACACACTTCTCATCTCTAACAAACTCCTTCCTATTTGACCGGACAGTCAATAGCGAAACAATCGCTTGCGACGCCGCTTCCTGTAACCCCACTGGCTTTGGTGATTCCATTAATTTTACCAAAGAACCCAAACAGCTAGAAATTGCTCGCTTGTTTCCATCACTAACTGACAACTTCGATAACAAAGAAGCTGAAATCTGTTGTAAAATCATGTTCCCATGCTTAATAAATTCACACAATTGGATAATGAAGGCCGTCGATGATGATAAAATCCGTGAAACGGAATCTACGACCGAAAGTGAACTGATTATACAGAGAACATGCTCGATTACGTCTGAACTTGATAAATCTTGAATCAAATGCATTAATCTTGGCAATCCTTTTTCTTGTAGAATCAAAGCGCGAAAATATTCACCGGAAGAAGCGAGTATTGAAAGGCAATTGGCTGCTTTTTCTTGTGCAGCGGTGGTACCTGAGACTAATAACTGGACTAAAACAGGAATCGCACCTTCTTCACCCAAAGCCATTCTAATATCTTCCACGGAAGCCACGTTTCGAAGAGCGCCAACAGCGTGGGTTTGTGTTGGTTGGGAACCAGATCGGCAAGCTTCTATTAAGACCGCGACTCCGCCGTATGCTGAAATTGCCCATGCATTTTCGGGATCGACGGTGATAGCTTCGACAGCAATCGCAGCCTTTTCTTTTAAAGGAATGGAACCTGTTTCGAGTATTCTTAATAAAGGCCCTAATCCTCCTCCTTCGAAGACGATTTTTCTCGATTCTTCGCTTGAAGAAGCCAACACCGACACTGCTAAAACGGCTTGTTCTCGAATTGAAGGTTTGTAGCTACCATCGAGAAGACTTATCAAATAGCCAACATTTCCTTCTTTAGCAACCACAGCAGTAGATTTCTCGTCTTCGTTTAGAAGCTGGAGAAGTGATTCTAAAGCTTTCTTTTTGAACTCAATACCTCCAATCTGAAGTCGCGTAAAGAGATCCCTGATAAAAAATCCTAAATCATTTTTATCTGAGCCAGGTCCCGGGAGAGACAAAACGATGGCGTTGGACTGGTGAAGAACGCCAGATCTGAGTAGCAAATCGAGGTCATTGAGATGGTTGGAGAGGGAAGACGAAGCCATGTCGAGGTCGCTTTGCATGAGAAGTTTCCCACCGGTGAAGGAAGAGAGATTACATTGGTCGGAGAGAGCTTTTAAACGTTGGAGAGTGGAGAGAAGAGAAGGGAAGAGAGTGTGAAGCAAAGAGTTCTCGTTCCAGTGAGGGGATTCAGAGATTGAGGAGAGAAAGGATTGGAGAGAACAAAGCTTTGATCGGAGGACTTGCCACCGTCCTACGAAAGATCGAACGGTGAGGG
The DNA here is from genome assembly GCA_031772115.1 of Heritiera littoralis. Classification (NCBI taxonomy): domain Eukaryota; kingdom Viridiplantae; phylum Streptophyta; class Magnoliopsida; order Malvales; family Malvaceae; genus Heritiera; species Heritiera littoralis. Next base: position 480,275 of record JAPDPK010000214.1, on the reverse strand, counting down.
AAGAAAGGAGGAGGAGAGAGAGAACACCTGTGATTAAATCGAGAAGCGTTTGCGGTGGTTGAGGTTCTGATTCTTCTAACGCCGCTGGACGAGATGGCGGTTGCGGTTGCACAGACGGATGCATTTGCGGTCGAATCCCGGATTAGGAACCGGAACTAGAAGGGGTACGGTTAAGGTGAAACTGAAAAGAAAAAAAAAATGAAAAGAGAAAGGGTTTGCTTGGAGGGAAAGAAAAGAGAAAGAAACGGAGAGAAAAAAAGAGAGTTGGATGGGAAAAGGACTTCTCAGTGTGAGAAAAACGTTAGAGGCGAGGGAACTGTGCACCGAGAGAGCGGACAGCCGGCTGGTTGGGCCCTGGCTGCGGTGCGTTGATAAAAGATCTTTTTTCTTAAAGACTTTTTGCCACGTCATATTAGGCAAAACGTTTTACGCATTAAAAAAATAAATAGATCTATTTTTTATTATTAATTTATCGAATGTTGACTTTAAAAAAAAGAGGTTGACTGTTGAATTAAACTTTGAGACCAAGAATATCGTGAGTCTTCAAATTGGCGGGCGGATGCGCGTAATCATTAAGGATTTCCTCTCCTTTTTTAAATCCAAATAATTCATTTCAAGGAAAAATCGATTTATTTCGGATTCAGATAAGATCGAGTTTGGATCAATTTGAATTCAGATAAATTTGGATTCGGATTAATTTGGATTTAGATTAAATCAGGTTTGGATCGTTGACTTTTTTAGTCAATTCGGGTTGGTCGGATTTGGATTCGAGTCGATTGGACAGATTTATTAGGTTAAGCCTTGGTCACTCAATGTGATTTATCTGGTATGAAAATCAACTGAAACCATATGTCTAAGAATTACAAAACTCATGGAAATAAAATTTTCTTCTTACATGACCTATAGTACAATTGGGATTGAAATAATCAAAATATTTAAAAATCTGTATGATAGTTTTCTTTATAATATATTTACCAATATTTATAAATTAATTACATTTTTTAATTTTAATTTTATTATCTATAATAATTAATAAATTTATGAATCAAAGTAATTTAATAATCCTTACTAAATATCATAAAACAATGCTATATATCTCTTAATTTATCTTGATTTTTTATATAATAATTGGAGACATTAAGTGTAGATGATATAGCTTATGTACTCTATTATAGATTAGCTATTAAATAATTATACAATAGGTTCAAATGAATGCAATATAAAAGTGAATATTTATGTTTAACTAGATTAAAAAAATATATAACACTCATATTATTGAAAAAAACTTATATTTTTACTATATTAAAATACTTTGATAATTAATTTTAACATTTAGATATTTATTGATAATATTAAATTTAAGTTTGAATCTTTTCAGGTTTGGGTAAATTTGGATTCAAGTCAATTTGGGTTCGGGTTAATCTAAATTTGGATGAATTTGGGTTCGGATCTGGTTGGGTTTGGATCAATGTAAATTTGTATAAATTTGGTTTTAGATCAATTCGGATTCGGATCGGATTGGATTTGGATTGTTGACTTTTTTTAGTCAAATCGAATCGGTCGGGTTTGGATTCGGGTTAATTGGGCGGATATTTCGGGTCGGGTCAACTTTTGCCACCTCTAATTGTAGGTCAGTTCAAACGAATTGAAGGATTATTTGTGTTTTACATTTTATATGGTTCAATTAAATATTAGTTTTGTTTTTGTAGTCTCCTCTTGCTATATAGTTTGTAGGTGGTTTCATTGCTACTGTCTTAGTACAAGGTTCTTTCCTCAAAATCCGTTTTGATTTTGGGGATTAAATAGTTAGCAGTAGTATACTGGACTGGTTGTTAGTGGCAGTATGGCGGATAATTTAGAAGATGCTTAGTGTGGATTTAGGCTCATTGAAGAGGAGAAAGAAGTGGTTGAGACGGAAGGAGTAGGATTCGATGACAAGGAAGAAGTGGATGATGACAAAGCTTTTAACAAATAGAGCTTTCAATAAGCATGTTACGTTGGGCATGCATAGGGTAATATGATGGTTATCTAAAGAAGCAGAAGTATCAATTTTAGACCACAATCTCTTTCTCTTCAAAATTGCAACGAAAGCGATGAGTTAAGGATGGGTCTCCTTGGGCATTCGATAGACATTTGATTATGTTCCAAGATTATTATGTGCCTGAGGTGCCTGGCATGAAACTGTCATGGGGTGCCTAGCATGGAACTGTCGTTGGCTTAGGAATCCACATGCAGTTCGAGCTCTAAAAGAGTTAATGAAAAACAAAAGATCCCTATGTAGTGCTCTTATGTGAGACTAAGCTACTTGTTAGAAAGTTAGGAAGAATAGCTAGAGCTCGTAGGATGAAATCTTATGTGGGAGTGGATGCAGATGGTAGTAAGGGTGGGTTGGCTATGATGTGGTCTCAGGAAGTAATGTTGAATTCCCTTAGTCATATTGATATGGTAGTAGTAGATGGAGATGGCATGGAGCAATGGCGCATGACAGGGTTTTATGGTGAATCTGTAGCTTCAAGAAGGAAAGAATCATGGAGACTTATTAGGAGATCAAGCTAGGAGCAACAAATACCATGGTTATGTTTGGGTGACTGTAATGAAATATTATGAAGCCATGAAGACTAAGAGGTAACAGGTAGAGAACATTAAATGAGTAATTTTCGAGAAGCATTGGATGAAAGCAACCTAAAGGATTTGAGGTTTATAAGGTTTGTGGTATTCATGGGAGAGAGGTCGTATGCAAAAACTTTAGTTAGGAAAGGATTGATAGAGGCTAGCAAATAGGGGATGGATTGATAAATTCCCAAATTATAAGGTACTACATCTTTCTTCATTTGTGTTTGATCATAAGCCATTGATGGTGTGTACTAAGGGTCGGGATATAGGAGAAAGAAAAGTATGATGTTTGAGGCAATATGGGCAAGAGAGGTTGAGTGCATTGAGATCGTAACCAGTATGTAAGATAGTAACACAAGAGGACCTTTGCATGATAGGTTGTGGAAGCTATTGGGTAAGCTTAAAATGTCGCATGATAGGAAGTTTGGGGAGTGGACAAGAAAGAAGAATGAGGTAATGGCTAAGTTACATAAATTAGATGAGCAGAATGTAGGGGACCGATACTTGTTGAAGGAACATGAGCTCAAGAAGGAACTAAATAAGGTGTTTGAGATAGAGGAAATATTTTGGCAACAACATGCGAGAGTTATGTGGTTCAAGGAAGGTGACAAGAATATAAAGTTCTTCCATGCCCAAGCTTTACAAAGAAAGAGAAGTAATTAGATTAGAGGGCTGTTAAATACAAATGATGAATGGTGTGAGGAGGATGAAGATATCATTAAAATTACTTCTGACTATTTTAAAAATCTCTTTCAGTCCCAAAAGTTGGATTCTTTTGCAAAGGTAGTAGACCTTTATGTTACGAGAGAGATGAATGATTACTAGCTGTCAAACTTTAGGGAGGAGGAGATACACATGGCCATCAAACAAATGCACCTAACTAAGCACTGGCCCTGATGGTTTGTGTTAGAGTATGCCTTACTAATCAATTGGATTTGGATTTGGATTAAGTAATTTTAAAAGGCCCAAAAGACTCAATCTAGTTGGACCAAGGCTAAGGCCTTTTTAGGGTTTTGTTAAGAGGTACTATATAAACAACATTAAGTCTAAAAGTTAGATAGAACGTTCTTGATAGCCGCTCTGCCTCTTGGAGCTAGCACTCATAAAGCAATCCCTTTCTTCCTCCCTTTGCCGTTGGCCACTCCCTGTCCTAGGTAAAGGTCCCGTTTTGCGTCCTACTCGTATGGATACCGTTAGAAGGTTTCTTTCAGTTAGGAGTCTTGAGTTAACGATAAACCGAGGGCTGTTTGTGGGTTGCTATGTTCAAAAGTTAAACATTCCTACACGAGTGACACAAAAAATGTTAGATTCTCTCGCGAAAGTAATCTTGTTGCATGATCCTGGTGTTTTTGTTTTGTTATTTTTCTAATTTGCTGCTTATTTTTGTATATAACATGATAAACCGAGACAACGAAATCTTATAGTGGTATCAGAGCCAATATACAAACGGCTTTCGGGATAGTGAATTCAATTCACGGTGATGCTATTTTATTGTAAGTTGTTACAAATTTGATTTTAATTTTTAAAATTCGTTTGGGGAACCGAAAAAAATTGTAAGACAATTATAGATTTAAATAAACTCTATAGGAATTTGTTGAGTTAAGAGTTGCATGTTAGAATTCTTTTTAAGCTTATAACTAAAATATTGTCAAAATTATTTGGCACAAACCCTGTACGCTTTTATATAACATAATTGATATTAGAGCACTTATCAAAATTGTTTTTACAAAAACCCTGTAGGTAACCTTGTAGTTGCTACCTTTGTAAAAAATATGTTATTACTTTATTTAAAATATATTTTAATTAAAATAAATTAGGATAAAAGTTATCCTGATAAGAGTTTTAAATTAAATATATTTTAAAGAAATATATTTTTTAAAATAAAAATTGGATAAGAGTTATCCAATGGTTTTTAATATTTTAATAAGATTAAAATTTCAAAAACGTTATCTTGATAAAATTTTTGTTCTAAAACAAAATATTTTCTATATTAAATTGGATAAGAGTTATCTAATGGTTTTAGAGATTTTAATGAAATTAAAATTTCAAAAGAAATTATCTTGATAAAATTTTGTTTTAAAATAAAATATTTTCTATATTAAAATGGATAAGAGTTATCCAATGATTTTGAGATTTTAACGAGATTAAAATTTCAAAAGGAATTATTTTGATAAAATTTTATTTGAAATATTCCTTATGTTAAATTGGATAAGAGTTATCCAATAGTTTTGAGATTCTAATGAGATTAAAATTTCAATTAAGCCCAAATTGAATTTTGAGAATTAAAATTAAATTAAAACAGCCTTTGATACCCACAATTAATTAAAATTAGTTTTTAATTAGGAAGCATGCAAATTAATATGTGATATTGCTATGTATGCTTTATGCTTGATTCGTATGTGATATGGATGGTTGCATGGTACATGGTTATAAGCCTAGGTTTACATGGATTGTAATTTATTTAAATTTAAATTGGACTTGCGAGCCTTGATTTACTTGTAATTTATTTATGTAATAGTTACATAGATAAATTAGGATTATCTTGTAAAATGTACAACATTTGGAGCCAAGGTGAACCAAAGTGACGCTTGAAGGGAAATTGAGGAGAAGATATTTAGAAAACAATGTATCTCTAGGTTTTTTTGTAATAGAAATGCCATAACCATCTCACGGTTAGTTTTATGCTTTTACTTATATATGTTGATATATATGTTAGAAAAGCATGCTAGGTGAGACGGTAAAATTAAAAACCCCTTAAAATAAATATTAAGTCAAAGAAAACAAATAAAGGTGCCTTCCAATACGATACATGTGAAAGAGACTTTGTTCGGTATCGTGCTACTTTGGCTCAATTAAGGCCATACTTACCTTAGGAATTCATATTGCATGAGATAATAGTTATCTCCAAATGTATTGGGTCAAACTTAACTAAATTAAATTAGGGCATTAGCTCAATCAAACCTAATAAAATTTAGAGGCATAGGTTGGGCTTTAACCTATATGATGAGTTAGAATAGGAGTTGTTCACTCAACTATCCAGGAGTTGCATTGAGATGCAATTGACAAGAGTTCTCTACCTAAATAATCTTATTGGACGCATTAGCTCAACTAAAGTCATGATGGGACCAAATATGGATCATAGCCCATTAGGAAGTCTAGACAAAAAGGCTTTTCGAGTTGATAGTAAGGGCTATTAGCTTGAGAAAAATAGTGTGAGCAATTCATTTAATTAAAAGACCATAATTAAATGATTTTAATCACAATGTTACTTACTTGCATATTTTATGATTGTAGAATTATCATGACAAACAACAATTTATCCCTTCGTTCTATCCTTGAGAAGGATAACAAGTTGGTTGGAGCAAGCTTCTTAGATTGGTACAGAAATTTGAGGATAGTACTCACTCATGAAAGGAAGTTATATGTTCTAGAGCATGCAATCCCTGCTTAACCCCGACAGAATGCTTCTTCTACTGATAAGCAAGCTTATTAAAAGCATTTGGATGATGTCATTGACATGCAGTGCCTAATGTTAGCTTTCATGAGTTCTAAACTCCAGAAGCAAAATGAGAATACAAAACTGTTTGATATGATCGAACATCTTAAGGAAATGTTCAAAGAGCAAGCACAGCATGAACGTTATGAGGTGTCTAAGGCGCTTTTCCAAAGCAAGATGGCTACGGGAGCTCCTGTGCACACTCATGTACTTAATATGATTAGGTACATTGAGAGGCTGGAAGCACTGGGCTTCACCATGCATAAAGAACTATCAATTGATTTCATCCTCCAATCCTTATCGGATAGCTATAGTTCGTTTGTGTTGCACTACAACATAAACAATATGGATAAGACACTAGCATAATTGCTCAACATGTTAAGAACTGCTGAGTAAGACTTGAAGAAGTCAAGGCTACTTCTGTTATAGTGATTGACAAGAGCAAATCCAAAGGGAAAGGCAAGCTTAAGGGTAAGCCTAAGCCCAAGGCCAAAGATAACAAGGAAAAGGATAAGAAGCTTAAGCCATCTGGTGGAGTTGCTACGACAGGAAAGTGCTTCTACTACGGTAAGATTGGTCATTGGAAGTGAAATTGCACTGTGTACCTTGAGGAGCTGAAGAAAAAGAAAGGAATTGAGACTTCCACCTTAGATATATATGTGATTGAGATAAATTTATCTACTTCTTCATCTTGGGTATTAGATACTGGATGTGGTTCTCACATTTGCATGAATGTGCAAGGGCTAATAAGGAGTAAAAAACTTGCCAAGGGCGAGATGGTCCTACGAGTTGGAAATGGAGCAATGGTTGCTGCATTAGCTGTAGGAACATTTAATTTATTGTTGCATTTAGACCTAATTCTAGAACTTGATAATTGTTAGAGCTGGTTATGGGCCGAACCGGACCGGTTTTCACTGGTTCTGGCCCATACAAAATAAAAATCGGTTTGAACCGGTAGCGAATCGGTTCGAGCTGGGCCGGTTCGCATGATATTAAGGTGCGAACCGGCCCGGCTCGTATGACCAATTCACTTAAAAACCGATCCAATTTTTATTTTTTTAATTGATAAATTTAAAATTTTTATTGTTTAAAGTTTATATTAATTTATTTTAATATATATTTATATTAATATATTTTTATAATTTAATCTAATAAATTTATTTTTATAATAAATAATGTTAATAGTTTAATTTAACAATAATTTATTATAAAGTTATTATAATTTATTTAAGTAATGTAACAATAATGTAAAAATAAATTACTATAAAATTATCTAATAAAATTATTATTATAATAAAATAAAGTTATATTATGAATATAATATTATAATAAAGTTATTATGATAAAATGATATTTGATTCAAAATACAAATAATGATATTATGAATATTATTATTATATTTATTTTGCAATATCATTTTGCATATCATTATTTATATTCATTTTGCATTTAAAATAATTTATTATATTTGAAATATCATTTACTTAATATTTATTCATTTATTTATTTATTCATTTATTTAATATGTTTTTAAAATATTCATTCATTTTGTATTTTAAATTTATTTTAAACATAGATAAGTATAATATTAATTAATTTGGTATGTAATAATAATAATAATAATAATAATAACAACAACAACAACAACAACAACAACAACAACAACAACAACAACAACAACAACAAAGGAGAAAAAGGAGAGAGTAGGAGACCAAAGATTTTTTACGTGGAAAACCCCTTCAAAAGTTAGAAGGGTAAAAACCACGGGACCGTAGTCCATAAAAATATTTACTATGACTAAACTTATTTACAATTTTACATACAATTTACAACAAAAAAAGATTATTCTCTATTCTTCATAATTTATACAGATTGCCTTGGAAATTTCTTCATCCTCTTTTGAATTATTATCAGTGAATTCATTGGCCATTCCAAGTTCGACAATGCGCGATTCTGCATTAAACCAATCTTTAAGGCATGTTAACATGCACAATGAATCTGGATTAAGAGTGGTTCGATGGTCTCCAATAATTCTTCCACACGTCGAGAATACGGATTCCGAAGTAACAGAAGAAACTTGCATTGCAAAAACATCTCGGGCCATGGAAGCTAAAATTGGAAATTGTTTTTGGTTTTCTTTCCACCATTGGAGAAGATCAAAGTTTTCATCTACAGAAAAATCTTAACTCAAGAAAAATCCTAGCTCATTGAAGCTAGAACTTCTTCAAGTTGTTGATCCCGATCCCCTGGCCTTTCCTTTTAGCTTCATTCTCTTCTTTACTGCTTCTTTAATTGCGTTTAAAATTCCTTGTCCTTTTTTTCTACTCTCAGTTTCTTCGTATGAATCTTCTTCTCTTCGGTTAAAGTTGAACTACTCCCTTTCTGCTTCATAAACATTAAACAATTCTCTAAAAAGATTGTTAATTAAGGACTTTTGATCCTCTATAGAATCAAGACCAAGAAATTCTTTATAACAATAAAAAAAATCTCTATATTTACCTCACCTTGACTAAGATTTAGTAAAGTTGCAATACAATAAATAGGAGGAATTATTTCTTAATATTTTTTAAATTTTTCCTCCATATCATATACAAAAGAACTTAAAGTTTCATGATTCCTAAATTTTACAAAATTTTCAAACATTGTGTAGATAATAGGAATAAAATACGGTGTAGTTGGATAAAATTGAGTTGAAAATCTTTCGGTTGCATCTTTAAAAGTAGATAATAAATCAACACAATATTCAATAAAAGTCCAATCTTCTTTAAAAAGTACTAAATGTGTGCTACTTGTATAATTATTATAAAAAGGAGTAACAAGTTCTTTATAAGGTAAAATAGAAGAAAGCAAACGATGAAGTGAATTCCATCTTGTTTCCACGGGAAGTGGAAATGCTTTAACAGGTGTATTATTTGCTATACAAATTTGCTTCCATTCACGTTTATTACTTGGTATGCGAATCCATTTTGCTAAAATTTTAATTTATCAATTGGACCTATGCCACTGCCAGTACCACTAGAACTAAAACCACTTTGAACACATAAATTTATAATATGACATGCACATCTTGCATGAAAAAATATGTCCTGCATAACAGGGTTTAAACTTTTAATTAAATGAGGAATAGCTGCAGTATTACTCGAAGCATTATCAAAAGTAATAACAAAAACTCTATTATTTTCTAGTTCATATAATTTACAAACTTTAGTAATATATTTATGAATAGTATATGAATTATGTGCTTCTTCTATTACATCTAAAGATAAAATTCGTTTTTGCATGACCAATCTTCATCTATCCAATGACAAGTTATAACAAGATAACTTATACCATTAGTACTAGTCCATATATCACTAATTAAACTAACCCTAGATGAAATATTACTAAGTTTATCAATTAAAGCTTGTCTATATTCTTTAAACATATCCATGCAATCTTTTTTTAATATATGTCTAGAAACAGATTTATATGTGGGTTGTAAATATTTACAAATAAATTCTAAATATCCTGTTTTTTCACAAATTGTGAATGGTTGTTCAGTCATAACTACAAATCTAACTAAACCACGTTTAGCTTAAACATTATCAAAATTAAAATTTTTTCCACCATCATGTGTATTAATTTGAGATTGTGTTAGCTTTAAATTGCCATATATATTTTGAAATGACAAAAACTTAAGTAAGCTTTAATGTTTTAATTCATATTGTAAATTTGCCTTATCACACATGATTTTCTCAATACATTTCAAGTGATCATATCAAACATTAAGACCATGATTTAATGATGCATACTCTTATTGGTCTTAATACTTTGTAAATGTTTTGAATATTTTAGAAAATCACTTAATGAATTTTTGGACCATGTTTTCATCAGAGAAAGTCAAGAAAAACTCCCACAAAAATGTCAAAATGTTTTGGGTTGGATTAGGATCAAAGGTCATATCATTTCTAACCCAAAAGTGCAGGAAAAATGCCCTTTGGAAGCATGGGATCGATCCCATAGGAAAAGGGATCGATCCCTTTTTGACAGAATGCCCCGGAAGGCTAGATTGAAGAAAACGATTGATCCCTTTGGTGAAAGGATCGATCCCTTTAAGTCAGAAAGTCCCCAACGGCTAGTTTCTGTGAGATATAACGGCTAGTTTCTGTTTTGGCTCCAACCAACGTCCACAAACCATCCAAGGGACTATAAATAGAGGCTTAGAAGCTAAAGGAAGCAAGAGGAACTACTCAGCAACTCCAAAACACATATTCCTGAAATCCTCAAGCCTCAAACAACAAATCAAGAGCTACAAAGTCTTCATCTTCCATCATTCACATATCTCTTGTATAAGCTTTTACTTGTGCCTAATTGCTGTAATCATTTGCCTACTTAGAAGCCTTCTTTGATTACACCCATTGTAAACCAATTCAATCCTTGTAAAAAGGGGAGGTTTCTCTTTAGCCTATGAAAAAGAGGGAGGTTACTCTTTAGCCTAAGAAAAAGAGGGAGGTTTCTCTTGAGCCTAGAAAAACAAAGAGGTTTCTCTTTAGCCTAGAAAAAGAGGGAGTGTAACAAATTCAAGGATAGTGAATTTGGGAAAATCCTTGGGAGCGTCTCAAGGTAGAGGACGTAGGCAAGGTTGCCGAACCTCTATAAATCACTTGCGTAAATTTCTCTGTCCTTACTCTCTTTACTTATTTGCAATTATATTTGTATTTATTGTATTGAATCTATATTGTATAATTGCCTAGCTTAGAGAACTTAGAAAATATCAATATAGGCTAGAGAATTTAGAGGAACCGAAAAACGAACTTAAGGTTAGCGAAAAATCGATTCACCCCCCTCTCGGTATAGCCTATAGAGCCAACAGATTGTTTACCTTCTAAAATTTAATTTTCTTCGGCATTAGGATTAATTTTATGTATAGTAATTAAATGTCTTTTATACGTACCTATACCGCCACCACCTCCATCGGAGTTATAAGGGTAAACACCTTTGCACAATTTACAGATAGCATAATATTTATTCGTCTCACCTTCTTTTGCTACAATGTCGAAATACTCTCATACCCTGCTTGTTTTTTTTACTAAACTTTGGTCTTGATGATGTAGCTGCAGTGGTGGCAGCTGATGATTGTGTTTGAGCATGGCCTCCTCGACGACCACGACCACGACCAAACGATGGTGCCAAAGGAAGCTCCTCTTCCAAATGAATATCGGGTTCGATTTCATTAAATGATTCGTCACCCAAATTAGGAATTTCAGTGGAACCAAAAGGTTGAGAAACAGAGCATGAACGACGAAAGAAATTTGACATTTTTATATATTTTTTGAAAATAAATATATGTTAAAAATTAAAAAAAATAGATGTATGATATATATAATATACTGAAATTTGGAATTTGGAAATTGAAACTTGAAAATTAAAAGTAAAATTTGTAAAATTAAAAAATAAAAAGAAAAATAAAATTTAGAAAGAAAATGATGATATTATAAATTTGGAATAAGGGATATATATAATATATTAGAATTTGAAAATTGAAACCTGAAAATTAAAAGTAAAATTTGTAAAATTAAAAAATAAAAAGAAAAATGAAATTTAGAAAGGAAATAATGATATTATAAATTTGGAATAAGGGAATTTAAGTGAATTTGAGAGAGTTTGAGTGAATTGAGAGAGTATGTGAGTGAAGAGAATAAGAGTAGATGAATGTAGATAGTAGATTTAAGAGAAAATATAGAAGAAATGTAACGAAAAATAGAAGATAGAATGAAGTATTTATAGGAAAAAAATTAAAATAAAAATTTTAAAATAAAAAATTAAAAAAAAAGATTGATGGGCAATGGCCAAATGAGGCAAGTCACAGCACTCTGTGACTTACCTTTAGAAGAAGCTGCACAGTGGCAGCCTTCCTTTATTTATTTTTTTGTTTTTTTTTTTAATTTGAACTGGACTAGTTCAACCGGAACCGGTCAGGTTCTGGACCGGGCCCTTAGCGGGCCCGGTTCCAATTAATAAGAACCGACCCAGCTTAGTAACATACCAGGCTGGGCCGATTCTGAACCGGTACAGTACCGATTCGATTATTGGGCCGGGTTGGCCCGATCTGGTTGCGAACTGGGTCGGGCCAACCCGGCCCAATAACCGCTCTATACTGGATGTGGTTCTCGCATTTGCATTAATGTGCAAGGGCTAATAAGGAGTAGAAAACTTGCCAAGGGCGAGGTGGTCCTACGAGTTGAAAATGGAGCAACGGTTGCTGCATTAGTTGTAGGAACATTTGATTTATTGTTGCCTTTAGGCCTAATTCTAGAACTTGATAATTGTTATTATGTTCCAGCAATTGCCAAGAATATTATTTCTGTTTCTTGTTTAGACAAGAAAGGTTTTTCTTTTAAAATAATGAACAATAGTTGTTCAATTTACTTTAATGATATTTTCTATGGCAATCCTTCCATTATGAATGGATTGTATGTTTTAGACTTAGATAATCACATATACAGTGTTGATTCCAAGAGGTCAAATGGTAATGAGATTAACCCTACATTCCTCTAGCATTGTAGACTTGGTCACATAAATGAGAAACGCATATCTAGGCTCCACAAAGATGGACACCTAGATTCATTTGATTTTGAATCATATGTGTATGCGAATTTTGTTTACTTGGTAAAATGACCAAGGCCCCTTTTACAGGAACAAGTGAAAGTGTTAGTGGTTTACTAGAGCTCATACATACAGATGTATGTAGTCGATTAACCACACATGCTAGAGGAGGGTTCAAATACTTCATCACATTTACTAATGAGTACAGTAGATATGGCTATGTGTATCTAATGAGACACAAGTCAGAATCCTTTGAAACAAGAAATTTGAGAAGAATGAAATACAAAACCAGCTAGGTAAGAATATCAAGACACTCTGATCAGATCGCGATGGAGAGTATTTGAGCCTAGAATTTATAGATCATCTAAAGGAGTGTGGAATAGTTTCACAACTCACTCCACCTGGTACACCTGAATGGAACGGTGTATCTGAGAGGAGGAATCGAGTGCTGTTATACATGGTTTGAACCATAATAAGTCTGTCTAACCTCCCTATCACCTTTTGGGGTTATGCTTTAGAGACAACGGCATTCACACTAAATCATGTTCCTACTAAAGCGGTTGAAAAGACACCACATGAGATGTGGACTGAAAAAAAGCCCAATTTATCTTTTCTAAAGATTTGAGATTGTGAGGCTTATGTCAAGAGATAAGTCTTAGACAAATTAAGACCCAAATATGATAAATGCATATTTGTAGGGTATCCTAAAGAGGCAAAATGATACTATTTCTATAATCCTACAGAGCATAAAGTGTTTGTGGCTCGGTATGATGTCTTTCTAAAAAAGGACTTCCTTTTAGAAGAACTAGTAGGAAGAAAATAGAGCTTGAAGAGGTTCAAGAACCACAAAGTGTCACTAAATCTTTAGTTGAACAGGAGCAAGTCCCACAAGATGTTGTGGAATAGGAAGTAGCTCCAGAAACATAAGGCCCACGTAGGTCTAATAGGATATGTTGAGAGCCCGAGAAGCTTAGTCTTCTCACCACTCAACATGGTGATGTATTGCTCATGGATAATAATGAGCCTACTACCTACAAAGAAGAAATTATGGGCCTAAATTCTGAGAAATGGCTTGAAACCATGAAATCTGAAACGGACTCCAGATATACAAGCCAAGTATGGACTTTGGTTGATCCATCTGAAGGGGTAAAACTCATAAGGTGTAAGTGGGTCTTCAAAAAGAAGACTGACATGGATGGTAACGTGCATACCTATAAGGGTCGATTGGTGGCCAAAGGTTTCAAACAAAGGCATGGTATAGACTATGATGAAACCTTTTCACTCGTTGCAATGCTCAAGTCCATTCGGATTTTGCTTGCTATCGCTCTATACCATGATTATGAGATATGACAGATGGATGTTAAAATCACGTTCTTGAATGGAAACTTGTCAGAGGATTTGTATATGACACAACGTGACGATTTTATCACTCCTAAGAATGCCAACAGGGTATGCAACCTTCAAAAATCCATTTATGGATTAAACCAAGCTTTTAGGAGCTGGAACATTTGTTTTGATGAGACAGTCCAAGAGTTTGGCTTCATCAAGAATGAGGATGAACTTTGTGTTTGCAAAAGGGTTAGTAGGAGTGTTGTCATGTTCTTAGTGTTATATGTGGATAACATACTACTCATAGGAAATAACATTCCTGCCCTACAATTTGTCAAAACTTGGCTAAGGAGTTGCTTCTCCATAAAGACTTAGGAGAAACAGCGTATATCCTTTGAATAAAGATCTATAGAGATAGATCGAGTAAGCTGCTTAGTTAAAGTCAAAGTATATATACTGACAAAGTGTTGAAAATGTTCGGCATGGAAGAATCCAAGAAAGGGTTCTTACCTATGTCACATTACATTTATCTCTCAAAGGACATATGTCCTAAAACACAAGATGAGAGAGATAAAATGGCTAAGATTCCATATGCTTCAGCTATTGGATCTGTCATGTACGCCATGTTATGTACTAGGCTTGATGTCTCGCATGCTTTAAGCATGGCGAGCAAGTGTCAGACTAACCTAGGTGAGCGTCACTGAGTAGCAGTTAAGAACATCTTTGAGTACTTGAGAAGCATTAAGGATGCTTTCTTAGACTATGAAGAAGAGAATGAGCTTATTGTAAATAGTTACCCCGGTGCTAGTTTCCAATCAGATAAAAATGACTTTAAGTCACAATCTAGCTATGTGTTTTGCTTGAATGATGGCACTGTAAAGTTGGAAGTGTTCTAAACAAGAGACAGTGGCTGATTCTACAATCGAGGTTGAGTATATAGCAACATTAGATGCAGCTAAGGAAGTTGTTTGGATCAAGAAGTTCATCATAAAACTTGGAGTAATCCCTAGCATTGTTGATCCAATGGTACTTTATTGTGACAACAATGGAGCCATTGCATAAGCTAAGGAACCTAAGTTTCACCAATGGTCTAAACCTATACTCGGGTGCTTCCATCTGATCAGGGAGATCATACAAAGAGGCGAGGTGAAGATATGCAAAATACACACTGATGATAATATTGCTGACCTGCTTACGAAGGCACTATCACAGCAAAAGCATGATGCACATGTTAGGTCATTTGGTATTAGATACATGACTGATTGGCTGTAGTGCAAGTGGGAGATTATTAGTGTGTGCCCTTAGAGCCATTAGATTTGGATTTGTATTACACGTATGACATTGTGATTGTTTATGTCATTTAATAATACATGGAAGTTATTTATCATTATTGACTATATTTAATTTGATCAAATGATAATCAAATGATAATCAAATGATAAAGTCCCTAGAATAGTGGATTCGTACCAAGGGAATCAAAGTAGTGACTTTGATGATGAGATCTTTATGATACAAAGAATACTATTCTTAAATATCCTTAGTCATAGTATCACTGAGAAGGGACATCAGTGATATGGTAAGACTAACATGTGTTAGATTCCTTTGGGTGACTGAAATCATAAGTCATGGATATGGCAATATCCAGATCAACACATGAGTGATCATTATAAATGAATACATTGGATTAACCCATTTTGAGAAATCTATGTGGATTGTTACATTGAGTGTCATTAATGGCAATGGTATATGTGATCCTTAAACTTGAGATCACCATGGTATCCTATGTGTGGATTGGTATACTTTAATGCTGGTAAACGTAGCTCAATGAGAGTTGCAAGTAAGGTAGTAATCGGGTACACCATGAATTATATGAGGGTTGTGAGTGATCAAGATAGGATTCGTCCCTTTTGGTAATAAGAGTCTATATCTCAAGACCTTTCAATTGAGATTAATGATTGAAAATCTGTGGCCATAGTACAAATGAGATTTAAGATGAGATCTTGAATTCATTTGATTAAATCTTGAGATTGAGAAACAATGTAGTTGTGTAACAGTCCACAGTACAGTAATTAGCATATTTTATACACAATTTACGGTTGGGTTGTCTATGATGCCTTTAACACTTGAACAGTAACTATAGTAAATGGTAAACATTTATTTATTTAATAAATTTGGAATATGAAATTTTACCATATTCCTTACACTTTATATCCCCTGTTTTCACTTTTCAATAAAGTAGTACTGTGTACATGTGCCTGAATATATAAGAGAAATGACTGTACCTTGAAATTTCAACGCTCTTTGCCCCAGTGTGCTATTCGCAGCTATATTTATCCAAGAAAGTCATCAAGATAATCCTTGCGATTAAATCTGGAAAGTTTGAAATTAAAGGGGTGAGCGAACCACGTGCTCAGTAAAGGAGTCGTATGCTGTTTGATACAATGAAATCTATATGCAGGAAAATATTTATTTTCCTAACGGTGTACTAAGCAAAGTAAATGAAGAATACTATAATCAGCCGGGAAATCCAAATGGAGCATGGATGTTATTTTAAAATACGTGTCTTGTCCCGGAAACCCTAAGCGACTATAAGGAGTATTTTATAAATTGTTTTTGATAAAACAATTTAATACTCATTTTTTTTCATAAATATAAATGGAATAAACCATTTATTTCTCTTCACTTCAGTCCAGTTCAAAACACGTGACAGTACAATGGTAAAACAGTAGATACAACAAACAATCTTTTCAGTTCAGTAGCTTATACATATCCAAATCACTGGATAACAATTTAGTAATTATTTCTATTTTAGAAATAATTTTCATAATATTCTTTTTCAATAAACAGTGAATTCCTTTCAATTCAGTGAACAGTAATCAGCCACTTTCAATACAGTACAGGTCAGTAAAACAGTATTTCAGTACGGTTCAGTTCAATAAACAGTATTTCACAGTGCAGTACAGTAAACAGTATTCAGTACGATTCAGTAAACAGTAATCAATAAGTTGAGACTAGGCATCACTCTACATCATATCATGCTATCATCGTCCACTAAGGGACACAGTAATCATCCCCGAAGGGACACAGTAACAGTATACAGTTAGATCTATGGCCATGATCTATAGGGGGTCCTCGGTGTACACTTGCCAGGTGACATTCGGGACCGCTGATGACTGGCGGGTCAATCAACCACGTGACAGTAACAGTAACAGTAGTAAGCATGAATCTCGGGGCCTAAGTCTCAAAACAGTATAAAAACCGTACCACAGCCTTTATGGATCTCATTCAAAATAATTTGAAATATTTCATGTTTATCCATAAGGCTCTCACATTTTCATATATCATCACCTTTATGGAATTTATAAAATAAATAAGATCAGTATTTAGTTCCATAAAGGTATAAAATCATTTTTTTCCCATAAAAAAACCTTTAAGGAAATCCCATGAATTACATCATTTATTTAAGTATTTATTTCCAAAAAGGTATTTATTTCTCATTTCCACATACCGTAAATCAGTTGGTAAATATTCATGTATTAAGTGAGAACACAAATAAATATTCATTTTGAATATTTAATATCATATAAAACATAATTAATTTCTCATTTTAATGAAAATATAAAACATGAATATTTAATTTTATAACTTTCTCATAATTTCCCATTTCTGGAAAATTGGTGGAGATTATATTCAAAATTTCCCATTTAAATCATTTCATGCATCTAAAATATTTTATAATATTTTAGAATACTTTTGGAAATTTTCCGACAGTATAACAACTGCGGATTCCTAACCTCCCGCACACAATTCACAGTATATAAACCAGCTTGTCAACCACAATTTTGCATGTTCTCAAACCAAATCATGCTTCCAATATTCTCATAAAATTTAGCTCAAGAAAACATGCAGTTTATTATATCACTACAACTCACACACTTCCCCCTTACCAGTTTTTTGAAGCCGAGCTTCCCGATTACTTTTACCGAATTTCATTAACTCGGGCTGTAAAAAAATTTTATGAAAAATAATTAATATTTTTCTTCTTATTTTTAAGCCACTAGTATTCACAAATGCAGCCACTAATATCATAATATAAGCACAACTAGTATAATTTATACTGGTGCCAAATCTCAACTTCCTCAATTTCGTTTCTTTTTCGATTCTATTTCCACCAATAATTTTCTTTCAATTTCTATAATTATTTTCTACCCTTAATCATAAAATTTTAGCATTTTTCATACCTAAACCAAGTCATGGCCGAACCTTCTCTTTGGCCATTTTCATGATTTTCATCTTTTCTTCTCAATTTAGTGTTTCCAGTTGGTGAGTTTTAGTCCACGTGAGCCTTTCCCTCTAATTTTCATGCATGAACCATAGCTTTTCCTTATTCTTTCATGCCAAACTGAACCCTCCTCTTCCATGACCAAATTTTGGTTCTTTCACCATCTGAACTTTCCAAGCTTTCTATTCATTTTCTTTATATTCTATTAATCATTTCTCATCATGCTCATACAATTTCCAGCCAATATTTCATGCTTGTTCACATCTATATCAAGATCTAAATTTGTTCTGATTCCATTTTTTAATAGGATTTAATTAAAAACAATCCTATAACCATGTGTATTGTGTTATAAAACATAAAAATATACCATTGAACATCAAGAAAACCATGAGAATTTAATTTGCTTAACTTGACCGAATGATCTCTCTCAAAACAGAATGTGTTCTGCCTCAAGTCAGCCTCTTTGCTTGTTTCTTTGATGATTTAAATGATGGAGAAAGGGTTGATGGTGAAGGTTAGGTGATTAGCTATCAAAGGTGTGAAAATTTGTTGAATTTTCATTGAATAATCTGGATGCAAAACAGAGCACAAAATGAAGCCAAAACAGACTTCTCGTAGAACAGCAGAAACTCGGTGATGAGGATCAAATTTTGCTGAAGTTTTGTTTCTTTTATTCTCCTATTTATTCAAGATGACCAATAGGAAGTTGCCACCTTTCTTACTTATCTATTTTCTCATCATTTTTATGTCTTATAAGCATTAAATTGGTGAAGAAAAACTGCAGCAAAGGAACGGCTGGGAGGGTCCTTAGCTGTTCAGTTTGACCATGTTTTGCTTCTCCTTTTTGAAGACTTCAGCCAATGATAATTTACCTCATGTTCATCTTTAATTTCTCTTTTCTTTTGTATTTTTTTATATTGTATTTTATACTATAAAAATATGGTTACAATTTCTTTGAATTTTCAACTGGAAAAATCGGTATTATGGCAATAATGGGTGACGTGCAGTCCATCTTTTCTTGGCTGCACATTTTCTTGGTCCATTTTACCTCTTTTGCTATATAAAGTCATCCAATAATATTCCACCATATCTCCAATTAATAAATCCTCTTCACTAATATTATTTATCTCATTTTTCCACCATAATTTTTCTCACAAAACTGCTTTCAGTCGTGTATACTAGCAGTAAAAATTTTAATGCACGTTTTGCATTATACTCCTCATCTCTTTTGTATATTCCTCAAATCAAAATAAATCACTTGTACAATAAATAATTTCTTTCTCTTATAAATTTATTTGTTGATATTTTATGCCATGAAAATAACACTTCCATTCTTAATTTCTGATTTGTGTTCTTCCTTTATTCTATTTTTTCAATTCATTCTTTAATATTCATTTCAATTCTTGTACACCATATTATAAATTATAATTCCAATAATTCCTAGATTTAAAGTGGAAATTCATATTCATTATTTAATTAATTCCACTAAGTAATTTATTTTCACTATCAATAATTTACAAATATGGTGTACAGTGTTATAAAATCGAGTCTCACATTTTCTCCCCATCTTAAGAAATTTGGTCTTCCAAATTTCATCCGGACCCATCGCTGAAAAAGCTTTGGATACTTTTCACGCATAAGGCTTTCTACTCCCAAGTAGTCTCTTCCTTAGTATGATACTACCGGAGCACCTTAACTAAAGGAATAGTCTTAGATCACAGTACTTTATCCTTTCTATCCAAGATCCGTATCGGTTTCTCAATTTAACTCATATCCTCTCTAATTTCCAGTAGCTCGTATCGAGTTACGTGAGAAGGATCTGGATGGTACTTTCTTAACATAGAGATATAGGATATATTATGCACTTCTGACAATACTGAAGGTAGTGCTAATCGGTATACCACATCTCCTACGCAATCTAAGATCTCAAAAGATCCAATGTATCGAGGACTCAATTTCCTTTATTACCGAATCTCATTATGCCTTTGGAGGGTGAGACCTTCAAAGTATTTAATCATCCGTACATCTCGGGAACCTGCTCGACTAAGTCGGGAGCTAATAATTTACGGTTTCCCACTTCTTCTCATGCTATTGTGGATTTACATCGTCTGCTATATAAAGCCTAATAAGTTGCCATGCCGATACTCGTCTGTTAGCTATTACTATAAGTAAACCCTGCTAGGGTAAATGATCGTCCCAGGAGCCTCTAAAATCAAGTACACACGCTCACAATATATCCTCGAGCGTCTGTATCATACGCTCAGACTGTCCGTCAATCTGCAGATAAAACGTGATGCCAAAACTCAGTTGGGATCCCATGGCCTCCTGAAATCTCTCTCAGAAATGAGATGTGAAGCGGGACTCCCTGTCAGATGTGATGCTCGTTGGAACATCATGTAACCTCGCTATCTCCTTGACATATAAATCGGCTAAGGCACAACGGAATCAATAGATCTCATAACCAAAAACGAGCAGACTTAGTCAATCTATCCACAATTATCCAGATAGCATCATATCCTTTGCAGGTTCTCCGAATTTTACTTTATTTAGGAAGTACAACCAATATAGGTATTTTTCTTCCTTATATAATTTCTAACTTTCAGTTAATTAATCTTGTCTTTAAGATGAGACTGCCAGTATTCTTTTATAATCTGAATTTCCTTTAAATTCTACATTTCCTCTTTCACAATCAATTTATACTCCCTGTGATTATTTATCATTTTTGGGAGTTAACAATTATCACTTCTTTTCATCCAGTAATCAATTCACACTATTTATCACTTATTATCTCTTTTGGTGTTGAGTCGATAATAATTTGGTGATTATCATTTAAACAATTTTTATCCCATCGTATGTAACTGTCCCAGTAGCTTTTTAAATCCAGTGCACTCGTTCTCAATATGTCATTGAGCGTCCATACAATGTGCTCGAATATTTACATCTATAAGAAGCGGAGTTGATAGTAAATTTGGAATCCCAAAACCCTTTTGCTATTCTTTTTAAAAGCATATGGAAATTTAGGGATCCCTATCACATGTAATCACTCAGTGGAACTTCATATACATTCTCACCGTTTCACAGATATATATCGACTAAGACACTTAAGAGATCAGGAAGCTTGATGATGTAGAAGTGAATTAATTTGGTAAATCGAACTATAGTCACTTTTATCACATCATGGTTTTTTCGGATTCTTTACTATCCCACAATAATCATTTCACAGTTTAGCTAAGGCTGCACTTCACTTGCAGACTTTAATATTAACCATCACTTACAGTGAATGAGACATTAGGTAATAATTTTCCCTGACATCTCTTTTCATATATTATTATCATTGCATCCCATATTCTTATAGTACATGTAATATCACTCAATTGGAGGATGTACCTGAGGATGTAATCTTTTCACAATCAAACTCTGTAGTCGAATTTATTAAAATACCAATTTCGTCTTCATATTACTTATGCAATTTCACAGTTCCAATATATATATATATATATATATATACACACATATATATATCCATTTACATGACTGACAGTACTTCATTTATTTACTCCTCTGAGTATAATTAATTTTCTCTGGTAAATTTGGCTCGATCTTATATTTAGCCATAACCACATGATAATCAGAGGAAATCACATGCAATTTTAGATTTGGGAACCACCTCATAATTCGTGTTCCCTTATCATCATACAAATTGTCCTTTAATGCATTTTCATCCTTTCAAATTTATCACTCAGTTGCTTTTCCAAATGGTATAGTACTGTTCCGTTAAAATCTTTTAACATTTTTGAATACTATACTCATACCTATTCATCCACTCCCATTTAACTTTCTCACATATACGTATCATATCAGTGAAGCAGCCAATTCCACAAACTCCTCAACAAATTATTTATATTTTTTGGGTAGAGCCCGTAAATTTCATACCCCAGTCACTATATTTTAATCTCAGTCAATTAGCAATAACCTCTATATAAACGAATCAATGTTCAGTTTATCATTCGAGACCACACTTCTCTAATAGCGTTATGATTCCGTTAAAACTCATATTTACTGAGCTTAACAATAAAATTTTCAGTTTCCAGAAGTTTGTGGAATTATTCAAGAATGTTGCTTATTTTCTTCAATGAATTAAAATATGCATATTCACACCTCGTGGGTTCATGTTATTATAATTTATTTGTATGTGATTGCAATATTTCATCCATTAAATCCACATACGTCACAGGATATTTCATAGATCTCTTAAGTACCACAAAGGACTCGTAAGAGTTATACCGAGTTCTGAACATCATCTTATGAACACCTGTCTGTAAGCTTTTTATCCGATAACATCTTGTTCAGAGATTGATCTTGAAACTCTATATACATCGTTGAGTGGATCAAGTAAAACATCAATCATGAACAGTGCATATTCATTCTCAATAACAATACTATTGAATACTCGAAATTTAGTACACAATCATAAGCTATGCTCATTCCTTCAAACCATATCATCTGTGTTTTCACCAGTTACACTAATATAGATGGGTTATTTATTCATTAATCTCTGGAGTAATTTCTTAAACTCTTCAGACTCTTTTATGTTTTCTGGTAAGAGCTTATAAATAGATTCCATGTTGTGAATCGAGTCAATAATCTCTCGAATCCACATTACTCCGAAAATTTATTTGAAATTCATCCAGTAAATTACCTTGGATGTTTCGTATATACATCTGGCAATTCCACTATGTATTCTCAAAACACATACATATAACTTTCAAATCATTAACATATATTTCACATCGATTGACTTATTCAGTCACACTCAGTAAGTGTATTACTTTTCATAATATTAAATAATCCCTAACCAATATACCCCATATTTTCATGTTTAATCCAGGCCCTAAGAATCCATAACAAGGCTGACTATCTCGCGACCTCCCACAATATACACTCTGGGTCACATTACTCATCAAAGTATAAGTGGGGCTAATAGTAGGGACCATTCTACCTGTAATATATTCTTTACACCATCAGTTACTCTATCACCATCAATCAGTTCTAAATCAATTCAGTCAACTATGATTCAGAAGGATTATTTCAATATAGGAGCATATTCGTCATTTCTCTATTTATTTCTCTCTCTTCAAGCTACATTCAAACAGGCGACCATAAGATTTATGTACCGATGATATCCCATTCCACTCTAATATCATCATTTCAAGGTCTTAGTTCGATTTGGAGAAGTCCTGGTGGGGCTCTCACCGAGTCCCTCTTTGTACCTTATCGAGCAGACTTCCATTAAGATTATAAGATCACTTATTTCATATAAAATGCTCGGGTTACAATCCCTTTTAAATACCCTTCATTCACAAACTTTCACACCATTTTAAACACTTAACATAGTTTACAGTCACTTGGTTTCTCTATCCATTCAGACGATACAGTACTACAGGGGATGTTAACCTTTTTCAACACTTTCTGCTCTAAGACATCGACAAACATCAGACCAACTTTGCTCTGATACCATTAAATCTGTAACAGTCCACAGTACAATAATTAGCATATTTTATACACAATTTATGGTTGGGCTATCTGTGATGCCTTTAACACTTGAACAGTGACTGTAGTAAATGGTAAACATTTATTTATTTAATAAATTTGAAATATGAAATATTACCATATTCCTTACACTTTACATCCGTTGTTTTCAATTTTCAATAAAGTAGTACTGTATACATGTTCCTAAATATATAAGAGAATTGACTGTACCTTTAAATTTCAATGGTCTTTGCCCCAGTGTGCTATTCGCAGCTATATTTATTTGAGAAAGTCATCAAGATAATCCTTGCAATTAAATCTGGAAAGTTTGAAATTAAAGGGGTGAGCAAACCACGTGCTTAGTAAAGGAGTTGTATGCTGTTTGATACAATGAAATCTATATGCAGGAAAATATTTATTTTCCTAACGGTGTACTAAGCACAGTAAAGGAAGGATACTATAGTTGGCTGAGAAATCCAAATGGAGCATGAAAGGTATTTTAAAATACATGTCTTGTCCCGAAAACCCAAAGCGACGATAAGTAGCATTTTATAAATTGTTTTTGATAAAACAATTTAATACTCATTTTTTTTTTCATAAATATAAATGGAATAAACCATTTATTTCTCTTCACTTCAGTCTAGTTCAAAACACGTGACAGTAGAGTGGTAAAACAGTAGATACAACAAACAGTCTTTTCAGTTCAGTAGCTTATACATATCCAAATCACTGGATAACAGTTCAGTAATTATTTCTATTTTAGAAATAATTTTCATAAGATTCTTGTTCAATAAACAGTGAATTCCTTTCAATTCAGTGAACAGTAATCAGCCACTTTCAATACAATACAGTTCAGTAAAACAGTATTTCAGTGCGGTTCAGTTCAGTAAACAGTAATTCACAGTGCAGTACAGTAAACAGTATTCAGTACGATTCAGTAAACAGTAATCAATAAGTTGAGACTAGGCATCACCCTACATCATATCATGCTATCATCGTCCACTAAGGGACACAGTAATCATCCCCGAAGGGACACAGTAACAGTATACAGTGAGATCTATGGTCATGATTTATAGGGGATCCTCGGTGTACACTTGCCAGGTGACATTCGGGACCGCTGATGACTGGCGGGTCAATCAGCCACGTGACAGTAACAGTAAAAGTAGTAAGCATGAATCTCGGGGCCTAAGTCTTAAAACAGTATAAAAACCATACCACAGCCTCTATGGATCTCATTCAAAATAATTTGAAATATTTCATGTTTATCCATAAGGCTCTCACATTTTCATATATCATCACCTTTATGGAATTTATAAAATAAATAAGATCAGTATTTAGTCCCATAAAGGTATAAAATCATTTCTTTTCCCATAAAAATACCTTTAAGGAAATCCCATGAATTACATCATTTATTTAAGTAATTATTTCCAAAAAGTTATTTATTTCTCATTTCCACATACCGTAAATCAGTCGATAAATATTCATATATTAAATGAGAACACAAATAAATATACATTTTGAATATTTAATATCATTTAAAACATAATTAATTTCTCACTTTAATGAAAATATAAAACATGAATATTCAATTTTATAACTTATAATTTTCAATTTATGGAAAATTGGTGGAAATTATATTCAAAATTTTCCATTTAAATCATTTCATGCATCTAAAATATTTTATAATATTTTAGAATACTTTTGAAAATTTTCTGACACCATAACAGTTGCGGATTCCTAAACTCCCGCACACAATTCACAGTATATAAACTGGCTTGTCAACCACAATTTTGCATGTTCTCAAACCAAATCATGCTTCCAATATTCTCGTAAAATTTAGCTCAAGAAAACATGCAATTTATTCTATCACTACAACTCACACACTTCTCTCTTACCAGTCTTTTGAAGCCGAGCTTATCGATTACTTTTACCGAATTCCGTCAACTCGGGCTGCAAAATAATTTTATCAAAAATTATTAATATTTTTCTTCTTATTTTTAAGCCACTAGTATTAAAAAATGCAGCCACTAATATCATAATATAAGCATAACCAGTATAATTTATACTGTGCCAAATCTCAACTTCCTCAATTTCGTCACTTTTTCGATTATAATTCCACCAATAATTCTCTTTCAATTTGTATAATTATTTTCTACCCTTAATCATAAAATTTCAGCATTTTTCATACCTAAACCAAGTTATGGCCGAACCTTCTCTTTGGCCATATTCATGATTTTCATCTTTTCTTCTCAATTCATTGTTTCCACATGGTGAGTTTTAGTCCACGTGAGCCTTTCCCTCTAATTTTCATGCATGAACCATAGCTTTTTCTTATTCTTTCATGCCAAACCGAACTCTCCTCTTCCATGACCAAATTTTGGTTCTTTCACCATCTCAACTTTCCAAGCTTTCTATTCATTTTCTTTATATTCTATTAATCATTTCTCATCATGCTCATACAATTTCCAGCCAAAGATTTCATGCTTGTTCACATCTATATCAAGATCTAAATTTGTTCTAATTCCATCTTCTAATAGGATTTAATTAAAAAATCCTATAACCATGTGTATTGTGTTATAAAACATAAAAATATACCATTGAACATCAAGAAAACCATGAGAATTTAATTTGCTTACCTTGACCGAATGATCGCTCTCAAAACAGAATGTGTTCTGCCTCAAGTCAGCCTCTTTGCTTGTTTCTTTGATGATTTAAATGATGGAGAAAGGGTTGATGGTGAAGGTTAGGTGATTAGCTATCAAAGGTGTGAAAATTTGTTGAATTTTTGTTGAATAATCTAGATGCAAAACAGAGCACAAAATGAAGCCAAAACAGACTTCTCGTAGAACAGCAGAAACTCGGTGATGAGGATCAAATTTTGCTGAAGTTTTGTTTCTTTTATTCTTCTATTTATTCAAGATGACCAATAGGAAGTTGCCACCTTTCTTACTTATCTATTTTCTCATCATTTTTATGTCTTATAAGCATTAAATTGGTGAAGAAAAACTGCAGCAAAGGAACGGCTGGGAGGGTCCTTAGCTGTTCAGTTTGACCATGTTTTGCTTCTCCTTTTTGAAGACTTCAGCCAATGATAATTTACCTCATGTTCATCTTTAATTTCTCTTTTCTTTTGTATTTTTTTATATTGTATTTTATACTATAAAAATATGGTTACAATTTCTTTGAATTTTCAACTGGAAAAATCGGTATTATGGCAGTAATGGGTGACGTGCAGTCCATCTTTTCTTGGCTGCACATTTTCTTGATTCATTTTACCTCTTTTTCTTTATAAAGTCATCCAATAATATTTCACCATATCTCCAATTAATAAATCCTCTTCACTAATATTATTTATCTCATTTTTCCACCATAATTTTTCTCACAAAACTGCTTCCAGTTATGTATACTAGCAGTAAAAATTTTAATGCACGGTTTGCTTTATACTCATCATCTCTTTTGTATATTCCTCAAATCAAAATAAATCACATGTACAATAAATAATTTCTTTCTCTTATAAATTTATTTGTTGATATTTTATTCCATGAAAATAACACTTCCATTCTTAATTTCTGATTTCTGTTCTTCCTTTATTCTATGTTTTCAATTCATTCTTTAATATTCATTTCAATTCTTGTACACCATATTATAAATTATAATTCCAATAATTCCTAGATTTAAAGTGGAAATTCATATTCATTATTTATTTAATTCCACTAAATAATTTATTTCTACTATCAATCATTTACAAATATGGTGTACAGTGTTATAAAATCGGGTCTCACAAGTTGTACTTTAATAAAGATGACACGTTCCATACTCTATGTTTAACTGAGATATTAGGTGATGAAAGGATCGAATTATACGGTAATTGCTCATTGAAAGGTTGTCATCAACTCACCGATATTTTCATTTCTTGGGTAGCCATGATGCATTACTAGATGCCAATCTTGGCTTGTGATTTATAAATGAGATTCTGAATCACTGCCAACGAAACACAATAACAGCATGACCAAAACAAGGTAATTGGAGTTGGATCCATGTGATGAATCCTAGTACAAGTAAGATTCCTAGTGAGACTAAAATTCTGTTCCAACTAGAATTCTGGATTTAATTAATAGTAAATTTAGCTTGAGATTACTAAAGGGAATTTTGGTCTTTTTAGTTATAATGAGATTATAATTATGAATTATTAATTTAATAATTCATGGGTAGACCAAATTATTAATCCAAATGCATAACCAATTAGTTGTGGTGCAAGTGGGAGATTGTTAGAGTATGCCTTACTAATGAATTGGATTTGGATTTGGATTAAGTAATTTTAAAAGGCCTAAAAGACCCAATCTAGTTGGACCAAGGCTAAGGTCTTTTTAGGATTTTGTTAAGAGGCACTATATAAACAACATTAAGCCTAAAAGTTATACAAAACGTTCTTGATAGTTGCTCTGCCTCTTGGAACTAGCACTCACAAAACAATCCCCTTCCTCCTCCTTTTGCCGTTGGGCACTCTTTGTCCCAGGCAAAGGTCCTGTTTTGCATCCTACTTGTGTGGATACCGTTAAAGGGCTTCTCTCAGCTAGGAGTCTTGAGTTAACAATAAACCAAGGGCTATTCGTAGGTTGCCATATTCAAAAGTTGAACATTCTTACACGAGTGACACCAAAAAGTTTAGATTCTATCTCGAAAGTAATCTTGTTGCATGATCCTGGTGATGTTGGTTTTGTTGTTTTTCTAATCCGCTACTTATTTTCATGTATTACATGATAAATCAAGACAACGAAACCTTACAGTATGCTTGTACTTTTCTATCAGAAATATTAGAAAACCGTGAGTTTTAATGTAGTTAAATTGTGTTTAGAGTGTCTAAGGGGAGATAGTTCACTAATTGAGATAAATCAAACTAATATTGTACTTATCCTAAAAGCAGTGAAAATTGAGTAGTACAAACCTATTAGTCTATGCAATGTCCTCTATAAAATTATTTCCAAAGTCCTAGTTAAAAATTTAAAACATGTTCTCCCAAGATGTATTAGTGTCTGCCAGAGTGCTTTTTTGTTGGGAAGGTTAACCTCAGAGAATGTGCTAGTTGCTTGTGAACTGCTAAACACTCTAAAAGGAAAACAACATGCAAAAATAGTTTCTTTGCTCTAAAATTGCATACGAGCAAGGCGTATAATTGAGTAGATTGGAATTTTCTAAAAAGAATGATGGGTAGATTAGGATTTCATTCTCATAAGATAACTTTTATTATGAATTGTATTACATTAGTTTCACATTTAGTTGTGATTAATGGATGTGTTACAAATTCATTTTGCCCAGAAAGAGGTCCACGTCAAGGAGGTCCTCTTTTTCCTTTTCTATTTTTTGATATGTATGAAGGCTTTTCAGCCTTTATAGACATCCTATTTTGTTTGAGGTCTCTGTTGGCTCTATAGGCTATACCGAAAGGGAGGTGAATCGGTTTTTCTCTAACCTTAAGTTCGTTTTTCAGTTCCTTTAAATTCTCTAGCCTATATTGATATTTTCTAAGTTCTATAAGCTAGGCAATTATACAATATAGATTCAATACAATAAATACAAATATAATTGCAAATAAGTAAAGAGAGTAAGGATAGGGAAATTTACGCAAGTGATTTATAGAGGTTCGGCAACCTTGCCTACGTCCTCTACCTTGAGACGCTCCTAAGGATTTTCTCAAATTCACTATCCTTGAATTTGTTACACTCCCTCTTTTTCTAGGCTAAAGAGAAACCTCTCTTTTTCTAGGCTCAAGAGAAACCTCTCTCTTTTTCTTAGGCTAAAGAGAAACCTCCCTCTTTTTCATAGGCTAAAGAGAAACCTCCCCTTTTTACAAGGATTGAATTGGTTTATAATGGGTGTAATCAAAGAAGGCCTCTAAGTAGGCAAATGATTGCAAAAACTAGGCATAAAGAAAAGCCTATACAATGTTTGAGATGTGTGAATGATAGAAAATGAAGACTTTGGAGCTCTTAATTTGTTGTTTGAGGCTTGAGGATTTGAGGAATATGTGTTATGGAGTTGCTGAGTAGTTCCCCTTGCTTCCTTTAGCTTCTAAGCCTCTATTTATAGTTCCTTGGATGGTTTGTGGACGTTGGTTGGAGCCAAAACAGAAACTAGCCGTTATATCTCACAGAAACTAGCCGTTGGGGACTTTCTGACTTAAAGGGATCGATCCTTTCACCGAAGGGATCGATCCTTTTCTTCAATCTAGCCTTCCGGGGCATTCTATCAAAAAGGGATCGATCCATTTCCCTATAGGATCGATCCCATGCTTCCAGTGGGCATTTTTCCTGCACTTTTGGGTTAGAAATGATATGACCTTTGATCCTAATCCAACCCAAAACATTTTGACATTTTTGTGGGAGTTTTTCTTGACTTTCTCTGATGAAAACATGGTCCAAAAATTCATTAAGTGATTTTCTAAAATATTCAAAACATTTACAAAGTATTAAGACCAATAAGAGTATGCATCATTAAATCATGGTCTTAATGTTTGATATGATCACTTGAAATGTATTGAGAAAATCATGTGTGATAAGGCAAATTTACAATATGAATTAAAACATTAAAGCTTACTTAAGTTATTGTCATTTCAAAATATATATATTGCAATTTAAAGCTAACAATCTCCCCCTTTTTGATATGACAAAACTTAATGTAAATTTGCTTTGAAAATTCTTTTATAAAATACTCCCCCTCAAATAAAGCAGGATTTAACAAAGCTCCCCCTTAATATAAGCATGGGTTTTGAAAATGAATTTTCAAACTATTTCTCCCCCATTATCTCTCCCCCTTAATATCTCTCCTTTTTAATATCTATCTCTCCCCTTTTTGTCATAGCAAAAAGAAAGAAAAATAATAACAAATATGCTCCCCCTAAAATCATGGCTGTGTGAGAAGAGATAAAAAATATGCTCCATCCAACAGCAAACATGTTAGTACATGGGACTCATAGCGCAAATAAATAAGTCAATATCCATAAAGAGTATGAAATATTCATGCAAAGAAAATGACTTATGATCCTATACGAATTGTTTATAAATAATTTCGCACGAAGTTTCCAATTGGTAAAAAAAATGAAGCAAGTTGTTTATAAATATCTACTAAGGTTTATGACTTGCTCATTTCAATCCTATTAAGCACCTAAATGTATCAATTATTCTCTAAAGTCCAACTAAGGTGCATGTCAATTCATCATGATTATGAGCTAGAATTAGATGATATATCATATGCATGAGCTCATAAATCATGTTCAAGCAAGAGTGTGCATAGAATCAAAACATATAGCAATTAACTTCAAATTCTAGCACACAAGAGTTTCATGCAAAAATATCCTAAATGAATTCTTCTCTATTTGTCATTTCAAACTAAAGAGCACAAGAAGAATTGTCAATTTAAAACTCATACCAATTGGCAATTTAGTTTTGGCTTACCAATTGTTGAAAATAAGGTTGCCAATGATACTAATTGTTATTTCAATCTAAATACCAATTGTTTCTAATGGTTGAGTTAGGCATTTTGCATGAATCCAATATCTATGTGTAGTGTGTTTATGTCAAGAAAATAATCATTCTAAATATGCAAGAACACAATCACACATCATCAAATATGCATACGGATCAATTAAACATTAGCACACTATCATAAAATATTAATCCATATTTATATTCACAAATTTATACCACATGGAAGATTCAAGAAGTCAAGATATTCAAGCAAACACATTTTCTTCCATGGTTTCAAGCACAAAAATCCTATGCTCATTTTCCAATTCAAGTCCTTAACCAATTATGAGCAAGGAAAGATTCAAACAATAAATGCATGGATATCAAGTTTGTTCAAGTTTGCATTTATCTTTGAATGTTGGTGTTGTCATTAAGACCCAAGTTCTTTACTAATTTAGCCATAAGAAAAATTTAAGTACATGGATGATAAAATTTCATGCATTTGAATATTTAGGATCCATTTATCATCACACATTGTAGGCCAAGGAAAATTATGACCTTATACCAATTGTTGAATTTACATTTGAAATCAATCCTTAAGGTCAAGTTTTAATTATTCTTCCACTAGATGTATAATTATCATGAAACCTAGTGTAGAGTAGTTGAGTCAAGCTAAGAAACATAATCCTATAAGCATGCTTGACTAAGATGAACAAAAGGAATGAAGAATATTCATTATGCACAAGTTCATCAAATTCTCAAATATATCCATAAATCATTGAAATAAATCTCAAAATTATGTTTAAGCATTCATTGAAAATATATTTCAAGATTTATGCCATTCATGACCATTTTCAATGAGAAAACTGATTTTGCACTTGTGAGCTCAAGAAAAATGATATTAATTGTTGAAAGTGATACCATTTGTTGGAAATGATACAAATTGATGAAGTTGAGGCATGATATCAATGAAAAATGAGTTTTCATATATTAAAGATCATCAAAAAGAAGTTAAAACAATGTGTAGACACCATATTTGTCCGGGTCTTCTTCAGATATTTTTAATTAATTAGTTTTTTTTATATATATATTTTTATTATTGATTTTTATTTTTATTTTTTATTCTTATTTTAGATTTAGAAATAAATTTCAGATTTTTATTTTGTTTTTTATTTTTATAAAATATAATAAAAAGGGAAAGAAATCGAAATTAATTTTGATAGGAAAGCAGACTTAAATGAGATTATTAAAGGTTGAAATTTAAATTTTATGGGAAGGAAAATTAGAATTAATATCGGATTTAAGATCTGATTCTTGAAATCTAAAATTTCCAAAAAGATTGATTCTTGATTTTTATTACCAAAAACAAAAAAAAGAAAACCTAGGTTTATAAAAAGAACAACACAAGAAAAAAAGGGAGGAGGAGAAAAGGAGAAACCCTAGAAAAAAACCTGGGGAGAACAAAAAAACCCTAGAAACCTTGGAGGAGAATTTTATTTTGATAGAGAAGAGTTTTGCACCTTCACTACTACTCGATTCAGCCACTCCATGACTGTAAAACCATCCAGCTTTACTAACACTGCCTAAAGTTTTCTCAAGCACCCTACACCACCGGCCTTGTCGCCCCACACTGTCAAACCATCCAGCTTTACTAACACTGCGTGCATCACCACTGCCCTACATCCATCGTCATCTCCAGATCGTCCCTGCTGCCTCATTACAGCCACTCCTTGCTTACCGCACCGCTCTGTGGTGAAGATCCAAGCTTGCTGCGCCCCGCACCACTTCCAGCCTTGATGTGCCTTCCTATTGTTGCTACGAGATGTTGAAAATATTCACGTGAAACAGAAAAAAAGAAAAGAAAAGGGCCGCTTCCTCAAGTCGAGTATAGACATCCTATTCACTTTCTTGCACTTTCTCCCACTAATCACCATGGTTATGAGAAGGTCTTAGACTTCTACTGTCTTCCTACACCGGAGTCCCTCTTCCTAACTGCAGTATCATTGCCTGTATCACTGTCGCACGCTCAGCTGCTGTCACCGTCCCTGTTCTGCCTACAATAGTTGCGCCGTACCTTGCTGCATTGCTGCCTGTTTCGCACCAGTAAAGCATCATCATCTACTCAGGCGGTCCTGCACGATATTGCCGCTCGTTCTTGCTGTCTCTGCTACCTATCCACGTTGCCATTCCCTGCTTTGCTGCCTAGCCTCGTTGCTCCTTCCTTTTGTCCCACTGCAGTAAGTTTGCTGTATATACAATCTGCTTGTGTTGTTGTATATTGCTCCACTTTATGTTTTATATAAGTTTTAGGTAATGATTGCTTAAAAAAATAAAAAAAAGGAAAAGATGCTGATTAGATCTAGTTTAATAATATGATTACTAATATAAAGAATGATAGGATTTTTTATATTATGAATAAGGGAGGAAACGTGTTGTATACAGGGATGGTGGAAATTTTTACAAAAAATGATGAGAATTATATGTTCATAAGAAATATTAATTAATTATTAAAAATAAATGTGAATTATACCGATAATGACATTTTAAGAAAGTCAATTGAGACATCTTAGAAATGTCTAGGAGAGATGATTCTTTCTTAAGTTGAGCCAAATCGATGGAATACTTTTGAAAGAATTTTCAATAAATTATAATCCATATTTATTTTTAGTAAATTAAATATGAATAAAATATAAATGAATATAAATGAATAAATACGAGAACATAAATTAGATGAAAATTAAATAAATAGAATGAAATAGCTTAGGTTGAAAATAATTAGTAATTAATAAGATTAGATAATAAAAAAATAAATATGAGTTATATCGAGGATGAATTTCCAAGAAAATCAATCGAGATTCCTTGGATATTTCTAGGTGAGATGATTCTTTCTTAAGTTGAGCCAAATTGATGGAATACTTTTGAAAGAATTTTCAATAAAAATATAATTCATGTTTATTAAATAAATATAAATAAATGAAATAAATAAAATAAAAATAAATTAAATCAAGATTAAAGTTAAAGAAATTTAAATAAAATTAGATAAGTGAATAAATAAACGAACTAAATAGCTTGGAATAAAATTATAGGAAATAAAAAATATGAATTATGCCAATGATGAAATTTCAAGAAAGTCAATTGAGACTCCTTGAAAATTTCTAGGTGAAAAGATTTCTTTTAAGCCGAGCCAAATTGATGGGACGCTTTTAAGAAAATCTTTAATAAACCATGATTCATATTTATTCTCTAAATAAATAAATAAAATAAATAAATAAAATATATAGATATAATATGAAATAAGAAAAAAAATATAGAGATTAATATGGAGTCGAAATTAGAGCCAAAGTTAGAAAGAATAAGATTTTCATAAATTATTTACTTGATCCGACGATGGAATTCAAGAAAGTCAATTGGGACTCCTTAAATATCTTGAGGTGAGGGGAATTTCTAAGATTGGAGCCAAATTGATGGAAAAATCTTAGAAATATTCCCAATATATAAGCATATCAAAATTAATATAAACACAAGGCAAATTATAAAGATAACCTAAAACTAGTTGGTACCATTTTAGGATGGGCGTTGTAGGGGTGCTAATCCTTCCCTACACGTAACTGTACTCCCAAACCCTAGTATCTTTGAATGTAGACCAAGCCTTATCCTTAGTTTGAATAGGTGACCAATCACACCTAGGTAGAATGGTTGGTGGCGACTCCTGTAATTTTTATGTTTAGCTATTAGGTTTTCTCTAAAGCTTAATACGTTACGACACAATGAATTTTAAGTTGAGAAGAGAGAAAGTATCAAAACAATGAAAAGTTCTTCTTAGTTTCGGTTGAAAACATGCAGGAGAGCCTTTTCTGGCCTGGGGGGATCGATCCCTTATATGTTTCCTGCAGATTCTGCAGTTATTTTGACAGAAAATTGAACTTGTGAGGTACCAAAACTTCGTTTTTGAGTAATTTAAGTCCAAGTAAGGGTTTAAACATTTGTAAAACATGATTTTGGACTTGTTCAATGAAAAACATGAATGAAAAACCATTTAACAATAGATTTTGCAATTTTGGAAGGATTTTTACCAATAAATGCATTTTTGGCCTCAAAGGATGTCATTTTGAGAGTTAAGCACATTTTGACAAAACCAAAGCATTAAAAACCACAAATATGCCAAAACAAACTTGTTCACATAGATTTTAAGCACATATAACATCAAATCATCATACTTGTGAACATTATGCCATGATTTCCAACATACAAGTTCTTAATTATTGTTCATGACATGGCATTTTGCATATATGACATATTTGGCAATTTGAGGCAAGTAAATACATTATCAACACATAGAAAACTTGCTCAAAATGCAGAAATCCAATAATCATTTCAAAATAATAAATCATGCCTTTCATTCATTCATCAAAAATTATTCAAAAATCATTTATCATGCCTTTTGTTCAATCATTCAACTCACAAAGCATCAAAGATCATCAACAAACCATATCATCAAGGCATAAACACTTTAAATGTAACACAAATTTTAAGGAGTGAGAATTTAAGCTCACAATACTCCTTTGCTTGAGAGTGCTTGCCATGATGTGTTGGATCCACCATTAGCCATTCTTTCAGGAATTGTTGTCACTTTGCTAAGGATGGATTTCCAAGCTCTTCCTTTTTCTTATTGGCATAAGCAACCTCCATGGGGGTGTGTAGAGGATTTGAACTCCATTGTTCCATTGTATTCCCATGCTTTAACACTCCTACAACAAACAAATTTATGCATGCTTTGGTACCCAAATTTTCTTGGGTCCATGAGAGTTAGTGCAAACAATTTTTGATCCTTTTGGGATCCATTTCAAGCACAATTCATCGTTATTTATTGCATGCTTTGGCACCCACATTTTTCTAACTACTCTTCCTCTAAATGTGGTTTTTCTATGTGTGCATGCTTGTGAAGAGTGTCCTATTCTATTGCAAAGTGAGCATGTAAGAGATAAATCATGCATAGTATTTTTGCTCACTAGGAAATTCTTTAGATGAGTTTCTTTTTGTATTGCATTATAACCTAACCCATCTTTACCAAAGAAAGCTCTTTGGGTCTCTAACATATGGTCTAGCTTTTGTTGACCCATATAAAATCTAGAAAATGAATTATGCAAATTTAAGTTCTTTTTATTCAACTCATTTATCTCTAAGTTAGCCTCTTCTAATTTCTTTTCAAATTCTAGCTTAGTATTAGTCAAGGCTTCATTTTCTATGTTTAATTTAGCAATGATTTTCTTATATTTGGAGTTCATGCATTGAAATTCATTTGCTAAATCATCAAAGGCATTTTGGAGTTCACTAAAGGTATAATCATTATTTTCACTAGAACTACAACTAGCCTCATCATCACTAATGGCCATAAAGCATGAATAGGCTACCTCTTCATCTACATTCTCCTCATCGGAGCTATCACTATCGCTCCATGCAGCCACAAATGCTTTCTTCTTAGGTTTCCTATCCTTTTCCTTTCTAAGTAAGGGGCAATCTAACTTAGTATGACCCGGTTCATTATACTCATAACACACACTAAGGGGTCTTTTTCTCTTCTACTTGACTCTCTCCTATGATGTCTCCTATTTTGCTCTCTCTTATTCATTCTCATGAACCTATTGAATCTTTTGGCAAACATTGCCATTTCTTTTTCTTCCTCATTTCCACTCTCATCACTATCATCTTCAATGACCTCATGAGTGGAAGACTTAAGTGCTACCCCTGCTTTCTTTGAAGGCACTTCATTTCTTTTCAGTTTCATTTCATATGTAAGTAGGGAGCCCATAAGCTCATCTAGAGACAAGGTATTTGGATCCTTAGACTCTTCTATTGCGGTTACCTTTGCCTTCCATGACTTAGGCAAGCTATTCAAAATTTTCTTTACCATTTCAACATTGGAATAAGCCTTGCCTAGGGCCTTAAGTCCATTAATTATATCATTAAACCTAGTGAACATTTCGCTAATGGACTCATTTTCTTTCATCCTAAATAGCTCATAATCATGTGTGAGCATTCCTACTTTGGTCTCTCTAACTTGATTTGTGCCTTCATGTGTGATGGCTAGTTTATCCCATATTTGTTTAGCATTCTCACATAAGGAGACTCTATTATACTCATTGGGACCTAAAGCACAAAAGAGGGTGTGCATAGCCTTGGCATTCATTTGTGCCACTCTCATGTCATTTGTGTCCCACTCATCCTCACTCTTAGGGACATCTTTTCCATCTACTTTCTTCATGGGAATTCTAGGACCATTCACTATAATTCTCCACACTTCATAGTCATTTGATTGTACA
The DNA here is from genome assembly GCA_031772115.1 of Heritiera littoralis. Taxonomy (NCBI): domain Eukaryota; kingdom Viridiplantae; phylum Streptophyta; class Magnoliopsida; order Malvales; family Malvaceae; genus Heritiera; species Heritiera littoralis. The sequence goes on along the minus strand of JAPDPK010000214.1, from coordinate 442,658 downwards.
AATAACATCATTCTAGTTTTCCAATATGAATAATTCTCACCATTGAAGAGTGGAGGTCTACCTAATGATTGTCCCTCTTCTCCTAGGGGTGTGCCTACATTCAAGTGAGCCATTTAAGATTGTTTTGCTCGATAGAGGTTAGTCTAAATCAATCTCGAGCCCAAGCTCTGATATCAATTGTTGGCTCTATAGGCTATACCGAGAGGGGGGTGAATCGGTTTTTCGCTAACCTTAAGTTCGTTTTTCGGTTCCTCTAAATTCTCTAGCCTATATTGATATTTTCTAAGTTCTCTAAGCTAGGCAATTATACAATATAGATTCAATACAATAAATACAAATATAATTGCAAATAAGTAAAGAGAGTAAGGATAGGAAAATTTACGCAAGTGATTTATAGAGGTTCGGCAACCTTGCCTACGTCCTTTACCTTGAGACGCTCCCAAGGATTTTCCCAAATTCACTATCCTTGAATTTGTTACACTCCCTCTTTTTTCTATGCTAAAGAGAAACCTCTCTCTTTTTCTAGGCTCAAGAGAAACCTCTCTTTTTCTTAGGCTAAAGAGTAACCTCCTCTTTTTCATAGGCTAAAGAGAAACCTCCCCTTTTTACAAGGATTGAATTAGTTTACAATGGGTGTAATCAAAGAAGGCCTCTAAGTAAGCAAATGATTATAGAAATTAGGCACAAAGAAAAGCCTATACAATGTTTGTGCTAAACAATACAAGAGAAATGTGAATGATAGAAAATGAAGACTTTGGAGCTCTTGATTTGTTGTTTGAGGCTTGAGGATTTGAGGAATATGTGTTATGGAGTTGCTGAGTAGTTCCCCTTGCTTCCTTTAGCTTCTAAGCCTCTATTTATAGTCCCTTGGATGGTTTGTGGACGTTGGTTGGAGCCAAAACAGAAACTAGCCGTTATATCTCACAGAAACTAGCCGTTGGGGACTTTCTGACTTAAAGGGATCGATCCTTTCACCAAAGGGATCGATCCTTTTCTTCAATCTAGCCTTCCGGGGCATTCTGTCAAAAAGGGATCGATCCCTTTCCCTATGGGATCGATCCCATGCTTCCAGAGGGCATTTTTCCTGCACTTTTGGGTTAGAAATGATATGACCTTTGATCCTAATCCAACCCAAAATATTTTGACATTTTTGTGGGAGTTTTTCTTGACTTTCTCTGAAGAAAACATGGTCCAAAAATTCATTAAGTGATTTTCTAAAATATTCAAAACATTTACAAAGTATTAAGACCAATAAGAGTATGCATCATTAAATCATGGTCTTAATGTTTGATATGATCACTTGAAATGTATTGAGAAAATCATGTGTGATAAGGCAAATTTACAATATGAATTACAACATTAAAGCTTACTTAAGTTATTGTCATTTCAAAATATATATTGCAATTTAAAGCTAACAGTCTCAATTTGTAAAATTATAAATGACTAATTTTGTTAATTATGTGGTTTTGTATTGACTGGTTTAATAAATTAGATAATTTAATTAGGTTAGATTGATAGGATTTAATATTACACACAAGAAATTAGTGAATACATCAAATAAATAAACCATGCAAATAATGAACCAACATATATAAGTTGGATAAATTCAATATAAAGTTGTACCAAGCTCACACATTATGAGACTTAAGCTTGAAACCTTAAGGTTCCAAGATCTCTCATTTGTTATTAAGTCAAGATTGTATTAACTACAAACAATTTTTTCAATGAAGCACAATAGTGAAAATTTTGTTTTTATTGGTGTAAACCACAGGTATCCTCATCTGTTTTAACGGTCTGAGACTAATCCTGTTCAGAGTTTAGTCACAATTAAGGCTCTTCACCCCTCCCTAAAGGTTTGTTTAGTGGGAGTCGAATTCGAAAACTCTTCCCACAATAGTGAAAGTTTTGTTACTCAAATTGAAAATGCATTACATATATTTATGGTTATTTTTAAAATATGAAAACTCTTAAAGACAATCATAAAAGGATAACTTTATATTGAGTTTTATTATTGTTATTATTCTCTAAATAGATGATCGAGTTTTTAAACTCCTAGTGGGATTATTTCCTAAATATTTATTTAATAATTAAATAATTTATTATTTATTAAATATATTAAGTTGACTTGTGAAATTTAAAATTTTATTGTCATTTAAAATAATTGTAATTTTCATTTTAATATTTATACTTATTTTTGTAATGATATTGTAATTTTTAAAGATTTTGTATGAAAAAAAATTATATTCATGTATTTGTGTATTTTGAAAGATAATTTTCAATCCTTTTTATACTTTTTTCTATTTTCATAGATTAAGAAATATGAATTTATAAATGATTACAAAAAGATTAAAAAATCAAAATTTTGAAAAAAAGAAATAAAATATAATTTTAAGAAATTTAACAAAAAATATAATGGAAGAAGTGTAATTACTTTTTGATCCAACTAAATAACATATCTAATTATGCCACTGTCTATCATATTCCAAAATAATATGCTATTGGGATGTCGTAAAGTGTAATAAAACTTGCTTTATAAATCTTCAAAAGAACGTGTCATTTTTTTATAAGATAATTTTCAATTTTATACTCTTGAGTCTTAAGCATAGAAGATTGAGATTTATTTGATGAGAAATTATTAACTTTTAATCCAAAATATAATGAAACTTTAGGTGTTTAAAAAAAAAAAGTGTTAATTTGTGGGTCATGACTCGAGACTCGTAAGGCACAGCAGAATAGACGACAGATTCGGTGCATGTTAAACGGGCGTCATGCCTGTAGGTAGATTAAGCCCTAGTATTGATTGTAGTGAACAATGGAGAGAAACTTCTGGTGCTTGATCTGGGCCTTAGCTTGTAACTAGTTCAAGGCTTCCAAGCCTGATTGTACCTTTATGAGCCATACATCGAGGCAGTTATGGAGTTGGGTTCGGCAGTTGGCAAATAGGTCTGTTCCCAGGTGGACCAATAGGACCAAGGAAACTGGACGTTAAAACTTGGAATGGTGGTCTTTGATTGATGGAGCGAAGTCCACATAGCCGGTTACATGAGGGCCTTTGTTCCATTCACCAGGAAGCCTGGAAAATGAAAGAAAAAATGAACTTCTTTTTCTTTAAAAAACCGACGCTAAAGAGAAATGGAAATGAGAATTTTGGGAGGGGATCATACGGTCGAGGATGAGGGTGTTCTGCCGACCGCCGGGGATCCATGGAGAATGAGTGGTAAAGGGACACAGTGGTGTTGGGCGTGGTTGTTGAGGATTGTTTCTAGTAAAGGTCTTGGAATGATTTTCCATGCTATGTTCACCGAATCACCATTTGCTTTTGCATCTTGCTCTGCGTTCATGGATGCTCTGCTCTGCCTGCGAGCCCTGGGCAGAGTGATCCCGTGAGTGTTGGGGGTTCATGAAATAATGTGGTTTAAGGCCAACGGCCGATTGCCAACTACAAACGGTAGATCAGCGGATTTCGAAACAGAATCGAGACCTGTAATGCGAACTGAAATTTATCTTTTATCTAACATGATATGAACCCATCTTGCAATTTACGCAAAATAAAAAAGAGAAATAACTAAAATAGATAAGCACTATTAACTCGTTACATTACATGCTTTTTCATAAAAATCAATTTAATAATTGGATTATATTTTGTAATTTAATTAATAAAAGGATTAATATTTAATATATTGTCATTAAAAATTTTGACTTTATAAACAGAGTTAGAATGATAATACTTATATTTTAAAAATATTAAGAAAATAAAAAATAAATAAAATAAGATATGTATTATCATCTTAATTCAACTTGTAAAATAAAAAATTTTTACTGACGGTGTATTAAATAAATTATCTTTAACAAAAATGAGTTTTTTCTCTAATGGATGTATTTTAAAATATTTATTCTTTAATAAAGATATTTTTAAACTTATTTTTTTAAATAAGGTACTTTAAGCCACATCATCATCTTCTTTATTCAATTCCAGCAATTACTTTATGTATTTTTTTTCCTTTGTTTAAACTAGTGATTAAATAAAAAGATAAGTCTTCTGAGTCTTTAAATCTTTTTAAGTTCTATAAGAAACTTAAGCAATATTTGGTAGTCGCAGATGCTCTCTACTTTTTTTCACAGTAACAAAAAAAGCTTATCAGCGACCAACACTCAACTGGATCTATTGAATTGGTAAATAGAATCATCTATAAGAAGAATAGTGGAGGAAATGGCCGGCTGTTTAATGGGCTGACTTGGTTGATTAAATGACCAATTTAACCCTTATTAATCTTGAAAATTACTAAACTAAGTTTGGTTACACTACACTTTTTCACCTTCCAAATTCCATTTTTCATTCTTTCTCCAAAAAAGCCTTGAATAATTTTCCTCTACTCTTCATAACTTAAAATTTTCTTGAAAAATTTAATAATTATTTAATTATATTTAAAAATTTCTATTAATTTTCAATAATTTTTTGATGTTTCCCGAAACATCGTTTCTAAGCGATACTATTTTAATTAAATTTATCAAATATTCTAATAAATCTACTCCACTCATTAAACACATTTGGTTAACTGGCTTGTTTACTATTCTTCTTATAGGTGATTCTATTGAATTGGATTTTCAGGTTTCTAGTTTGCGATTACTTATAGATTTTTACACACAAGATAATAAGAAGAGAAAGGTTACTTTTATTTCCATCATTGAAGCTGTTGTCCTAGTGGTTAGTACTCTATGTCTGACTCCCCACTAGTGCACTTGCGGGGCTTGGCTTAGCTTATGGGTTCGTCTTGGTCTGAGAGCACCTGTGGCATCTACACCTCTCTCGTTTGCTTCCCAATTTTGGGATGATCAGCCCTGCTGTACCATTTTTGCTTTGCCCCACAACTCCCCATGAAAATAACATATATAACCAACAACAACAAAGGTTGATTCTACAGCCTGGTTTCAGTTCAATGGTCTGTTGCTTTCTTAGACTTTTCGCAAAGATCGTTTTTGGGTTAATGTGGTGAATCCTTTAATGAATAAAAAATTAATGCATTATAAATGAGCTTGGAAATATTTTGGAGAGATAGGAGTTAAGTGTTTGACAAATCTTTTTAATAAGATTTAACACACTAACAAGATGCTTAAAGAATGAAGAAAGAGTGCGTTGGTACCTCTTTATACGAACAAGAAAAAAAATTCAGAGTTACTCCAATTATCGAGGCATAAAATTAATGAGTCACACAATGAAATTATGAGAAAGGGTGATAGAACGAAGATTAAAAAGACTGTAGTGATATTGGAGAACTAATTTGGTTTTATGCTTGGTCAACTATAGAAGGAATACACTTGCTTTAACAACTTGTGGAGCTTTCTAGAGTACAAAGTAAAGATGTTCATATGGTCTTTATAAATTTGGAAAATTAAAGTGCATAGATGTAACAGTCCGTAATTTACAGTATTTACCACATTTTCACACATACAGTAACGGTTGGGCTGTTTGCGATGCCTTTATCACACATGTGCTTTAAACAGTAAACAGTTTGCAAAAGTAATTTATTTAATTTACAAAATAGAAATATTTACAAAATTAGTATTTCTTCAACATTTACATCCCCTGTTTATAATTTACAAAATAAAGTAGTACTGTACCAATACGTTTGAACATATGAAAGTAAATCAATATACCTCCAAGATCCACTCAAAACTACCTCGGGGTAACGAAATGCAGCCTAGTCCTCGGAATGGTATATCAAGGTAATCACTGCAAATAATCTGTGGAGCAAAAAACAAAGGGGTGAGCAAAACATGTACAATAAGAGAATCGTGTGCAAGACTGATATTATGAAATTTATATGCATAAAATCATTTATTTTCCTATCGAAACACTAGGGACGATAAATGAAGAATATTATAGTTGTTTAGGGATTCGGATGGAGTATAGGAGGTATTTTAGAATACCTATCGTGTCCTGAAACCTAGTAGCGACTATAGGGAGTAACTGTTGATTTTGATATGAAATAATATAAAAGCGATTTCATTTAATAAATGATTTATAAAATCATTTTCAATACAATTAACCAATATTACTAAACACAGTACGGTAAACAGGTCAGTAAATAGTACAATAAAAGTTCAATAAATAGTAAACACTTTAGTAGTATTAACAGTTCAGTAAAAAATACAATGAATATTAAACAGTAAATGGAGACCAGACAACACCCATACTATATCATGCTATAATAGGAATCCTCGAAGGGAAGAGTAACAGTAACACGTGAGACATATGGCCATAGTTTATAGGTGTCCTCAGTGTGCACTGATCAGGTGACAACTGGGACGCTGATGATATGATCAGTATCAACCAGCAACAGTAACAGTATAGTAACATGTGAGCATGATACAAGGCCTAATAGTCTTAAAACAGTTTAGAAACAATATAAATACCTTTAAGGCAATTTGATAAAAATTGATAAGATCGTCAGTCAATTCATAAATGTATCTAAATAACACAGTGAACAGTACAGTGAAAACAGTCTATAAAATATTCATATCTCAGTGATGATTTTTATAAACATTCTATTACACTGTAAAACACTTATAGGAATATATCGGTAGCTTCACTTTAATTAAATTCAATAACACGAATATTTAAATATTTTTTTTGATAAATCATCATTTATGAAAAATATTAAATAAAGTGCCAAAAGTTATGAAATTCATTTAAATCATGCACTTAAAATATTTCATGATATTTTTATAAAATTCCCAAGAATTTTCAATAGCATAACAACTGCTACTTGCTTGACCTTTTTGCACTTCAAACACAGTTCAATATACCAGCCAAAAGCCACAATTTTCCACAATTCCAAAGCAATTGAATCCTAAAATAATTTCATAAATTATTTTCAATAAAATCATGCATTCATAATATCCCCACGGCTTCTACACTTATCCTTTACCTATCTAACGATAGCGACCTTTCTGATAGCATCACATGTGATTCAATCCTCCCGGGTTGCAAAACATTTCACCAATATTATTAATTCACCTCACTTAAATTTTTAAACTATTTTCACTACTAATTGCAGCCACATTGTACACTGAAAATATTAAACCAGGGTAAATTCTACTGGTGCTAAAACATAACTTTGTCAATTTAAGTCCGATTTTAATTCCGATTACATTGGTGGACTCCTTATAATTTTTACAGCATTTTGGCATCTCAAACTCATCAAATGCAGCCCAAAATTTACCTCCCCTTGCCATGGCCGAAATTAACATAAGGGGAAATTCATGTTTTTCAACAATTTCACTTTAATTTCATGTTTCTTCCTTGTTTTTCATTCATTTCACACCATTTCCATGCATCAAACATCATCTTCCATGGTATTCCCCTCAAAATTGAAACCCTAAGGATGTGTTGGAGCATGATTTAATTCAATCTAATTCAATCTAACACTAAATTCATGCTTAATACACTTAGATTAGCCATTTTCTATCATTAGAATTTAATGAAATTTCAAGCATGGATTCCCCTTACCTTGGCCGAATTCTTCAAGATTTCTTCTCTCTTAATTTTGTCACTTTTACAAGAAGCTATTGGTATGGGTAACTGTCACATCCCAAAATGTACAGTATTTACCATATTATAACACCACACGTGACGGTTGGGCTATCTGCGATGCCTTTATCACTCACTTATGAAAAACATTAACTACTATTATACTTAAATTAAATCAGTAGTCGATGAAAATATTTACTACAATATATATACACTATGTACATGAGTTCTACATCCCCGGCACATGAATTATACAAATGCAGTGCTGTACAACTATGTCTGAAAACTTGTAAAAGAAATACTACCTCCAGGATCCACTAAGTGCTGCCTCAGGGGTCAACTACAATGCAGCCAGATCCGTGGAACAGAATCACTGAAAATAGTCTGTGGAGTGAGAGAATGAAGGGGTGAGCTAACGCGCTCAGTAAGAGAATTGTATGTAAAATTGATACTATAAAATCTATATGCTAAAAACATTTGCATCCTAACAGTTCACTAAATAGGACGGATACTATAGTCGGCTAGGAATACCGGATAGAGTATGGGAGGTATTTTAGAATACCGTACGTGTCTCAGCTCCTAGAAGAGACTATAGAGAGTAATCGTTTTCTTTTGATATTCAAATCCAAGTAAAACATTAAATATTCACATGATAAAACACTTAAGTAAATAAATAAAGAATTAATATTCCTTTCACAAATACTCATTTCCACATTTGTAAAACATTGTATAATATTTAGTTTAACACGTAATATATCAAAAGCTCAGTAGCTGTAAATATTTAGTACCAGCAAAAGGTCCAGTGAAAAGTACAATCATTAGTACAGTATCATGGAGACCAGGCAACACTCTAAATATATCATGCTATAATAATATCTCGAATAAGGCAAATAATAACACATGAGATCTATGGCCATAGTCTATGGGGTCCATAGTGTGCATTGATCAGGTGTCCATGGGGACACTGATAATAGGATCAGTATCTATCAGCACTAACACGTGACACGTGAGCATGATATGGGGCCTAACAGTCTCAAAACAGTAAACACATGATATAAACACCATTTATGTAATCAATTTCACTGAACATATCTTCAAATCAATCCATAAATATTCATAAGGAAAATATTTTCATCTTATGAATAACAATTTATAAAATATTCATACTGTAATAATCGTTCCAGAAAATGTTCTAAATATTTATAGAATAATATAAATCACATGCTGGTACTTTCACATAATTAAAATTTCCTTAACAGGAATATTTAATTATAGTTTTTCAGTAAACTATAAAATTATGCAATTTAATGAATTTCATGGAAATTTCTCAAATTGCCACTTATTTCCACTTTAGAAAAATACTAGAAATATTTTCTAAATATTTCTATAATTTTCGACAGAATGACGACCATTTCTAACCTAGCCTTCCTGCATGAAAATTACAGTTTATAATTTCAACAACAGCCACAATTTCACCACTTTCAAAGGCAATTTATATCCAAATTATTTCATAAAAATAGTGTGAACCCAACTATGCATTTACAGTATCCCTACGGTTCACACACGCATCCCTAACCTGCCTTATGAAGCCGATCTTCTCAGTTACGCTAACCGAAATCCGTCAACTCGGGTTGCAAAATAATTTTATCAAAAATTATTAATATTTTTCTTCTTATTTTTAAGCCACTAATATTCGTAAAATGCAGCCACTAACTTCATGTTATGAGTACAACCAGTATAAATTTTACTAGTGTTAAAACTCAATTTGTTCATTCTAGCTTCTTTCTCAATCTTAATTTCACCAATTCTTCTCTCTAATTTTATATTTATTTTCCCATCAAATCTTAAATTTTTTAAGCAAATTTTTTGCTTCGACAATGCTATGGCCGAATCTTGTAATGGCCGTTTTTTATTGACTTTCAACCTTTTTCTTCAATGGTCTTATTTCCTATAGTAAATGTTTTCCTACGTGAGTCATGTTTTGGCCAAACCTTGCATGAAGCCATAAATGCCTTTACTTTCTCATGCTAGCCGTAACCCTCATTCTTCCATTGTCCAATTGGTTTTCTCATCATCAAATTTTCTAAGCTTTCCTTTCATTTATCTAATTTTCTTTAACCATTTCACATCATCATGCTACAATTTTAGCTCAATTTCCTTGTTTATTCTCATATACAAGAAGATCTCAATTTATTCTACTACCATGATCTAGCAAGATTTAATTAAAGATAAAGCTAAAATCATGTTCCTCATATAAAACACATGAGAATTCCTCATTTATTATCAAAGAACTATAAAAATCTTACCTTGATCGGCTAGCACTCCAAAATAGAGAACTTTTCTGTTTTGTTTCTTCTTCTTATCAGCCCTTTAGCTTGACTCTTAATTGGTTGTAAGGTATATATAAGGTTTATAGAGAAGATTTGGTAATTAACTAGCAAAGAAAGAACATTTTGCTACGAGATTTCATGGAGGAAATGAGTGAAAACCGAACACAGCATGGCCAAACAGAATACTCGTAAAAGCAGAGGAAATCGGTGAAGACAACTAAGTTTTGCTGAAGTTTCTTGCTTCTTTATTCTTCTCTTTATCCATATTAACCAATAGCCTTGTGTCACCTTGCTTCTTATCATTTTCTTTCATCATTTGTTGCATTAAAATTCATTAATTGAATGAAGAAAAACTACAGCACAAGGTGGCGTGGAAGTGTTTCTTTTTACATGTCTTTTACATCTTTTCTTTTGTCTTTGTTTTATACTTCCACAAGGATAATTGCTCAACTATTATTTTTAAGCTTCTTTTACTTTATATATATTGTCTTTCATACATTAAAACCGAAGACCTTTACAGCCAAAAGGAACAGCCGGAAGTACATGTTGTTGCTGTCCATGTTTTTGACCATGTGTTCTTAACTCCTTTTTATAATTTCCAGCCAATAAGATTCCTTTGTCTAATACCTCTAATATACTATCTTTTAACCCATTTTTCCTTTATATTTTCAGCTCATAAATTCATGTTTCAGCAGCCTTTAAAGAGGCTAGGCAGAAACGTATTCAATGCAGCAAAGTTGGCGTAGACTTTGCTTGATCAATTGGCTTAGTCTTGTTTTCACTCTTTCTTTGCTTTATTTTAGCCAATGGAAATTCTAATGTAAAATATCCTTTATTACTTTATTTTTAAACACCATTTCTACTTATTTTTCACTATAAAAATCGTGTCTTTATCAGCCTTTTTATGTCTAAACTGATCGGTACACCAAGAGAGAACAAAGTGGCGTTGAAGTCCACTTGTTGCCTCCTTTCTTGACTTTCTTCACACTTCTTTTTCAAAGCTTCAACCAATGAGCTTTTAGGTCTTCATTTTATGTGTTAATTTGGCTTTATTATATATTATTTTATCCATGAAACAATTTTTCTTTCCTTGCATTTGTTTCCAGCCGAACACACTACGCCAAGAAAATTTATTGGCGTGTTTCCTTATTCTTTGGCTTTTCTTCATTTCCTTTGATTGCTAATAAGTCAATAATTCCGATAATATTTTTCTTAATGAAATTTTATATACAATAAAATTTTCCTCTCTCTTGTAACGTATTTGTTGGTATCTTTGTACCATAAAATATCACTTTTATTCAACAATTTTCTGATTTCATTTTCTATGCTCTTTAATTCCTCTTTTCATATTTGTTTCAACTTATACACTGTGGGAAACCGTGTTATTTTAGGAAAATAAATATTTCCTAGAATCAAGTTTATATATTTAGTTGTAATTATGTATTTATTGAGATCCCATAAGTTTAGGGATTTCAATTAGTATTAAGAGTAGTTTCCTGATTTAGTGCCAGAGCGTTGTGTATATAAACAAACGTATTATTCAATAAACAATTCAATTCAAACCCTAAATTATAACATGGTATCAAGAGTTTTAGGTTTTTTCTTGGAAATTAGTCACTTTTTCAGCCTTCATTGCTGATTTTTCTTCAGTTTCTTTTTCAACCTTCATTGTTGATATTTTCTGCAGTTTCTTCTTCAGCCTTCATTGCTGATTTTTTGCCTTAGGCCTTCATAGCCATTTTCTGATCCAGCCTTCATAGCCATTTTTTTTGCTCTGTTCTGCTCTGTTTTCTAAAGAAAAAACAGAGTATTTCAAGTGTTCGTTTTCCAGCCTTCAAAGTTGGATTTTTCCTCTGTTCTTCATCATTGGCGATTTCTCTTTGTTGCCTGGCCTTCGTTGCCGAATTATCCTTGATTCTCACCAGTCTTTCAGCAAGTATTGATTTGTAAAAGATGTCAGTAGTTGCAGAAACAACCACTACAGCACCAAAGAAACCAGCAAGTCTTAACCAAGAGGAGGTGGAAAGGGTGAGATCATTCTTAAGTAACCTCGAGAAACCTACAGGTACTTGTACTTCGGCGTATTCAGGTAAGCATCTATTTTCATTTGGATTAAATGCCTCAGAAACACCTTTTACTCAATCTTGGATCATGGATTCAGGAGCCACCAATCACATGACCCACTCATCCAAACATTTTTCCACATACTCACCATGTTCAAGCAATAAGAAAATAGCCACAGCTGATGGATCCTTAGCAACCGTAGCTGGTATAAGAGATGTTCGAATAAACCCATCCATAACCCTGAAAAATGTCCTTCATGTTCCTAAGATATCCACCAATCTTGTCTCTGTACAGAAACTCACACAAGACTTGCTTTGTAATGTGACTTTTCACAGTAGTTATTGTTTATTTCAGGACAAGGATTCGGGGAGGACGATTGGACGTGCTAAAGAACGGGATGGTCTTTACTACTTTGCGGAATCAAACAAGTCAAACTTATTCAAGAGAAGATCACCCCACTCATTCATGTCCGAGTCTATGTTATCTAGTAAGAAGAAAGTTTTCTTTACCATTGTCAGTTAGGACATCCATCATTTAGGGTTATTAAAATTCTGTTCCTTCATTGTTTACAAAGTTGGATATTGAGAGTCTTCATTGTGAGGTGTGTGAACTTGCCAAACACAAGCGTATACCTTTTCCAATAAGCAATAAAAGAAGCATTTTTCCTTTTTATCTTGTTCACACTGATATTTGGGGTCCCTCTACTGTTGCTAATGTGTCAAAGGCACGATGGTTTGTGACTTTTATTGATGATTGTACCCGAGTTACCTGGGTTTTCTTGCTTAAACATAAGTCAGATGTTAGCACTGTGTTCCCTAATTTCTTCTCTATGGTAAAAAACCAGTTTGGTGTGAGTATTAAAAAACTTAGGTCAGACAATGCCAAAGATTATTTCAATCAAATTCTTACCCCTTATTGTCAAAAAGAGGGAATAATTCACGAGTCTTCCTATGTGAGAACACCACAACAAAATGGAGTCGCCGAAAGAAAAAATGGGCACCTTCTAGACCAAACCCGAGCACTATTGTATCAAAAAAATGTACGAAAGTTTTTCTAGGGGGAAGCAGTTCTCACAGCCACTCATCTCATTAATAGATTACCCTCTAGAGTTTAGGATTCAAAAGTCCAATGGATATGCTTTCTTCATTCTATCCGAACCTCTCTACCACAAACAATCTTACACCTCGCATTTTTAGGTGTGTGTCTTTTGTTCATATCCATAGTCAAGACAGGGGGAAGCTAGACCCTAGAGCCCTAAAGTGTGTTTTTGTTGGGTATTCTTCAACTCAAAAAGGATATAAGTGTTACCATCCTTCGTCCAAGAAATTTTATGTGTCACGAGATGTAATATTCAATGAATAAGAGGCCTATTTCACTCAACCTTATCTTCAGGGGGAGAGTCTTAGGGAAGATAAGGAAGGTTTTCTTGGGTTGCTTGATCTTTCACTTTTGTCTCAACCCAATCATATGCCCCAACTGTCTGTTGAGCCATCTGTTGAGTTTGAACCTGAGTCAAATGCCCCAGTTGTTGGTGTACCTGAACCTGAGTCAAATGAGACCACTCCTACTACACCAAATGTGTCTGAACCCGAACTAGTACCTAACCCCGAATCTGCTCTTGGAGATGCGAGATTTGGCAAAAACTTGGTGTACTCAAGGCAGAAAAAGGCCAATCTAGGATCAGTGCAAGTTTAAGAGTCCAACTCAAGTCCTTCAAATGAGGTAACAATTACTAACTTTTCACTATTAAAGAGTGAAACCAAAGCCTAAATTACTGAAGATGACCAAGACCTTCCAATTGCTATTAAAAAAGGGACCAAAAAATGTACAAAACAGCCATTATATCCTCTTTCACACTACCTATCATTTAAAAATTTTTCACCAACCTACAAAGCCTTCCTTGTAAGCCTAAAGAACACCACCATTCCTACTACCTTATCTGAGGCATTGTTTAATGAAAAATGGAAACAAGCCATGGATGTAGAGATGGAGGCTCTAGAGAAGAATAAAACTTAGGAGTTGGTGAAGTTACCAGCAGGGAAAAGGCCGATGGGGTGCAAGTGGGTTTATACTGTGAAATACAGGGCAGATGGGTCGATTGAGAGATACAAGGCGAGGTTGGTAGCCAAAGGGTATACACAGACTTATGGGATTGACTACCTAGAGACGTTTGCTCAAGTTGCCCAGATGAATACAGTAAGAGTAATCTTATCTCTAGCTGTTAATTTTGGTTGGGAACTACAGCAATTTGATGTGAAAAATGCCTTCCTACATGGGGAGCTTAAGGAGGAGATTTATATGGAGATTCCAGCAGGTTATGGAAGGAATGTGATTGCCAATACTGTATGTAAGTTGAACAAAGCTTTGTATGGCCTGAAGCAATCTCCTCGAGCTTGGTTTGCAAGATTTGCTAGAGTCATGTTGGCCATGGGATACAAACAAAGTCAGGGGGATCACACATTGTTTATTAAACATTCTGCTTCAGGGGGAGTAACAGCACTGTTAGTATATGTGGATGACATTATATTAACTGGAGATGACAAAAGGGAGCAGCAAATATTGAGTCAATGCTTGGCTACAGAGTTTGAAATTAAGACTTTGGGGATGATTAAAATGTTTTTTGGGAATTGAAGTTGTACACTCCAGAAAAGGGATTTTTATATCCCAACAGAAGTATGTTACGGATTTGCTTAAGGAAACAGGCAAAACTGCATGCAAACTCGCAAGTACTCCTATGGACCCAAAAGCTAGGAAAAGCAGAGGAAGATGCCACAGTGGACAAGGAAATGTATCAACGTCTCGTGGGAAGAATGATTTACTTATCACATACCAGACCGGATATAGCTTATGCGGTGAGCTTAATCAGTCAGTTTATGCATAGTCCAAGAAAGGTTCATTTGCAGGCTGCCTACCAAATTTTGCAATATCTTAAGGGAACACCGGGAAGAGGAATTCTGTTCAAGAGGAATGGGAGTACAACACTTTAACCCTATACCGATGCTGACTATGCGGGATCGATCATCGATAGGAGATCAACCTCTAGGTATTGTACCTTTCTTGGAGTGAATCTTATGACATGGAGAAGCAAGAAACAGAGTGTAGTAGCACGTTCTTGTGCTGAGGCAGAATTTCGTGCAATGGCACAAGGCATGTGTGAGCTACTTTGGCTGAAAATCATCCTAGAAGACTTAAAGATTAAATGGGAAAGGCCTATGAGGCTTTATTGTGACAATAAATCAGCAATTAGCATAGCTCATAATCCAGTACAACATGATTGAACGAAGCATATAGAGGTGGATAGACATTTCATCAAGGAGAAGTTAGACAGTGGCTTAATATGTACTCCATATGTGTCAACACATGGGCAACTTGCTGATATCCTTACCAAAGGGTTGAGTAGCACGACATTTGAGAGAATTGTATCCAAGCTGGGAATGGAAAATTCCTATTCACCAACTTGAGGGGGAGTGTGGGAAACCGTGTTATTTTAGGAAAATAAATATTTCCTAGAATCAAGTTTATATATTTAGTTGTAATTATGTATTTATTGAGATCCCATAAGTTTGGGGATTTCAATTAGTATTAGGAGTAGTTTCTTGATTTAGTGCTAGAGCGTTGTGTATATAAACAAACATATTATTCAATAAACAATTCAATGCAAACCCTAAACATTAACATACACTATACTAAAATTCATGAATCCAAAATTGCTAGTTGAGAGTGGAAATTCATTCAGTCTTTATTTAATTTCCACTAAATAATTAAATGTCACTCTCAATAATTCACAAAGTATAGTGTACAGTGTAATAAAATCGGGTCTCACATTTCTCCCCTCTTTAAGAAATTTGGTCCTCCAAATTTCACCAGAACCTATCACTGAAAAAGCTCTGGATAATTCTCACGCATAAGGCTCTCTAACTCCCAAGTAGCCTCCTCCTCAGTGTGATACTGCCAGAGCACTTTAACCAAAGGAATAGTCTTAGATCGCAACACTTTATCCTTCCTATCCAAGATCTATATCAGCCTCTCAACGTAACTTATGTCGTCTCTAATCTCCAGAGGCTCATGTCAAATTACATGAGAAGGATCTGGATGGTACTTTCTCAACATCGAGACGTGGAATACATTATGCACTCCTGACAACTCTGGAGGTAGTGCTAACCGGTATGCCACCTTTCCCACGCGATCTAAGATCTCGAAAGGTCCAATGTATCGAGGACTTAGCTTTCCTTTCTTACTGAATCTTATTATGCCTTCAGAGGGTGAGACCTTAAAATTTACATATCACCCGTATAGTTCGGGAACCTGCTTGACCAAGTCGAGAGCTAATAACTTACAGTCTCCCACTTCTTTCCCATGTTGTCGTGGATCTATATCGTTTGCCATATATAGCTTCGTAAGGTGCCATGTCGATGCTTGCCTGATAGCTATTATTATAAGCAAACTTTACCAGGGTAGATGATTGTCCCATAAGCCTCTACAATCAAGTGCACACGCTCACCACATATCCTCGAGCGTCTGTATCGTACGCTCGGACAGTCCATCAATCTGCGGATGAAATGCGGTGCTAAAACTCAGTTGGGATCCCATGGCCTCCTGAAATCTCTCTAAAAAATGAGATGTGAAGCGGGACTCCCTGTCAGATGTGATGCTCGCAGGAACACTATGTAACCTCACTATCTCCCTGAAATATAAATCGGCTAAGGCACTAATTGGATCAGTAGATTTCATAGCCAAGGAATGAGCAGACTTAGTTAATCTATCCACAATTATCCAGATAGCATTATACCTTTTGCAAGTATTCCGAATTTCACTTAATTTAGGAAGTACCACCAATACAGGTATTTTTCTTCCTTATACAATTTCTAACTTTCAGTTAATCTTGTGTTTAAGCTGAGACTGCTAGTATACTTTTACAATCCGAATTTCCTTTAAATTCCACATTTTCTCTTTCAAAATAAATTTTACACTCCCTGAAATTATTTATCATCTTTGGGAGTTAACAATTTTCACTTCCTTTTATACAGTAAATAATTCATACTATTTGTCACTGATTATCTCATTTGGTGCCAAGTCAATAATAATTTGGTGACTATCATTTAAACAATTTTAATCAATCGTATGTAATTGTCCCAATAGCATTTCAAATCCAGTACACTCGCTCTCAATATATCATTGAGCGTCTCCACAATGCGCTCGGATATTTACATCAGTAAAAGTGGTGCTGACAGTAAATTTGGAATCCCAAAGCCTTTTGCTATTCTTTTAAAAGCATGTGGCGAATCAGGGATCCCAATCACATGTAACGCTCATTGGAACTTCACATACATTCTCACCGTTTCATAGATATATATCGACTAAGCACTCAAGAGATTAAGAAACTTGATGATGTAGAAGTGAATCAATTTGATCGATCAATCTACAGTCACTTCTATCACATCATGGTTCTTTCGGATTCTTTACTATCCCACAATCATCATTTCACAATTTAGCTAAGGCTGCACTTTATTTGCAGACTTTAATATCAATCATCACTTACAGTGAATGAGACATTAAGTAATAATTTTCCCCGATATCTCTTTTCATATAGTATTACCATTACATCCCTCGTTCTCATAGTACATGTAACATCACTTAATTGTAGGATGTACTTGAGGATGTAATCTTTTCACAATCAAATTCTGTAATTGAATTTATCAAACTACCAATTTTGTCTCCACATTACTTATGCAATTTCACAGCTCTAATATATATATTCGTTTACCTAACTGGCCGTAATGCATTTATTTATTCCTCTGAATATAACTAATTTTATCCGTTAAATCTGGCTCGATCTTACATCTAGCCATAACCACTTAATAGTCAGAAGAATCACATTCAATCTTGATTTGGGAACTACCTTATAACTCGTGTTCCCTTATCATCATATGATTTATCTTCTTAATGCATTTTCATCTTTTCGCACTTGTCACTTTAATTGATTTTTCAAGTGGTATAGTACTTTTCTGTTAAAACTTTTTAACATTTTCGAATGCTATACTCCCATATATTCATCCACTCCCTTTTAATTTTCTCACTTGTATGTATCATATTAGTGAAGCAGCCAATTTCATAAACTTCTCAACCAATCATTTATTTTATTCGGTTTCCAAAAGTCATGAACTAAATCAAGGATGCTGCTTATATTCTTCAAACAAACATACATATTCATATCTCGTGGTTTCATGCCATTATAATTTATCCATATGTGATTGAAATATTTCATTCATTAATTCTACATACGTCACATGATATTTCGTAAATTTCTTAAGTACCACGAGGGACTCGTAGGAGTGTAGACACCTAATTTTGTCTGAACAATTTTTCTAAATTAAAAAAAAATCAAAAAAATAAAAAAAAATGATAAAAAGAAACAAATCAATTTTGGTCAAATCTTAAGTTGGAATCCCATGTATCCCATGCAAACTCTAAAATTAAAAATTTCAAATTTAAAAATCTCATGTGAAGCACATGCAAAATTCACACCTTCAAGAGTTGACTAAAGTTGATATTGTTGCCAAAAATAAAAGAAATTTGTTGCCTAAAAAAAGAAAGAATAATTAGCAATTAAATCAATAAATACATCAGGAAACAAAATAAAAAAGATCTGTTAAAGTCAAACAAAAAAAAATCCCATAACTATAACAATAATCCTAGGACCTAAATTAATGGACATGGAACGACTTTAAAAGCCTACACACTGCTACGGTATAGGGGAGGAGGAAAAGAAAAACCCTAAAAAATTTTCTACTGCTCTTAGTCGCCAAAGCTGTCATCCACCGACACCATCGCCATCCTCAAACCGAGCCACTGTTTTGCCGAGTCATCATCACCATTCGACCCATCTGCCGCATTAGCACCATCTTCACCGCCTACTTGCTGCTCAGCTCGCTGTTGTGCCCACTGCCCACCACTGCTGAGTTGCCGCACGTCCCTTGTTGCATCCACCTGTTGCCGCTGCATCACTGCAAGCCGCCTGCACCACCGCTGCCCGCCTTGTGTGTTCTGCTGCTGGGATCTTCACTGCAATAAACTTCTTGGATCCTTACCATACCATCACTGATCAAAACGATCATCATCCCTGGCCTATCTCATTCTTGTCACACACTTCATCGCAAGCTAGCCCATTGCCCAATTGGTCACCCCTGCACCAGCATCTATCGCTTTACCATTTGCAGTCGGTTTCTTGCTTGTTACAACAGAAAAGAAAGCAAAAGAAGTAAGGAAAAAAGGGGGCTTTGGTTGAACGTGGACTCTAAGTGACGGCGTCATCTCCATCAACGAGGTTGCTGCATCATCATTTTTGCACTTGCCATTACGCTTCATCGCCTTCTCTTGATTTTGTTGCTGCTGTCGTTTTGGAGTAAAGAGAAGCAAGACTGAATCTCGCTACAAGCTTGCAATCATAAAAGAAAGTAGGAATAAAAGACAAGAAAAGAAAAGAAGTAGCAGCAGTCCTGCCAGTAGGTATGTATTCTTTTCCATTTTCCTTTTTTAATCATTGCTTTATATTTTTTAAATTTGTTTTATTGACTAGTTAGTGCAAAAGTTAGAGTTGTTTAGCATGTTTTTAATCCCCTTGTGTTTCACGTGCATTTGGATCCTCCTTTAATATTTTATTTTATTTTATTTTATTTTATTTTTTTCTAAGCATGATATGATATTGTTAAAGGTTATATTTGTTGAATTACGATTTAGGGTGGTTATAAAAGTCCTTATAATTAGTGTTACTTAAATTTAAAAGTTTTGTTTAATATTAGTTTATTTTATCAATTTATGTTTTATTCATTTTGTTTTAGATTTAGAATCAAAAATTAAATTATTGATAGAAGATTAAATTATGAAATCTATAAGATGTTTTTTTTTTAATTAAAATAAGAAATAAACTAGTAATTATGAAAATAAATATAAACGTTCCGACAATGGAACTCCGAGTGGATTGCGATCGAGTAATCTTCTCGAAGATCTTGAGGTGAAGAGGTCCTTTTTAAATCTTACCAGCTTCATGGAAGATTTAAAAAGTCATTTCCGATATTTAAAACTCAAATTTATTAAAAAAATTGAAATAAGAATTAATTAAAATTAATTACAATTAAAAGAATTAGTAATCAAATTAGGAATTAAAAGTCATAAAAAATTTTCATATATTTAGAAATAGAATAAGACAATATAACTATAACTATTCCGACGATGGAATTCTAAAAGGACTACGCTCGAGTAGTACTTTTAAATATCTTGAGGTGAGAATATTTCTTTTAGGTCTTATCAGCTTGATGGAAGATCTAAAGAGATATTTCCAATATTTAATAAATCAATTATAAAAAAATAAAAATTAAATTAGATTAAAAAATAGTAAATAAAAATTAAGTTCATTATAAGAAATTATAAAAATTAAATTAATTAACTAGAATTAAAATTAGAAAAGAATTAAATTAAACAGAAATTGAATTAAATTAAATTAAATATTTTAATAAATGTGAATTATTTCAATGATGGAATTCAAAGGGAATTGCGCTAGAGTAGTTTCTTTAAAAATTCCTAAGGTGAGAAAATTTTCTTTAAGGTCTTACCAGCTTGATGGAAGGTTTTTAAGAGAATTTTCAATATAAAATAATCAATGTTTATTTAAATATATAAAATATGTGAAATAATAATTTATAAAAAAGATAATAATAGAATAAAATAAGATAAATAGAAGTTCAAGTAGGAGTCAAGATAGGGTTTACATAATCATCCGACGACGGAGCCTCTTCAAGAAAGGCGATTGGTCCTACTTGAATACTCTTGAGATGAGAAAAACTTTTAGGTTATCCAACCAGCTTGATGGAGGAGACTTAAAAGATTTTTCAATATTTAATTATATCGAAATTAAAGTAAAAGGCAAAATTAAGATAACCTTAGAGTATTTGGTACCATTTTAGGATGGGCGTTGTGAGGGTGCTAATCCTTCCTCACGTGTAACCGTACTCCCGAACTTAGAACTCTTAACGTAGATCAAGCCTTATCCTTAGTTTGAATAGGTGACCAATCACACCTAGGTTAGAATGGTTGGTGGTGACTCCGTAGTTTTGTGTCTAGCTATTAGGTTTTCCAAAACTTAATACGTTATGACAAGGAGTTATACCAAATTCTGAACATCATCTTATAAACGCTTGTCTGTAAGCTTTTTATCTGATAATATCTTGTTTAGAGAATGGTCTTAAAACTCCATGTATGTCATTAAATGGATCAATTAGAATATCAATCCTGAACAAATGAATATCCATTTTCAATAACAATACTGTCGTAACGATTTTCGTCCGGGGACTCGATCGCTAAACGATTTTGAAAACACAAGAAAAGGAGTCGCTACCAATCCTTTTTGGCTAGGTGTGATTGGCCACCTAAAATTGTTTATTTTTTTAATAAAATCTTAAAATTAATTAAGGTTTATGAAAAAAATAATTTTTAGTCTACGAAAACAAAGTTTGAGTTCGGGAGTTCGATTACGCGTGGGGAAGGATTAGCACTCCCACAGCGCCCGTTAAAAAACGGTACCACTTAATCATATATTATCTTTTAATCTTAATAAAAATGGTCTTAATTAAATATTTAAAAGAACTTCATTTATTTTGAAATCATTTTTGTTATTTGTTTTATTTTGAAGTATTTAAGTTTTATTTTTTATTTGAAATAAGTGAAAATCTTTTGTATTAAAAATTATTCCGAAGTACCCCAATACTTTTGGTAGCATTTCGGATAATTTCCTCACCTAGAGATTTCTTAAGAATTGTTACTTGCGATTTCTATAGAATCCCATCCTCGGGAGATTCACACTTATTTTGAAATTTCATGGATGCAAATGATGCAATCAAAATACAGATGATGCACATGAGAAATCCATTGTTTCATTTTATTATTTTTTAATTCATTTATACTTATATTATTATTTTGTAATTTATTTATATTTACAAAATATTGTTTTTATTGAAAAATCATACTAAATATTCCAATACGCTGGTAACATTTAGCATATCCTTCTCACCTAGAGATCAGTTAGGAATTACTACTTGTGAATTCCGTAACATCTCATCATCGGACATTATTTATATCTTATTTATTTTTAATTTGTTTTACTCTTTATTTTGAAGTCTTGTTTATTTGTTTGTTTAAAATATTTATTTATTTGTTAATTTATTTCATATAAGTTGATTATATTAGAAATCTTAATATCGAACTAAAATTATTTGAATACCCCAATACGTTGGTAGTATTCAAATATTTTATTTCGACCCTAAGGATAATCAAAGAATCACTACTTGTGATTTCTAAGGAATCCTATCATCGGGGATCCTTTTATATTTAAGATGTATATTCTTATATTTTATTTTAATACTTATATTTGCATTTATCGATGTATTTAGATTTATTTATTTATTTTTATTTCTTACTATTTTCTCATATTATTATTTTTATTACCATTTTTATATTTATTTTTTTGTACTAAGAAATCTTATTAATATTTTCTTTATATCGGAAAAAATCATTTAAATGTCCCAATACGCTGGTGACATTAAAGATTTTATCTCGACCGTAAAGATTGTCGAAGAATCGCTACTTGTTATTTCTTCGACATCTTATCATCGGAAATTTAAAATTTGTTATTAAAATTTATATCTAAATTTATATTTATTTATTTTTTTTACCTTTTTTTATTTTATTTTTTATATTTATAAGAAACTTTGATATCGAGATAAAACAAATTAGATATTCCAATACGCTGGTAACATCTAATGAATTTTCTCGATCTTAAAGATTATCGAAGAATCACTACTTGTGATTTCTTCGAAGTCTTATCATCGGAGTAATCCCCTCTTTTTTTTTTACTTTTATATTGTTAAATAATTTTATTGCACTTGTATATGGATATATTTTTATAAATAAATATAACAAAGTTTATATATATATATATTTTAAATTTTATAATTCCCCATTCATAAAAAAAAAAACTACTAAAAGAATTATTTTATCATTATGAATGAACTTTAGACGTGCACCTAAGCTACTCACCAACAATTAAACTTCAATCTTGTCTAAGTTAAATAATCAATCATGGAATATTCTGATCTAATCAATAAACATTGATCATAAATACACATGAAACCATCAAACAAATATTTGAAAGCAATTAAAATATAGGTACGTGAGCATTGTATCTTACCTTTCTATTCCCTTGTTTCTTTTGTTGAATATTGTAGCAGCAAGAGTCACCTCCAAGTAGCAACGTGTCTAGGCTTGAAGCAAAGTGTCCAAGCTTCCTGTTTTCTTGGTTCTCTTTTTGAATATTGCAGCAATAGGAATTCGCCTATAGGCATCAACGTGCCCAAGCCTGAAGCAACGAGGTGAAAGGCGCACAGCAGCTTAGGGTGGTGGAGCAGCAAAACGTGACGGTAGCAGCCACCAGCAACCGTGATCTCTTTTTTTATATGCTTTTGTTCACGTTTCTGTTTGTACTTTTCAACAGAGAAAAGTCTATAGCAACTCCACAACAGTAACAAATGGGCGACACTGCAGGCTAGCAACGCAGTAGCGAAAACTTGGAGCCAGCAGTGGGTTCGGACAGGGACAACGTAGAAGACGGTGTAAGGCTGGAACTGTGAATGGTGCAGGAGCGATGATGAAGGTGGCCAGCCGTTGGGCAAGAATAGTGCCTTCCCCTTTTCTTTTATGTTTCTGTTTCACGTTGCAGCAAATAGCTATGGTGACAATGGTGTAGTAGCAACAACGAGGATGGGCAGCAATGGTAGAAGGGAGCGGCAAGGAGGTGGCAGAGGCAGACGAAGATGATGATACAATAGAGGAAGACAGTGGCACAGCAGCCAGCAGCAAGGGACGATGTGCAACAGCAGGGTTTCCCTTTCTTTTTTTTTCCTCCTCTAGGGTTTTTCTCCTCCCTCTCCCTATTTTTCGTTTCTTCTCCCCTCTTTTATTTGATTTTAATCTTTTAAGGAAAGGACAAAAATATTAATTCTTTTCCCCTCAATTTCGATCCATGATTGTGGCTGTGGGATTTTTTTTATTCAATCATTTTTTATTTTACCTTTCTATTTTATTTTTGGTAATTTATTTTCAGCTTTTATTCCATTTAATTTTTTCCTTTTTTGCATGATTTATCTTCCTTTTATTTACTTATTCAAATTTGGTCTAAATCTATCAAGTCAACCTTGGCTTAAATTTGCATGATGCATGGGCATTTAATTTATTTTTTATTTTTTTTGCTAGTTTTTTTTTCAATTTTTTTAATTAAAGTTCTTCGGACAAAATTCGGTGTCTACAACTGCCCCTCTTTGCACATTGCTCGAAAATAATATCTTGACTCCATACCAAGGCTCGACCCATGAGAACAATGGATTCGATTTGAAGCACATAATATCTTGACTCTCTATCAAGACTCGATCTACTTGGAAGGAGTGAATTTGACTTTGAAACACAACACCTTGACTCCATACCAAGGCTCGATCAACTCTGAAAAGATGAATTCGATTTTGACACATGAAACCTTGGCTCCTTACCAAGGCTCGATCCACTGTGAAAAAGTGAATTCGATTTTGAAACATATGATACCTTGACTCCATACCAAGGCTCGATCCACTGTGAAAAAGTGAATTCGATTTTGACACATGAAACCTTGACTCCCTACCAAGGCTCGATCAACTCTGAAAAGATGAATTCGATTTTGACACATGAAACCTTGGCTCCTTACCAAGGCTCGATCCACTGTGAAAAAGTGAATTCGATTTTGAAACACATGATACCTAGACTCCATACCAAGGCTCGATCCACTATGAAAAAGTGAATTCGATTTTGAGACACGTGATACCTTGACTCCCTACCAAGGCTCGATCCACTGTGAAAAAGTGAATTCGACTTTAAAACATAGTACCTTGACTCCCTACCAAGGCTCGATCCCTTTTAAAAAAATGAATTTGATTTTGAAACACATGATACCTTGACTCCCTATCAAGGCTCGATCTATTTTGAAAAAGTGAATTGGATTTTGACACATAATACCTTGACTCCCTACCAAGGATCAATTCAAATTGAAGAATGGATTCAATAAAAAAAATTTTTTTTTCTTTAGAGAAATTCACAGATTTGGAGCAAAAAAAACAATTCCATGATCCACAAAAATTTTGAGATTCGCATCTAGAAAAACTTGAAGATTTACATCATAAGAGATTCACATCTAGACTTGAAGATTCACATTCTAAGAGTTTCACATCATGATTTGAAAATTCACATTCCAAGAGTTTCTCATCTTGACTTGGAGATTCACATCCTAAGAGTTTCACATCTTGACTCGAATATTCGTATTATAAGAGATTTACATCTTAACTGGAAGATTTGCATTATAAGAGATTCACATCTTGACTAGAAGATTCACATTCTAAGAGTTTCACATCTTGACTCGAACATTCATATCCTAAGAGTTTCGCATCTTTAGAATTTCACATCTTGACTTAGAGTTTCTCATCCTAAGTGTTCATTGGTTTTGTAAGTTGAATCTAGAAGATCTAAGTCTTATCATGCATCAATTTTACAATGAAGCCAACTAAATCTCATTTACTCATAAGCTAATTTCACTAGGCTTGAAAACACCCAACAATGCCAACGACATTAGACTTAAACTCTTGTCATGACTGCACCATTTTTCTTTAAAGAAAGATTTTCTTACTCTTTAAGGAACAGCTAACCCATTGCATTCCTTATTCATTCATTTTCTTTTTTTCTTTTATTTTTTTCAATGATGCAAATGCAAAATGCATGCCCCTAAAAAAAAACATTTATCACAATGATGATAATGCAAATGCTTTCTTGAAATATGCCCCAATGTAATAGTTAAAAACTATGATGCATGTGTCTTTTAGAATGATGTGAATGCCTAAACGACAGATGTCTCCTTTTTCTCAAAATTTCTCTTTTTTTTTCGGTGCCGAAAATCCATGGCTTTCTTCATTAGGATCGTTTCTTCTTCTCACAAAGATTCTCTTCTCTATTTCCGATCTCGTTCGTAGAAGCACATATGTCAACTACATTCAACATTCTTGCACTCTTTTTGTATATGGCCCTTTGTCATCTTTAGAATCTTTTCCAAAGTAATGCCAAAGATTTTTATGTATAATTGTCATTTATTCATTATCATTCCAATTCCATGACAAATGCAGTTTAGTCACCAATTTCCTCAATCCATTTTGGGAAAGTATGAACATTAGAAAGCTTGGGAGAATAAGGAAATGTAGGAACAAACTTAATAAAGTATAATAAGAAATTGGACAATTCAAAGTGGATAACAATGATAGGTTCTTAATTAAGAAACTGGATAATTTAAAGCAAATGACAATGATAGGTTCTCAATGAAAAATCAGACAATTTTGACAAACTAGTCAGGATTCTTTGAAAAATCTATTCAATTGACATTCTCGATCAAATTGAGTTGCCCCATACACCATGAGATTCTCAATGATGCTGGTTCTCCTTGTGTCAAACCATCTCCCCAAATCTTCAACTAGATTATCATTCTTTTAACTCAAACCGCCCTTTCGGGTTTTCAATTTGAGCCTCCCCCTTTTATCCTTCTTTTCTTTTTCTTTCTTTTTTTTTTCTTTTTTTTGTCTTTTCTCTTTTTCTTTTTTTTTATCTCTCATTCATTCTCTTTTTTCTTTCAACATCACTAATATTCCCAACAAACTAATCGCAATCTTGTTGTTTCTTGATGGCATCATAAGTATGTCCAAGTTCAATACATGATTCTCCAATTTCAAGTATTCACATTTGATCAAAATGGACTTTTAAGGCACGTAATGTAGGCTCTGGTGATGGGTTATGAAAAATGGATATAATCAAGCTCAAAATTTGTTTCTTTAAGGATCAAAAACCAAAGGATCATTTATCATCATGCAAAGCATGCTTGCCGGTCTGCCTTAATTGATTTTCATTTTCATCATTTTCTTTTCTTTTTCCATTTTTTTTTACAACTTTTCATTTTCACCCCTCCTTTTTTTTTACAAGAGGACTCAAACACCAAAAGGTATTTTCTCTTGAGATTTTTCATAACTCATAACCTGAATTTCTTCATTTGTCGACTGTTTTTTTTTTTGTAAAATTTGCCCCTCAATGTGAAGGGTGATCCTTGGTGGGTTTGTTTTGAAAAAACATAATAGGCTCAATGGGGGTGGCAAATGGATAACTTTACTCATGCACGAAGGATAGATCAAAGACGGCCATTTCTCATCTCAAATGTAAATACTCTTATTGAAGAACATTTATTGAACAAGAACAACAAAATGGATACAAGAGCTTCACTTCTTTCTCATTTCATGCGATTTTAACTTCTCTTGATAGGAGCTATCTCTTTATTGCTTCAAAAATTTTAGCAATTTAAGGGACAAGAATGATCACTAACTTTGCCAATAGAAATAGAATTTTCAAAATAAAATCCCAGACTATCGTCATAATTGACTGCTCATTCATTTTTTGGAAGTTAAGTGTGGCTGAAATACAAAGAGATGAAAACAAAGATTTGTATGGAAGAGGATATGTAGTGTAAATGCATATGTCATTTTATTCAAATGATAATAGATAAACTAACTCATGCATAAAAATTTCCCCAAAGCTTATAGGCGTAAGCATTTAAGGAATTTCATTACTTTAGAATAAGAACTCAAGTGACAAAAACTTTGGCCTTTCCTCATAGAACACTTATCCTCCAAAATTTATGCCTTTTTGCAGCGAAAGGTTCCCACCAACATTTTACTTTTCCTTCTTATCAAAATTTAACAAGCCAACATTGATCAAACTCTGCACCTTGTATTTTAAAGCAAGGCAAGTCTCTATAGAGTGGCCTCCATTCCCACAATGATAGTCACATTGAGCAGTGGCATCATACCATTTAGGATATAGAGGTTTTAATGGTTCTAGATAAACAGGTGCAACAAGATTATCTCTCACCAATTGTGGAAATAACTCTGTATAGGTTATAGGAATCGGGTCTACAAAGATTCTCCTTTGATTGTTCATCGCCCTTTTTTACTACCCACTGGTTTGTTTGATTGAGTTGGGACTTGAAAGTTTGATTGCCAACTTGGGTGATAAACAAAAGGACTATGGGTAGTGCTGTCTATAGTTGGATAATAAGGATATGAGTGATGTGTAATACAGGGTTCAAAAGGAACGAAACTCCTTAGTGGTTGATTTTCAATGGCAACAGCTTGTGTTTCTCCCTCTTTCCTCTTATTTGCCCCAACTCTATTTGAAGCAGAAGCATCCTCAATTTTACCACTCTTAATAGCATTCTCTATCATTTCTCCAGAAATTACCAAGTCAGCAAAATTTTTTGTAGCACTCCCTACAAGCCTATCATAATACAGTGATGGCAAAGTATTAACAAACAATACCGTGGTTTCCTTCTCAGTAAGGGGAGGTTGCACTTGAGATACGATGCCCCTCCACCTATTGGCATACTCCTTGAAACTTTCAGAAGGCTTCATTTCCATATTCTGCAAAGACAATCTATCTGGTGCCATGTCAATCATATGCTTATACTGGGACAAGAAGGCTTTTGCCAGGTCATTCCACTTGCGAACATGACTTCGATCTAGCTGATTGTACCACTTTGTTACTGTTCCAGTTAAGCTATCTTGGAAGCAATGAATGAGCAACTTATCATTATTCGTATACCCAGACATTTTTCGACAAAACATAGTGATGTGAGCCACTGGGCATGTGGTCCCATCGTATCTCTCAAATTTAGGTACTTTAAATTTCGGTGGAATTACTAGATCTAGAACCAAACTAAGCTCATTAGCATCTATATTTCCAAAGAAATCCATTCCTTCGATTGCCCTTAGCCTTTCATCCAACAATTCATATATTTGTTGTGACTCGCCACTTTCTTTCCACAATTTTTCTTGCTCCATGGGATCATGTAAATTTGAAACAAAAATAGGATCAACAGGGCTAGATCTCGAGTGCTGTCCTCGGTCTGGTTATTGATTCACAAAAACATGAGCTGGGGGATAAGCTCTTTGGGAAGTTTGAGTTTGAGGTGCTATAAACTCCGATGGGTACAGTAGATTCTCTCTCATAGGTTGAGGCTCATTTCCTGATCCTTCCGTGACCTCTTTGCCTTTCATCAAAGTCATCATCATCTCCATCATCTTCGACATTTGCTTCTGAGATTCTTCTTGAGATTTAGCTAGCTCTTGCTGAATTCTTTCCATTGTTTCCATTCGCTCAACATGTTCATTTTCCATGGCTTTGGCCTTTGATTGAGTACTATAATGATGTCGAATAAGTGGTTCAGAATGCGGTGGCTTCTTTATTTTGGCACCTCTGACATTTGTTTACCGCAATTTAGAGCATATTATTGTTTGAAATTGTGCCATAAAAGAAAAGACTATTAAAATCATCCCAATACGCTGGTGAGGATTTTAAAAATCTTAACTTTTTACTTCCAAGATTTGATGTCATTACTTATGATCACCAAAAATTTTCATAAGTGGGCACAAGATGGAATGTATGTATGCATGCTAAATGCATGTATGTGCATGAAATTCAATAGCTATTGCACATGTGATGAGATGCATATATCAAGTTTAAAATCTTACAAAAACACCTTTTTTTTCTTAAAAAAAACGAAGATCTTTTTTTTTAGAATATATATACTATTGAAATCACAAATAAAAATGAATGAGAAGGTTTTTATTTTTATTGTTATTTTTTTCACAATTTCAATATTCACTTTATTATATTTCCCATAAAGGTGTTACATAAAAGTATTCATTCATGTGCCATAATTTAAGGTAACCCCCATAAAAGGCTGGTATGGCTCTAGCTAAGGTTAGTTTCTCTATGGCTCAGTACATGCTTGGTTTAAGTCTCTAAAGGGTAAAAAGGTTCTCAAATTGTTCCTTACTGACGTCCACACTTGACTAGTAAGGCACCCTAATCCTCACCCATGACAGGCTACAAACAGAAAGGGTTCAAGTTGAGTGAGAGTATTTCGCTTGCCATTGCGGAGGTTATCACCTCACGAGAGCAAAGGTACTATACTCTCTCCTAAAAGAGACAAACCCGGGTGTAGGGCTGATGTATGCAATGAATATGTCATGTATGCAAAGGAACAAAATTTAAAGTGCATCCCAACAAAATGCAAATGATAAAGATGATTCACACATGTTTTGTTTATATTTTTTGTTTTTTTAATTATTTTTTTGAAAAGTTTTATTAAATATTTATTAAGACCATTAACTAAGATTTTGGATAAAACATGATTAATCATGGTTCAACTCTCTAATGTCCCCAGTGGAGTCGCCAAGCTGTCGTAACGATTTTCGTCCGGGGACTCGATCGCTAAACGATTTTGAAAACACAAGAAAAGGAGTCGCCACCAATCCTTTTTGGCTAGGTGTGATTGGCCACCTAAAATTGTTTATTTTTTTTAATAAAATCTTAAAATTAATTAAGGTTTATGAAAAAAAATTTTTAGTCTACGAAAACAAAGTTTGGGTTCGGGAGTTCGATTACGCGTGGGGAAGGATTAGCACTCCCACAGCGCCCGTTAAAAAACGGTACCACTTAATCATATATTATCTTTTAATCTTAATAAAAATGGTCTTAATTAAATATTTAAAAGAACTTCATTTATTTTGAAATCATTTTTGTTATTTGTTTTATTTTGAAGTATTTAAGTTTTATTTTTTATTTGAAATAAGTGAAAATCTTTTGTATTAAAAATTATTCCGAAGTACCCCAATACTTTTGGTAGCATTTCGGATAATTTCCTCACCTAGAGATTTCTTAAGAATTGTTACTTGCGATTTCTATAGAATCCCATCCTCGGGAGATTCACACTTATTTTGAAATTTCATGGATGCAAATGATGCAATCAAAATACAGATGATGCACATGAGAAATCCATTGTTTCATTTTATTATTTTTTAATTCATTTATACTTATATTATTATTTTGTAATTTATTTATATTTACAAAATATTGTTTTTATTGAAAAATCATACTAAATATTCCAATACGCTGGTAACATTTAGCATATCCTTCTCACCTAGAGATCAGTTAGGAATCACTACTTGTGAATTCCGTAACATCTCATCATCGGACATTATTTATATCTTATTTATTTTTAATTTGTTTTACTCTTTATTTTGAAGTCTTGTTTATTTGTTTGTTTAAAATATTTATTTATTTGTTAATTTATTTCATATAAGTTGATTATATTAGAAATCTTAATATCGAACTAAAATTATTTGAATACCCCAATACGCTGGTAGTATTCAAATATTTTATTTCGACCCTAAGGATAATCAAAGAATCACTACTTGTGATTTCTAAGGAATCCTATCATCGGGGATCCTTTTATATTTAAGATGTATATTCTTATATTTTATTTTAATACTTATATTTGCATTTATCGATGTATTTAGATTTATTTATTTATTTTTATTTCTTACTATTTTCTCATATTATTATTTTTATTACCATTTTTATATTTATTTTTTTGTACTAAGAAATCTTATTAATATTTTCTTTATATCGGAAAAAATCATTTAAATGTCCCAATACGCTGGTGACATTAAAGATTTTATCTCGACCCTAAAGATTGTCGAAGAATCGCTACTTGTGATTTCTTCGACATCTTATCATCGGAAATTTAAAATTTGTTATTAAAATTTATATCTAAATTTATATTTATTTATTTTTTTACCTTTTTTATTTTATTTTTTATATTTATAAGAAACTTTGATATCGAGATAAAACAAATTAGATATTCCAATACGCTGGTAACATCTAATGAATGTTCTCGATCCTAAAGATTATCGAAGAATCACTACTTGTGATTTCTTTGAAGTCTTATCATCGGAGTAATCCTCTCTTTTTTTTTTACTTTTATATTGTTAAATAATTTTATTGCACTTGTATATGGATATATTTTTATAAATAAATATAACAAAGTTTATATATATATTTTTAAAATTTTATAATTCCCCATTCATAAAAAAAAAAACTACTAAAAGAATTATTTTATCATTATGAATGAACTTTAGACGTGCACCTAAGCTACTCACCAACAATTAAACTTCAATCTTGTCTAAGTTAAATAATCAATCATGGAATATTCTGATCTAATCAATAAACATTGATCATAAATACACATGAAACCATCAAACAAATATTTGAAAGCAATTAAAATATAGGTACGTGAGCACTGTATCTTACCTTTCTATTCCCTTGTTTCTTTTGTTGAATATTGTAGCAGCAAGAGTCACCTCCAAGTAGCAACGTGTCTAGGCTTGAAGCAAAGTGTCCAAGCTTCCTGTTTTCTTGGTTCTCTTTTTGAATATTGCAGCAATAGGAATTCGCTTATAGGCATCAACGTGCCCAAGCCTGAAGCAACGAGGTGAAGGGCACACAGCAGCTTAGGGTGGTGGAGCAGCAAAACGTGACGGTAGCGGCCACCAGCAACGGTGATCTCTTTTTTTATATGCTTTTGTTCACGTTTCTGTTTGTACTTTTCAATAGAGAAAAGTCTATAGCAAATCCACAATAGCAACAAATGGGCGACACTGCAGGCTAGCAACGCAGTAGCGAAAACTTGGAGCCAGCAGTGGGTTCTGACAGGGACAACGTAGAAGACGGTGCAAGGCTGGAACTGTGAATGGTGCAGGAGCGATGATGAAGGTGGCCAGCCGTTGGGCAAGAATAGTGCCTTCCCCTTTTCTTTTATGTTTCTGTTTCACGTTGCAGCAAATAGCTATGGTGACAGTGGTGTAGTAGCAACAACGGGGATGGACAGCAATGGTAGAAGGGAGCGGCAAGGAGGTGGCAGAGGTAGACGAAGATGATGATACAATAGAGGAAGACAATGGCGCAGCAGCCAGCAGCAAGGGACGATGTGCAACAGCAGGGTTTCCCTTTCTTTTTTTCCTCTTCTAGGGTTTTTCTCCTCCCTCTCCCTATTTTTTGTTTCTTCTCCCCTCTTTTATTTGATTTTGATCTTTTAAGGAAAGGACAAAAATATTAATTCTTTTCCCCTCAATTTCGATCCATGATTGTGGCTATGGGATTTTTTTTATTCAATCATTTTTTGTTTTACCCTTCTATTTTATTTTTGGTAATTTATTTTCAGCTTTTATTCCATTTAATTATTTCCTTTTTTGCATGATTTATCTTCCTTTTATTTACTTATTCAAATTTGGTCTAAATCTCTCAAGTCAACCTTGGCTTAAATTTGCATGATGCATGGGCATTTAATTTATTTTTTATTATTTTTTATTTTTTTGCTTGTTTTTTTCAATTTTTTTAAATAAAGTTCTTCGGACAAAATTCGGTGTCTACAAATACTATTGAACATTCAAGATTTAATTCACCATCATTAACTATTCTTATCCTTTCCACCCAACTTATATGTGCTTTTTCTCAATTACACTAATATAGATGGGTTCTTTATTCATTAATCTCTGGAGTAATTTCTTAAGCTCTTCAGACTCTTTTATGGTCTCTAGTAAGAGCTTGTAAATAGATTCCATATTGTGAATGGAGTCAATAATCTCTCGAATCCACATTACTCCAAAAACTGATTTAGAAATTCATTCAGTAACTTCTAAATCATAATCTCATATCATCTTGGATGTTTCGTTATTTACATCCTGCTAATCCACTATGTATACTCCAAAACACATACGTAAAATTTTCAAATCATTTAGTATATATTTTACATCGATTCACTTTTATATATGTTTTCACTTTATAATATATCATTCTGTCAAGTATATTTCAAAATATTTCGATTCTATAAATATCTGATGTATTTCCATAAGAAACAAAAGGACTATTTAGAACCAGGATTAATAACACTGATATTGAATCATCAATGCATAATTCACCTTTTCAGTTACACTCAGTAAGTGTGTCACTTTTCATAATATCCATTAATCCCTAATCAAATACCCCATCTTTTCACGTTTAATTCAGGCCTTAAAGAATTCATAACAGGTTCGACTATCTCGCGACCTCCCATAGTATCCACTCCGGTCGCATTACACATCATAGTATAAGTGGGGCTCACAGTAGGGATCATTAAACATGTAATATGTTCTTTACACCATCAGTTACTCTATCACCATCAATCAGTTCCAAATCAATTTAGTCAATTATGATTTAGGGGAATCGTTTCAATATAGGGGCATATTCATCATTCCCCTAATTTATTTCTCTCTCTCTCTCTCTCTCTCTTTAGGATACCGTTAAATAGGCGATCTTAAGATCTATCGATTGATGATATCCCGTTTTTACTCTAATATCATCATTTCAGGGTCTTAGTTCGATATGGACAAAGAAGTTCTGGTGGGGCCCTCATCGAGTTCCTCTTTGTACCTTATCGAGCAGACCTCCATTAAGATTATAAGATCACCTATCTTGTGTAGAATTCTCGGATTATAATCCCTTTTAATAACTCTTGATTCCTCTATAAATTCAGACTACACAGTACTACAGGGGATGTTAACCATTTTCAACACTTTCTGTTCTAAAGGCATCGACATACATCAGGCCAACCTTGTTCTGATACAAATTTAACTGTCACATCCCAAAATATACAGTATTTACCATATTATAACATCACACGTGACGGTTGGGTTATCTGCGATGCCTTTATCACTCACTTATGAAAAACATTAACTACTATTATACTTAAATTAAATCAGTCGTCAATGAAAATATTTACTGCAATATATATACAGTATGTACACGTGTTCTACATCCCCGGCACATGAATTATACAAATGTAGTACTGTACAACTATGTATGAAAACATGTAAAAGAAATACTACCTCTAGGATCCACTAAGTGCTGCCTCAGGGGTCAACTACAATGCAGCCAGATCCGTGGAACAGAATCACTGAAGATAGTCTATGGAGTGAGAGAATGAAGGGGTGAGCTAACGCGCTTAGTAAGAGAATTGTATGTAAAACTGATACTATAAAATCTATATGCTAAAAACATTTGCATCCTCACAGTTCACTAAATAGGACGGATACTATAGCCGGCTAGGAATATCGGATGGAGTATGGGGAGGTATTTTAGAATACCGTATGTGTCTCGGCTCCTAGAAGCGACTATAGAGAGTAATCGTTTTCTTTTGATATTCAAATCCAAGTAAAACATTAAATATTCACATGATAAAACACTTAAGTAAATAAATAAAGAATTAATATTCCTTTCACAAATACTCATTTCCACACTTGTAAAACATTGTATAATATTTAGTTCAACACGTAATATATCAAAAGCTCAGTAGCTGTAAATAATTTAGTGCCAGCAAAAGGTTCAGTGAAAAGTACAATCATCAGTACAGTATCATGGAGACCAGGCAACACCCTAAATATATCATGCTATAATAATCTCCCAAATAGGGAAAATAATAACACATGAGATCTATGGCTATAGTTTATGGGGTCCACAGTGTGCATTGATCAGGTGTCCACCGAGACGCTAATAATAGGATTAGTATCTATCAGCCCTAACACATGACACGTGAGCATGATATGGGCCTAACAGTCTCAAAACAGTAAACACATGATATAAACACCATTTATGTAATCAATTTCACTGAATATATCTTCAAATCAATACATAAATATTCATAAGGAAAATATTTTCATCTTATGAATAACAATTTATAAATTATTCGTACTGTAATAATCGTTCCATAAAATGTTCTAAATATTTATAGAACAGTATAAATCACATGCTGGTACTTTCACATAATTAAAATTTCCTTAAGAGGAATCTTTAATTATAGTTTTTCGGTAAACTATAAAATTATGCAATTTAATGAATTTCATGAAAATTTCCCAAGATTCCACTTATTTCCACTTTAGAACTTTATAAAAATACTAGAAATATTTTCTAAATATTTCTATAATTTTCGGTAGAATGACGGCCATTTCTAACCTAGCCTTCGTGCACGAAAATTACAGTTTATAATTTCAACAGCAGCCACAATTTCACCACTTGCAAAGGCAATTTATATCCAAATTATTTTATAAAAATAGTGTGAACCCAACTATGCATTTACAGTATCCCTACGATTCACACACGCATCCCTTACCTGTCTTATGGAGCCGATCTTCTCAGTTACGCTAACCGAAATCCATTAACTCGAGTTGCAAAATAATTTTATCAAAAATTATTAATATTTTTCTTCTTCTTTTTAAGCCACTAATATTCGTAAAATGCAGCCACTAACTTCATGTTATGAATACAACCAGTATAAATTTTACCGGTGTTAAAACTCAATTTGTTCATTCTAGCTTCTTTCTCAATCTTAATTTCACCAATTCTTCTCTCTAATTTTATATTTATTTTCCCATCAAATCTTAAATTTTTTAAGCAAATTTTGTGCTTCCACAATGCTATGGCCGAATCTTGTAATGGCCATTTTTTATTGACTTTCCACCTTTTTCTTCAATGGTCTTATTTTCCCATAGTAAATGTTTTCCTATGTGAGTCATGTTTTGGCCAAACCTTGCGTGAAGCCATAAATGCCTTTACTTTCTCATGCTAGCCGTTACCCTCATTCTTCCATTGTCCAATTGGTTTTCACATCATCAAATTTTCTAAGCTTTCCTTTCATTTATCTAATTTTCTTTAACCATTTCACATCATCATGCTACAATTTTAGCTCAATTTCCTTGTTTATTCTCATATATAAGAAGATCTCAATTTATTCTACTACCATGATCTAGCAAGATTTAATTAAAGATAAAGCTAAAATCATGTTTCTCATATAAAACACATGAGAATTCCTAATTTATTATCAAAGAATTATAAAAATCTTACCTTGATCAGCTAGCACTCCAAAATAGAGAACTTTTTTGTTTTGTTTCTTCTTCTTATCAGCCCTCTAGCTTGACTCTTAATTGGTTTTAAGGTATATATAAGGTTTATAGAGAAGATTTGGTAATTAACTAGAATACTCGTAGAAGCAGAGGAAATCGGTGAAGACAACTAAGTTTTGGTGAAGTTTCTTGCTTATTTATTCTTCTCTTTATCCATATTAACCAATAGCCTTGTGTCACCTTGCTTCTTATCATTTTCTTTCATCATTTGTTGCATTAAAATTCATTAATTGAATGAAGAAAAACTGTAGCACAAGGTGGCGTAGAAGTGTTTCTTTTTACACGTCTTTTACATCTTTTCTTTTGTCTTTGTTTTATACTTCCACAAGGATAATTGCTCAACTTTTATTTTTTAAGCTTCTTTTACTTTATATATATATATATATATATATTGTCTTTCATACATTAAAACCGAAGACCTTTACAGCCAAAAGGAACGGCTGGAAGTACATGTTGTTGTTGTCCACGTTTTTGACCGTGTGTTCTTAACTCCTTTTTATAATTTCCAGCTAATAAGATTCATTTGTCTAATACCTCTAATATACTATCTTTTAACCCATTTTTTCTCATAAATTCATGTTTCAGTAGCCTTTAAATAGGCTAGGCAAAAACGTATTCAATGCAGCAAAGTTGGCGTAGACTTTGCTTAATTGATTGGCTTAGTCTTGTTTTCACTCTTTCTTTGCTTTATTTTAGCCAATGGAAATTCTAATGTAAAATATCCTTTATTACTTTATTTTTAAACACCATTTCTACTTATTTTTCACTATAAAATTGTGTCTTTATCAGCCTTTTTATGTCTAAACTGATCGGTACACCAAGAGAGAACAAAGTGGCGTTGAAGTCCACTTGTTGCCTCCTTTCTTGACTTTCTTCACACTTCTTTTTCAAAGCTTCAACCAATGAGCTTCTAGGTCTTCATTTTATGTGTTAATTTGGCTTTATTATATATTATTTTATCCATGAAACAATTTTTCTTTGCTTGCATTTGTTTCCAGCCAAACACACTAAGCCAAGAAAATTTATTGGCGTATTTCCTTATTCCTTGGCTTTTCTTCATTTCCTTTGATTGCTAATAAGTCAATAATTCCAATAATATTTTTCTTAATGAAATTTTATGTACAATAAAATTTTTCTCTCTCTTATAACATATTTATTGGTATCTTTGTACCATAAAATATCACTTTTATTCAACAATTTTCTGATTTCATTTTCTATGCTCTTTAATTCCTCTTTTCATATTTGTTTCAACTTATACACTATACTAAAATTCATGAATCCAAAATTGCTAGTTGAGAGTGGAAATTCATTCAGTCTTTATTTAATTTTCACTTAATAATTAAATGTCACTCTCAATAATTCACAAAGTATAGTGTACAATGTAATAAAATCGGGTCTCACATTTGTAGAGCTTGAAGAGAGGAACAAGTTTGTAGGAGGAAATTTGGTGAATTAAGGTGGTTTTAATGGTGTTTGGGTGCATTTTCTTTCTTTTCTTTCTTTCTTGTTAATGGTGGCGTGAATGGGAGGAACAAGAAGCATGAATAGTGGCCAGCTGGTGTTGGTGGTAATTTATAGAATATTCTTGAGTGGGGCAAAATGACCAAAATGCCCTTGGTTATGAGATTTTTGGACAAAAATGCTCTTAAGCTTCCATAATTTTTTATAACTATCTAGTTAAACTCTAAAAATTCATATTTAATCACTAAAAATTATTATTAAAATATTTTAATGAATAAAGGTGGTTTCATCGAAGTTCGATCTATCGTAAAGGTGAAATTATAAAATTACCCCTATAGGGTTAATCAAGTAAATTTTTGTTTTAACTACCGATTCGATCTATCTATTGGCATAGCCTAGGACTTATTTCCATGTAGATTATCATTCTTTAATCACTTGGTCAAAAATCAATTTAGCTTGACCAAAATTTACAAAAATGCCATTGGGTTATGTCCTAAATCGTTATTTTCTAAATTGTTGGCACGCTTCTCAAAAATAATTCAAATAAGGGATTTTGGGTTCGAAATTCTTACCCTAGGTTTATTTGGCCTCCTATTCCATGTCTGGCTAGTCTCACTTCCATCTGGGCACTATAAGACCGATGGGTCCCACAACATTGTTTCCCCTATTACCTGCGAAATACACAAGAATTGAGCAACAGTGAGAAATCTGACATGTGTAACAGTAATAGTATAAGCGACTCTCACATCCTCCCCACCTTTAGGAAATTTGGTCCTCCAAATTTCATCCGGACCAATTACTTAAACAACTCTGGGTGCTTTTCTCACTTCATGCTTTCTAATTCCAATGTTGCCTCCTCTTTAGAGTGGTATTGCCAAAGCACTTTGACTAATGGTATCGTCTTAGACTGTAACACTTTATCCTTTCGATCCAAGATTTGGATATATCTCTCCATGTAACTCATGTCTTCCTTGATCTCTAGTGGTTCATATTGAATTATGTGAGAAGGATCTGGATGGTACTTCCTTAGCATCGAGACATGGAATACATTATACACTCTGGATAACTCTGTAGGTAGTGCTAACCGATATGCTACGTCTCCCATACAGTCTAAGATCTTGAATGGTTCGATGTATCGAGGACTTTGCTTCCTTTTCTTACTGAATCTCATTATACCTTTTGATGGTGAGACTTTAAGAAAAATCGAATCACCAACTGAGAACTCTAGTGGTCAGCGTCGGGTGTCTGCATAGCTTTTTTACCGACTCTGAGCCGTCCTTAATCTCTCACAAATAATCTGTACATCCTGAGAAGCTTGCTATACCAAGTCGGGAGCTAACAATTTTCGATCTCCCACTTCTTCCCATGCTATCGGGAATCTACACCGCCTGTCATATAATGCTTCATATGGTGCCATGCCGATACTAGCCTTGATGCACACGGACAAGAGAAAACGAAGCTTGGAATTTGAAGGAGCTGAAACGCAACAGGACAGAAGCAAAGATGATACCTTATGAAACCTAGACCCGAAGCCTAAAGAGACTCGAACCCAAAGGTATTGGACCTTGACCCTACGAATAAGAATTCGAGAACCTAAGGTATAGCAATGGTGAATGGTGAAAAAAGGAGGTGCCATAAGGAAGAAGACCTTGATAAGCCTAGTTGAGAGGGAACCCAAGAGAAAGGCACACTCAAATTCTGAAATTCCAAAACTGATCTGCTCATCAATAGTGTTTACAAGGTATTTATAATAATACCTAGCACTTAAGCCTATAAACAAGTGGGTTGGAATTAACACCAACAGAAAATAAGACTAAACCTAAATTCATGCCTAAACCTAGTTACATAAAATAAATAGTCCAAGACATAATAAGACTCAAATGTGGGCTATTCAAACACTTAACCCATCTTATTATTAAGCTAAAATAAGACAGTAAACCATGCCATATCGTTTAGGCTTCCAAGCAAGTATAGATGTCTTGGGACTCTTCATGGAAGCTTCCTTGACACTTCAATGATGCCAGAGCTTGTTGCATTAATGAGGCCAGGGCTTGTTGCGTCTTCTTGACTCGAGCTGGGGTAATTGGACCTCCTTGGATGACCAATGGATCCTTAGCATCACGAATATCAAGAGCAAGTGGATCTCCATCACATACTTTACGCTATTTTTACAAGAAAAGTGAAAGATTTAAAAGTTTTATGAGACTGTAGGCACCCTAAAAGAATTAAATTCAATAAAGCATAGTGAAAACCGCTTAATTGGAGATTACTCAATAAGCAGAGATGCTTGTCCGACAATAGTCGTGGACAGGTCTCAGTCACACTTGATCAGTGGGGCTAGGAGAGCTGAGGTCTATGGCCATAGATAGCGCCCTAGTTGGTTTCCAGGGGATGATGATATGATTTCACTGCTAGCTACAGTGATCTAAGTCTTTATTGATAGAGTATTAGGGATCTAGCCTAGTCTCAACCGATATGATATGCAGTTTAGAGTATGCTTTTAAATTGATATGAACTCTAAATTGATATAATTTTACAGTATGTGAAATGTGTTTCGATATTGTATTCGATCACACATGATATGAAAAGGGAAATGTGCACGTTTTGATTTGAAAAAAAATGAAAAGACATGTTTTGATTTGACATGATATGAAAAGAGAAATGTGCACGTTTTGATTTGAAACGAAATGAAAAGACATGTTTTGATTTGATATGATATGAAAAGAGAAATGTGCACGTTTTGATTTGAAATGATATGAAAAGTACATGTTTTGATTTCACGAAATGTGAAAAGAGAAATGTGCATGCTTTCAATCATGTCTTAAAAATAAACGAGAGATGATTTGAGATTTGACATGATTTGAACGTGTTCTAAAAGTACACATGATAAGATTTCAATATCACATATGATTCATATATGACTATATGTTAAACGTAATGAAATGTGAGATGATAGTCGTTTTATACAGTAAAACTTGCATAAGTTATATGTGGAATCATGATAGAACGATATACATTCTGCATGAAGTATGCCATGATCTTATGCTGTATATTGAACATGAGATGTATAGGAAGAGGTATCATGACTTTTATACTATATGTGACTATATTTCTCTATGTTGAAAATATTACGACTTGATATAGTACAAAATGTACTTATTGATGAGAAGTGATATGATCTAATAGTGTCTGAACAAAACTTCACATGAAATATGACATGATATGATATGATATGATATGAGACCGATATGAGTGCAAATAAGTACCACATGATGTCAGAAGTATGTATTCATTATCATATGGTATATTATGGAATAATGACAAAAAGATTGAAAATGGTTGATTGATTATGATTAAAGGTTAATGTATCAGATAGGTATTGGGATGAGTATAATGAGGTACTACAAAGAGACTCTCCCCTATTGATACTATTAGCTTTAAATTGCCATATATATTTTGAAATGACAAAAACTTAAGTAAGCTTTAATGTTTTAATTCATATTGTAAATTTGCCTTATCACACATGATTTTCTCAATCCATTTTTAAGTGTTCATATCAAACATTAAGACCATGATTTAATGATATATTCTTATGGGTCTTAATACTTTATAAAATGGTTTTCAATATTAAGTAATTTTCTCAAGAATTATTGAACATAAGTTTAGAAAATTACTTATAAGTTTTTGGACAATATTTTCATTTGAGAAAGTCAAGAAAAACTCCCTTAAAGCATATAAATGTTTTGGGTTGAATTAAAATCAAAAGCCATATCATTTCTAACCCAAAAGTGCAGGAAAAATGTCCTCTGGAAGAAAAGGATCGATCCCATAGGGAAAGGGATCGATCCCTTTTTGACAGAATGCCCCGGAAGGCTAGATTGAAGAAAAGGATCGATCCCTTTGATGAAAGGATCGATCCCTTTACACCAGAAAGTCCCCAACGACTAGTTTCTGTGAGATACAACAGCTAGTTTCTGTTTTGG
The DNA here is from genome assembly GCA_031772115.1 of Heritiera littoralis. Classification (NCBI taxonomy): domain Eukaryota; kingdom Viridiplantae; phylum Streptophyta; class Magnoliopsida; order Malvales; family Malvaceae; genus Heritiera; species Heritiera littoralis. The sequence continues at coordinate 400,297 of JAPDPK010000214.1, read as the reverse complement.
CTCCAACCAACGTCCACAAACCATCCAAGGGACTATAAATAGAGGCTTAGAAGCTAAAGGAAGCAAGGGGAACCACTCAGCAACTCCAAATCTCATATTCCTCAAATCCTCAAGCCTCAAACAACAAATCAAGAGCTACAAAGTCCTCATCTTCTATCATTCACATATCTCTTGTAGTGCTTAGCACAAATCTTGTATAGGATTTCATTGTGCTTAATTTCTGTAATCATTTACCTACATAGAGGTCTTTCTTGATTACATCTCTGGTAAACACAATCATTCCTTGTAAAGGGGAGGTTTCTCTTAAGCCTTGAAAAAGAGGGAGGTTTCTCTTGAGCCTAGAAAAAGATAGAGGTTTCTCTTGAGCCTGCAAAAAGAGGGAGTGTAACACAAATTCAAGTATAGTGAATTTGGGGAAAATCCTTGGGAGCGTCTCAAGGTAGAGGACGTAGGCAAGTTGCCAAACCTCTATAAATCGCTTGTGTAAATCTCTCTTTCCCTACTCTCTTTACTTGCAATTATATTGTGCTTATTGAATTGAATTTATATTGCATGCTTGAGTAGTCAGAGAACTTAGAAAATATCAATCTAAGCTAGAGAATTTTAGAGGAACTGAAAAACGAACCTAAGGTTAGTAAAAACTGATTCACCCCCCCTCTCGGTATAGCCTATAGAGCCAACAATTGGTATCAGAGCTTGGGCTCGAGATTGATTTAGACTAACCTCTATCGAGCAAAACGATCATAAATGGCTCTAGGTGATGATTTTGAGACTAGCTCACAAACTTTAGAATAATATTCATTTGATGAGCTTCAAGATGCATTTAATGAGCTAAGTGATGAATATAAATCAATGCATGCAAAATATAACAAAAAGTTAAATAAATTTAGAAAAGAGAATGAAATTTTGATGAATACTAATGTTGAGTTGGAGGAGAAAATAAAAGATCTAGGCTCAAAGAATGATGAACTCACCAAGGTGAAATTAGAGCTAGAAAAGAAATTAGAAGACATTAAAGATAAATTGGCAAATCCTAGCTCTTTGACTATTGAGGATGAAAAGGAGAAACCTAGCTCTAGCGAATGCAATGACCATTCTTATGATAATTTACAAAATGCTTTTGATGAGCTAGCTAGTGAATTTGAATGCATGAATTCAAAATACAAGAAAATGATTACAAAACTAGAAATGGAAAATGATGAGTTATTGAATGCCAAGCTTGATTTTGAAAAGAAATTAGAAGAAGCAAATCTAGAAATTGATGAAGTAAATAAAAAGAACTTAAATTTGCATAATTCATTTTCTAGATTCTACATGGGTCAACAAAAGCTAGATCACATGCTTGAGACCCAAAGAGCTTTCTTTGATAAAGATGGGTTAGGTTATAATGCAATACAAAAAGAAACTCATCTAAAGAATTTCCTAGTGAGCAAAAATACTATGCATGATTTATCTCTTACATGCTCACTATGCAATAGAATAGGACACTCTTCACAAGCATGCACATATAGAAAAACCACATTTAGAGGAAGAGTTGTTAAAAAAATGTGGGTGCCAAAGCATGCAATAAATAATGATGATTTGTGCTTGAAATGGATCCCAAAAGGATCAAAAATTATTTGCACTAACTCTCATGGACCCAAGAAAATTTGGGTACCAAAGCATGCTTGAATTTGTTTGTTGTAGGAGTGTTAGAGCATGGGAATACAATGAAACAATGGAGTTCAATTGCTCTACACACCTCTATGGAGTTTGCTTGTGCCAATGAGAGAGAGAAAGAGCTTGAGGATCCACCCTTGGCAAGGTCACAAAAATTCTTCAAATGATAGCTCAAAGTGGACTCAACACATCAAGGCAAAGCACTCTCAAGCAAAGGAGTTTTGTAAGCTTATATTCTATCTTCTCAAAACTCATATATATTAAAATTATTTGTTTGATTTAATGAGGCACTTAGTTGATGATTATTGGTGCATTGTGAGTTGAATGAATAAAGAAAAGGCATGTTGAATGATTGTTGATTGGTTAATGGTTAGTTCCTGATGCATTGGATGATTGAATGAAAGGCTTGATTTGTGATTTTGAAATGATTATTGAATTTCTGTAGTTTGAGAAAGTTTGATATGTTTAGATAATATATTTAGTTGCTCAAAAGCTGATAAATGTGTCATACATGCAAAATACCATGTCATGAGCTTTAATGAAGAATATGTATGTTGGAAATCATGGCATGTTGTTCACAAGATGTATGCTTTGATGATATATGTGCTTAAAACCTTTGTGAACAAGTTTGTTTTGACATATTTATGTAATTCAATGCATTAGTGTTGCCAAAACATGCATAACTTTCAAAATGACCCCCTTTGAGGCCAAAAATGCATGTTATTGTGTAAATTCTTCCAAAATTGCAAAATCTTTTGTAAAATGGTTTTTCATTCATGTTTTTCATTCATACAAGTCCAAAATCATGCTTTACAAATGTTTAAACCCTTACTTGGACTTAAAATACTCAAAAACGAAGTTTTGGCACCTCACAAGTTGGATTTTCTGTCAAAAATCTGCAGAACCAGGATGAGGGATCGATCCCTCTACATAAAGGATCTATCCCTTTGGAAAAACATGCAGGAAACTTGATTCTGGAGTTTAGGGATCGATCCCTTTGCTCATGGGATCGATCCCTCTAGGCAATTTATGCCTTTTTCTGCATTTTTAAGCCTTATTTGAGAAGTTTTCTTAATTCTCTTGATATCCTCTTTCTTCTCAACTTAAAATCCAGTATTTTAACTTCTTTTTGATGATCTTTAAACTATGAAAATTCATTTTTCATTGATATTATGCCTCAACTCCATCAACTTCTATCATTTCCAACAAATGGTATCACTTTTAACAATCAATATCATTTTTCTTGAGCTCACAAGTGCAAAATCATTCTTCTTGTTGAAAACATTCATGAATTGTATAACTCTTGAAAGAATCTTGAAATATACTTTCAATGAATGCTTAAACATAATTTTGAGAAATATTTCAAGAATTTATTTGAGAATTTGATGAACTTATGCATAATGAATATTTTTCATTCCTTTTGTTCATCTTAGTCAAGCATGTTATAGGATTAAATCTCTTAGTTTGACTTATCAATTCCACACTAGTTTTCATGATAATTTTACATCTAGTGGATTGATTTCAAATGTAAATTCAACAATTGGTAATGGTCATTGGCCTATAATTTGTGATGGTAAATGGATTCTAAATGTTTAAATGCATGAAACTTTATCATCCTTGTACTTAAAGAACTAGGGTCTTAATGACAACACCAACATTCAAAGATAAATGCAAACTTGAACAAACTTGATATCCATGCATTTATTATTTGAATCCTTCCTTGCTCATAATTGGTTAAGGACTTGAATTAGAAAATAAGCATAGGATTTGTGTTTTTGAAACCATGGAAGAAAATGTGTTTGCTTGAATTCCTTGATTTTTTGAATCTTCCATATGGTATCAATTTATGAATATGAATATGGATTAATATTTTATGATAGTGTGCTAATGTTTAATTGATCCATATGCATATTTGATGATGTATGATTGTGTTCTTGCATATTTAGAATGATTATTTTCTTGACATGAACACACTACATATTGGATTCATGCAAAATGACTAAGTCAACCATTAGTAACAATTGGTATTTAGATTGAAATAACAATTAATATCAATGGCAACCATATTTTCAATAATTGGTAAGCCAAATCTAAATTGCCAATTGGTATGAGCTTTAAATTGACAATTCTTCTCATTCTCTTTAGTTTGAAATGACAAATAGAGAAGAATTCATTTAGGATATTTTTGCATGAAACTCTTGTGTGCTAGAATTTGTAGTTAATTGCTATATATCTTGATTCTATGCACACTCTTGCTTGAACGTGATTTATGAGCTCTTGCATATGATATGTCATCTAATTTTAGCTCATAATCATGATGTATTGTCATGCACCTTAGTTGGACCTTAGAGAACAATTGATATACTTAGGTGCTTGCTTAATTTCTTACCAATTGGAAACTTCTTGCGAAATTGTTTATAAACAATTGGTATAGGATCATAAGTCATATTATTTGCATGAATATTTCATACTCTTTATGAATATTGACTTATTTATTTGTGCTATGAGTCCCATGTACTAACATGTTTCTTGTTGGATGGAGCATATTTATTTATTCTCACATAGCCATGATTTTAGGGGGAGCACATTTTTTTTATTATTTTTCCTTCTTTTTGCTATGACAAAAAGGGGAAGAGATAGATATTAAAAGGGAGAGATATTAAGGGGGAGAGATAATGGGAAAATTCATTTTCAAAACCCATACTTATATTAAGGGGGAGCTTTGTAAAAACCTGCTTTATTTGAGGGGGAGTATTTTATCAAAGAATTTTCAAAGCAAATTTACATTAAATTTTGTCATATCAAAAAGGGGGAGATTGTTAGCTTTAAATTGCCATATATATTTTGAAATGACAAAAACTTAAGTAAGCTTTAATGTTTTAATTCATATTATAAATTTGCCTTATCACACATGATTTTCTCAATCCATTTTTAAGTGTTCATATCAAACATTAAGACCATGATTTAATGATATATTCTTATGGGTCTTAATACTTTATAAAATGGTTTTCAATATTAAGTAATTTTCTCAAGAATTATTGAACATAAGTTTAGAAAATTACTTATAAGTTTTTGGACAATATTTTCATTTGAGAAAGTCAAGAAAAACTCCCTTAAAGCATATAAATGTTTTGGGTTGAATTAAAATCAAAAGTCATATCATTTCTAACCCAAAAGTGCAGGAAAAATGCCCTCTGGAAGAAAAGGATCGATCCCATAGGGAAAGGGATCGATCCCTTTTTGACAGAATGCCCCGGAAGGCTAAATTGAAGAAAAAGATCGATCCCTTTACACCAGAAAGTCCCCAACGGCTAGTTTCTGTGAGATACAACGGCTAGTTTCTGTTTTGGCTCCAACCAACGTCCACAAACCATCCAAGGGACTATAAATAGAGGCTTAGAAGCTAAAGGAAGCAAGGGGAACCACTCAGCAACTCCAAATCTCATATTCCTCAAATCCTCAAGCCTCAAACAACAAATCAAGAGCTACAAAGTCCTCATCTTCTATCATTCACATATCTCTTGTAGTGCTTAGCACAAATCTTGTATAGGATTTCATTGTGCTTAATTTCTGTAATCATTTACCTACATAGAGGTCTTTCTTGATTACATCTCTTGTAAACACAATCATTCCTTGTAAAGGGGAGGTTTCTCTTTAGCCTTAGAAAAAGAGAGAGGTTTCTCTTAAGCCTTGAAAAAGAGGGAGGTTTCTCTTGAGCCTAGAAAAACAGAGAGGTTTCTCTTGAGCCTGCAAAAAGAGGGAGTGTAACACAAATTCAAGTATAGTGAATTTGGGGAAAATCCTTGGGAGCGTCTCAAGGTAGAGGACGTAGGCAAGTTGCCGAACCTTTATAAATCGCTTGTGTAAATCTCTCTTTCCCTACTCTCTTTACTTGCAATTATATTGTGCTTATTGAATTGAATTTATATTGCATCCTTGAGTAGTCTAGAGAACTTAGAAAATATCAATATAAGGTAGAGAATTTTAGAGGAACCGAAAAACGAACCTAAGGTTAGTAAAAACCGATTCACCCCCCCTCTCGGTATAGCCTATAGAGCCAACAGATACCTTAAGCCCTTACACACCAAGAAACCTTTATGACATGATCTGAGTCGTTTGATAAACGATCATAGAGTGAATATGACGTGAGAATCCTTACTTAAAGGTTTCATGCATTTGCATTAGGACAGTATAAGTCTAATTCTACACTTATGTAAATGACTTACTGAGCCGTGGTTTTGCTCACTCCCTCAATTTCATATCTTTCAAACTACTTGGGTTGAACTTCGCTAGGAGGGTTTTTGAGTGGGACTCGGAGACGATATCTAGGCTCGATACTTGTTCCTGTCCTCCGAAACTGCTTGGTTGCTTTTGAGGTATGCACTCTTGGGCATACGCTTTTATTTTCAGGCAGATTTCTGTATGGTACTATAGGATGGGATGTAAACTAGGATAATGAGTATTCGATACAATATTTTGATATTATATGATAAGTATGCGGTGATTAGTTGTGGACTATAATTGATTTCTCCTAATCTTAAAGAACAATTTAAATCATAATTGAATTAAGGAAAAAATGGAAATAGTTAGTGACTACACTGACACCGAATACAAACTGTAAAATAAAAAGGAAAAATTTAGCCCATAAATTTGTATACTGAGAAAAGTAAGAGTATCAAGTGAACGTCAAAGCTTTCGGGTCGTGACAATGTATGCATCATATATATTTATTATGAAAAGTTACCTGTATTATAAGTTAGCAGGAGATTGTTGCATATCTTGTAACACACAAGCAAAGGGAACAAACTGCCGTATTGCTTATTAATAAAGGGAACAAAGCCCTTATAAGTGTAAAGCTTTAAAGCATTGGCTTTTGTGTTTTTAAACTAATTTATGAGTCAAATATAAGGCACTTGGGTTTTGAATTTCCAAGCCTATCTTATTTTTCTTTTACAGGTAGGAACGTTTGACTACAACAATTATTTTGTTAATTGTTGTTTTTAAAAAACATGTAATTGTTAATTAAAAAAAATAACTCTACTACAATTATTTTGTTAATTGATGCGCCTAAAAAACAGATAGTTGATAATTAACCCAAAAAAATATGTAACTATTCATTTGTGGCTTTTAATGTTTTATAACAGAAAAACAAGTTCTTGAATTTTGTTAACTTGACTGTAAGAATTTTTACAAAAGTTTGTGTTGTATCCTGAGATAACTTACTTTTGTGTAAAACAATATTATACTTAAAAAAGTATAAATTTACACACCTCATAGTCGTATTTTTATTTTGGATTACTACTAAATTCCTAATAGTAATGGCAGTTAGTAAGCTTGTAGTGAATTAGGATTCATTTGAACGGGAGATGAGATTAGTTCCAATGGAACTAAAAACAACGGTGACGTTAAGATTATTTACTTTAGATGTGAGATCGGATATTGTAGCAATGAAATTAAAAACAGTAGTAAGATGTGTCTGTTAGTATATCTCCTCATTTATGGAAATAAATATTTGGTTGACCAATTCCGGATATGGTCCATAATTTCACGGTGAATCTCAACTCTATATTTGGCTATTAAAACACGATTTTATGATGGTTAAAACGTGATTTTATTGCCATAATTAGCACGCTCTCATTACTATTTAAGGAGGGCTCCTTCCGGTCCCCAAGTACGTTAACCTAAAAAAAACATACAAACACCATCTAGTGAGGTTTTGAGTGCTTGGAAGATTTGGAAGGTCTGTGATCGACACAGAATAGACTGTCAGATTCGGCAATTGCTTCAACAGCAGAGTTACAGAGTGCAATGGCTGGAGGTTAGATCCTGTCGCTTCCGCATTTTATTTGTTTAACATGTTTCATATTGTGTAGAAGCATGTTTAGGATTAATTTAATCTTACATTTGGCATCAGAGCCGTAGTTTAACCTCTGTCTTGCTAGAGATCTGTAGAACGAAGCCATAAAAACCCATATTTTGAAACTTTAAGTCTCGGATTTCTTGAAACCCATTCTGTTTTCATGTGATTTTGGTTCAAATACTTTAGATCTATTGTTGTAAAGCTCTAGGGATGAAAAATACATGAAAAACGGGACTGTTTGAAGGGTTTTGTGACGGGTCGGGTCGAAAAGATCCAAATTTCTGCAAAAGGGACCCGTTCGGGCGAAGAAGAAAGAGGGGGGCATCGGGCGCGTGAGATCCACGCGCCCGATGCTATTGTTGTTATGCGGGCGCGTGACAACCACGCGCCCGACGGAGTAATGCGGGCGCGTGTGACGCACGCGCCCGCGCCCTGCTGCACTTTGCGATGCAGAGAAAAAAAAAAAAAACGGAATAAACCCTTTTGGGCCTCGGGTTTTGGGCCACTGTTTGGGTCCTTATTTGGTTAGTTTTGGGCCATTTATTTTGGGCTCTTTTGGTTGATTATTTGGGCCATATGGATTAAATAAAAGGGTCATTTGGTTTATTTTAAACATTAAGGATTTATTTAATTTAAGTAAATTTAAATTATTTAATTTAGGCCAAATAATTATATTTTTTGATAGTTTTATATCAGATTTTCAATTCTGTAATTTTCATAATTTTATGAATAATTAGATTATTTTCACAAAATTAATATAATTATGAAAACTTCTCATTATTTGGATTTTATGAGGATTTTTCATAAATTTGGAATTTTTATTCATGCTATAATTTTAAATTGAATAATTTTGTGAAAATTATCATAAAATTATGATTAAATTATGAAAATTTGATTTTGAATGTGCATATGTGCTTATTTTGAATATGTATAATTTTGTTATTTTTATACTAAAAGCACATGTAGCTAAGTTATTCATATTATTTGGAATTAAAATTGCCTTGTGTTAATTGCAATTTTTAAAATATGAATAAACTTAGAATTTTACCAATATGTCTAAGTGATTTATAGTTTATTTAATTAGGGCTTAGCCACAGCAACCTTAATTAAGTAAAATTATTTTGTAAAATCACATAATGATATTAGACATAAATTGTGATTAGTTATAAGGTTATGGTAAATTTTATCCCACAGGAATTTTTATTATAATTTTATAACTAATTAGGATAAAATATCAAATTAGTTTCTTAATTTACCCACAGGAATTAGGAAATGATATAATTTGATAGTTTTATCATTATGAAATGAATCTATTAGAATTAGAACTTTAGCCCACAGGCAAGTTTTATGTCTGAGATTCATTAATAAAATATGTTTACATTGGTAGACATAATTAAGTTTGCCTCAAAATTCTAGATACATAAGCATGTGTTTTTCTTTAAGCAATGTTTCCTCGAACTAATATTTACCTAGAAGTTCCCAAACTAGATTGAGAGAACTATAAGGTTTGGAAGGAGAGAGTTCTCCTCCAATTAGGGTGCATGGATATAGACTATGCTATAAGGAAAGACGAGCCCGTATTGACTGAGACCAGCACTCCTGCTCAAGTAGCTTTACATGAACGTTGGGAGCGATCCAATCGCCTTAGTGTCATGTATATTAAGACAAAGATATCTGCTGGGATACGTGGTTCAGTCGAACAGCATACCAACGTTAGGACCTTACTGAAGGCCATAGATGATCAATTTGTCACTTCAGACAAAGCGTTGGCCAGCACCCTGATAATGAAGTTCTCATCGATGAGGCTCACCAGTGTCAAAGGAGTGCGTGAGCACATAATGACCATGAGAGATATAGCGGCCCAACTCAAGAAGCTAGAGGTGGAGATGTCTGAGTCTTTTCTTGTGCACTACATATTGAACACTCTACCAAAGCAGTACGGACCATTCAAGATATCCTATAACACACATAAGGATAAGTGGACCATCAATGAATTGATGACCATGTGTGTTCAAGAGGAGGGAAGACTGCTTATGGAATCGGGTGAGAGTGCATTTTTTGCAAGCCAAGGAAAGACCAAGGATCGAGCCAAGAACAAAGGAAAAGGTAAAATCCCTGCCCAAGCTGATATTAAGAAAGAGTCCAAGTGTTTCTTCTGTAAAAAGAAGGGACACATGAAGAAGGACTGTGCCAAGCTTCAGCAGTGGCTCGTTAAGAAAGGTAATCCACTCTCATATGTTTGTTTTGAATCAAATATGGTTGAGGTTAATCATAACACATGGTGGATTGATTCTGGATCTACAATTCACATTTCGACTTCCTTACAGGGTATGACAAACCTAAGGAAGCCAGTGGGAAATGAGGAGAGCATCTATTCAGGAAACAAGATGCGCTCGCGTGTTGAAGGCGTTGGAACATGCACTTTAGTTCTTAGGAGTGGTTTTGTTTTGCAATTGGAAAAGACCTTTTATATTCCTAGTTTTTCGAGAAATTTAATCTCTGTTTCTAGGCTGGTACCTTATGGATATTCCTTTCAATTTTTAAATAAATCAGTATTGATATATTTTAAGTGTGATATTGTTGGGAATGGTACCTTATGTGATGGTCTTTTCTCTATTGATTTGCAAAATGACACTGCTCATAACGCCTTACATGTTCAAACTGACACTAAAAGATGTGTTATGAATGAGGACTCCTCCACATTATGGCACCGGAGATTAGGTCATATCTCTATAGATAGAATTAAAAGATTGGTAAATGACGGAATACTTAGTACTCTCGATTTTACTGATTTCGACACTTGTGTGGATTGCATTAAGGGTAAGCAAACCAACAAGTCTAAGAAAGGTGCCAATAGGAGTTCAACTATATTAGAGATCATACATTCTGACATATGTTGTCCAGACATTGATGCATATGGTCAGAAATACTTCATCACCTTTATTGATGATTACTCGAGGTTTATGTATCTCTACATGCTTCATAACAAGAACGAAGCATTAGATGCCTTTAAAATCTTTAAGGCTGAAGTAGAGAAACAATGTGGAAAACCCATAAAGATAGTAAGAACTGATAGAGGTGGGGAGTATTACGGTAGATACACTGAAGATGGACAAGCACCTGGACCATTTGCGAAGTTCCTTCAAGAAAATGGGATTGTTGCCCAATATACCATGCCTGGTTCACCGGATCAGAATGGTGTTGCAGAAAGAAGGAACCGAACTTTGATGGAAATGGTGCGTAGTATGCTTAGCAACTCGAAGTTGCCTAAGTCCTTGTGGATTGAAGCTCTTAAAACGGCAGCGTATATATTGAACCGGGTTCCAACCAAGGCTGTTCCAAAGACGCCTTTTGAATTATTCAAAGGTTGGAAACCGAGTTTGCGTCATATGCGCGTTTGGGGATGCCCTTCTGAGATAAGAGTTTACAACCCACAGGAAAAGAAACTGGATCCTAGGACCATAAGTGGGTATTTCATTGGATATGCCGAACGGTCCAAAGGCTACAGATTCTATTGTCCATCTCATAGCACTAGATTGTGGAATCAAGGAACGCCAAGTTTCTTGAAAATGACTTAGTTAGTGGGAGCGATCAATCTCAAGACCTAGTTTCTGTGAGAGATCAACCCTCTACCTCGAGTCAAGGATTGGTTATCATGAACAATGTCCCTTCAGTACAACTGGACATTGAACAACCAATCGTTGAAGATCCACAAGTAGTTGATAACTTACCAGTAGACGAGGCTCCTCTGGATACACCAGAATTGAGTGAGCAACCAGTTGAACAACATGATCCTTCGGAGAATGTTGAACCAACATTAAGAAGGTCTACTAGGGAAAGGAAATCAGCTATTCCTAGCGATTATATTGTGTATCTACAAGAGTATGATTTCAATATTGGGCCCGTTAATGATCCAGAGACGTTTTCACAAGCCATGAACAGCAAAGAATCAAAACTTTGGTTCGATGCTATGAAGGATGAGATGGATTCGATGGCATCTAATGGAGTATGGGATCTTGTCGAGTTGCCTAATGGGGCTAGGGCTATAGGCTGTAAATGGGTCTTTAAGACCAAAACTGACTCATTAGGCAACATTGAACGTTATAAGGCAAGACTCGTAGCCAAAGGATTCACTCAAAAGGAGGGAATCGATTACAAGGAGACCTTCTCTCCTGTATCTAAGAAAGATTCTCTTCGCATCATAATGGCGCTTGTTGCACATTTTGACTTAGAGTTGCAACAAATGGATGTGAAAACGGCATTTCTCAATGGTGATCTAGAGGAAGAGGTTTACATGAAACAACCTGAAGGTTTTTCCTCTAGTAATGGTGAGCATTTGGTCTGTAAGCTCAAGAAATCCATATATGGGTTGAAACAAGCTTCCCGCCAATGGTATCTAAAATTCCATGAAGTCATCTCTTCATTTGGTTTCGTTGAGAACATCATGGATCAATGCATATACCAGAAGGTCAGTGGGAGCAAGATTTGTTTCCTTGTGCTATATGTGGATGATATTCTGCTTGCAACCAATGATAAGGGGATGCTACGTGAGGTGAAACAATTTCTTTCTGAGAACTTTGATATGAAGGATATGGGCGATGCATCTTATGTCATTGGCATTAAGATCCATAGAGACAGACATAGAGGTATATTAGGTCTGTCACAAGAAGCCTATATCAATAAAGTCTTGGAAAGATTCAGAATGAAAGATTGTTCACCAAGCCCAGCTCCCATTGTGAAGGGTGACAGGTTCAATTTGAGCCAGTGCCCGAAAAATGATCTTGAGCGGGAACAGATGAAGAACATTCCATATGCCTCAGCTGTTGGAAGCATTATGTATGCACAGGTCTGTACCAGGCCTGATATTGCTTTTGCTGTGGGAGTGTTGGGTAGATACCAAAGTGACCCGGGGATGGACCACTGGAGAGCTGCGAAGAAGGTGCTTAGATATTTTCAAGGCACTAAGGATTACATGCTTATGTATAGACGGACTGATGAGTTGGAGGTGATTGGCTACTCAGACTCAGACTTTGCTGGCTGTGTTGATACCCGGAAATCAACATCCGGTTACATCTTCATGCTTGCCGGTGGAGCTGTTTCATGGAAGAGTGCTAAGCAGACACTGACTGCCACTTCCACTATGGAGGCCGAGTTCGTTTCCTGTTTTGAGGCTACCTCACATGGTGTATGGCTTAAGAGTTTCATTGGTGGGCTTAGAGTTGTTGACTCCATATCTAAGCCATTGAGGATATATTGTGACAATTCAGCTGCGGTATTCATGGCTAAGAACAATAAGAGTGGAAGTCGAAGTAAGCATATCGACATTAAGTACTTAGCCATTAGAGAACGTGTTAGAGATAAAAGAGTGGTCATTGAACACGTTAGCACTGAATTGATGTTAGCTGATCCTTTGACTAAGGGCATGCCACCGTTTAAATTTAAGGATCATGTAGAGAGAATGGGACTTGGTCCCACATTTTGATTGTAATTGAAACTCTTATTAATAATATGATGTTTCTCATTTTGATTTGTATACACTAAAGTTTTATTTGAGAAATATCCTTGTTGTTTGGACCGAGAATAAACATAAGGTTTATTCATTAAGTAAAAATGGGTTGATTTAGAAACATTTTACATAGTAATACATGGAAGATAATACTCGCCACTTGAGGAACTGTCGCCATGATTCATGTGATTTGTTTCTTCTATAAGTGAAATATATGGACCAAGTGGGAGAATGTTAGTATATCTCCTCATTTATGGAAATAAATATTTGGTTGACCAATTCCGGATATGGTCCATAATTTCACGGTGAATCTCAACTCTATATTTGGCTATTAAAACACGATTTTATGATGGTTAAAACGTGATTTTATTGCCATAATTAGCACGCTCTCATTACTATTTAAGGAGGGCTCCTTCCGGTCCCCAAGTACGTTAACCTAAAAAAAACATACAAACACCATCTAGTGAGGTTTTGAGTGCTTGGAAGATTTGGAAGGTCTGTGATCGACACAGAATAGACTGTCAGATTCGGCAATTGCTTCAACAGCAGAGTTACAGAGTGCAATGGCTGGAGGTTAGATCCTGTCGCTTCCGCATTTTATTTGTTTAACATGTTTCATATTGTGTAGAAGCATGTTAGGCTTGTTTGATGTACTTACAGTGTCTGGATAACAAAAACAACGGCGGTGGTGAAGTGATTAGTCCAAAAATGGACGGTAGCATTGTGGAAATGCTCCCACCTTGTCACGCCCATGTCACCCAAATGGATGCCTGCATAGTTGAGAGTGCCAATTGCACCACGCCACGCTGGTGCCAATGGGGCATCCAAATGGGGCCTTACACTGGGAATGAGAGTGCTTGGTGCTGACAGTGGGGTGCCTCTCGCTGTGCTTGTAATGGGATATCTCTATGCAGTGAGTAATTCTGTTGGTCTGGTAGCGGTGATGGGTTGTCCTCGGCGCCGAGATTTTTGCTTTGATGGTGCTGGCAATGTCAGCGAACTTCTTGTTGGTAGGGATTGGAAAAGACTGTTTGAGTATATTGGAATGGCTATTTGTGCGGGAGCTTGTTTATGCTTGGGGTTATGCGAATGGCCTGGCTTGGGTAGGCGGCTTGGATGGTAAGAATGGCCGGGCCGATAACGGAGAAGGGAACGGGAGGATCGCTCAGCGCCAGACTAACAATGCTGCCCTACCCCCTTGCCTCTCTCTTCTCTTTTCTTTCTTTCCAATTTTTCATTTTTTTTTTTCAATTTTTAAAGAAAATAATTTTTATTAATATTTTCACCACCAGTCTCATATTTCCCTTTGGCATCCACGATGAAATTTAAAGGATTATTTAAATGTTTTTATTTTACACTTGACATGATTTTATTGGTCAAATGCCACGTTAACAGATTGGTTAATGTTAGTTTATGGATCAAAATATAACATGATTTGAAAGTTCAGGTACAAATTTGTTTATTTTTTTCTAATTATACCAATTTGCACATTTCTTCAAAACTCAAGTACCAAAATCACAGTTAACTCCATTTTTAATGCCCTAAAAGCATGAATCATCCGCAGAATTTGTTTCCTGAACCGCAGCATGGGATTCATAGTTGGATTACGTGGCTGGAACCAAATCTTGAATGCTCGATGCTTGTAAGTGCAGTCAAAGAAATCTAAGCCACTGTTATCTCCTGCTGGCTGCAGCTGATCCCTTGAAAATAGCAGCCTTGGATGATCCTGTGTTTTGCTCGCTGTGCTATAATATATTTATCCTCAACCATTTTTTTGTGATAATAACTTGTGCCGTAAGCATCCTAGTTCAATATTCGTTTAGTTGTGTTCCTCTTCCACTTAACAATCCATCAAGTAGAACACATTCATTTTAGAGGGGTTTCTCATGTTACATAATGATAGCAGAGAAAAAAAATAATAATTTATTGATCGAGTGATTAAAAAAAAATTGTAACATCTCCCCTTTGATCAAAACATAGCTGAGAGCCGAGAAGGAAAGTTGATGTCTTCTGATCAGCCTTCATCCACGGAATTTGTACAGGCTGAATTGGAACTTTATTATATGCAAAATGCAATTATGCATTGTGAAAATATTAGGGGAATAGGCAAAGGCACTTGGCATGGGCCCCGGAAGATCCAAAGTCGAAACGACTCATGTTACTAGTGATCATCGCATGTTGCCGCTAATCATTTTTCTTTTTCAACCAAAAGCAAGAGCTTCAAGTCTCCCATAGTTTTAGACAAAAATGAAAAATCAATCTAATGCTACTCCTATAACTTGGACTAAATTATTTGTGGGGGTGAAAAAGCCCTCGTCGTCCGTGAATTTAACAGCTGTTGCACACCTAACTCATAATCGCCGGATTTAATGGCTTTTTGACTTCGTGAAGCAAAAATTAGAATCATGTCCCACTGATCTCTTTTTTCAAGATTATTTTAAAACTGTTGTTTGCATGTCTTCTTTTTCTTTGATACAAAGTATTCTCCCCTTCCTGATTCTAAGGTGCCTCCATTATAAAGTTAACTGTGGCCGATTGAATGTAGCTGCAGTTGTAGTCTTCCAATTGGTTGACCTTAAGAACGAGGGCAATGAGAATAGAATTAAACATTACAATTTGAAAGTCCTCCTTCCGGCCTCTAGAATCCATGATTGGCTTCTAAGCTCTACTGACCAAAGACCCATGATTGTTTCATGAGATTATTATGATGAATTGATAATGTATAATTTTTATATATTGTCAGTTAATTATAAGATTACACTTCATTGATGAATAAAATCTAAAATTGTATAAATCTTTAAAAATAAATTTAAAAACTTTATTAATATTTATTTTTAAGAACCTCAATCATTTTATAATTGATTAACAGTATATAAAAATTATACATATCATATAAAATCTTGTTTCATTACCATGTTTTCCACTTTTTCAAAGTACTCTCCACAAGCAGGCAGCTTAAGTTTAGCAATAATTTTAGAGTATAAATAGCAACTAAAAAGAGTGAGAGCTACATCAACGTGCAATATATTTCTGCAAAGCGTCCGATGTCCGGACCCACAAAGTTCCAATGACCATCCGGCACGAGTGACCATCATTCATAAACTCAGAATCTCTCCATTGCGACGCGCTTTCTCCATACCCACATCTCTTATATGTTCACTTGGTTTCCACTCACTACTTTCTGGTTTTGATTCTTCCGGATTGCTATTATTTTCTTTTAGATTCTGACTCCTAAATTTCTCTTTTGCTGGCCAATTTGAAGTAAATAAACATGTTCTCTATCCATTAAATTTCCGGGAATTTGAATATTTTCTCCATCTTTTATATCTTTTATATATAAGTATTCTCCTTCAAGTTTACATTTCTCTTGCATATGGTAGATTACGTGTGGGAATATTATTGGATCTTTCATGCATAATGTTTGCATACATTTATTCGTCTATAACCCTTTGTCTGTTCTTTTCATTTTCATTTTACTTTTCGGTTTTCTTTGCGCAGTAAAACAACTACTCTGAACTTGCATCTATATAATTATATGCATGCAGAAAACGCAAAAGCGAGGTTATTCAAGCAGGGCGACGAATGGAGAGCATAGTCACCGACAGAAAAGTTACGAAGTGGAAGAATCTGAGAGAAAGGCTGGGGTTGAAGGCTTTGGGGTGCTGCGGAGCCACCTGGAGTCCCAGAGCCAGAATTTCAACCATTTCAATCCTAGAAGAAGAAGAAGAAGAAGAAGCAGCAGCAGCAGCAGCTCAAAGGCAGCATGTTATTAGCAGCAGGAGTGGCAATGTAGTAAATAACCGCATTCAGAGCCAAACAGAGAACAGTGCCACCACCCCACTGTTGGTGGGGCATCAACGACAGCAGCAGCAGCAAGTAGTACCCACAACTGGTGCAGGGATGAACTTGGCAATGGCGCTGGCAGCGGAGCGTAATTTGCGGGCAACCAAGGTGGGTCCCAGTACCACTGAGGTGAAGACGTTGGTGAGATTGATTGAAGAAACGGAGGGTGTTGATTGGAATAAGAAGACAAGGAAAGACAATAATGTTGAAGGTGCAGGCGCAGTAGGAGGGAGCTGCGATTGGATGTGCTGCGTGTGCATGGAGAGGAAGAAAGGGGCGGCTTTTATTCCATGTGGGCACACCTTTTGCAGGGTTTGCTCCCGGGATGTGTGGGTCAATCGGGGCTCATGTCCTGCCTGCAATCGATCCATTCTGGATATTCTTGATCTTTTCTAGATTTCAGAGTTTCCTGAAAATATTCTTTGAGGGGAATATTACATGCAATGTAAGATGAAAGCAATACGACAACACTTACAAACTGGTTTAATTTTGGTAATTGTTGATTGCTTTACCAATGTTTTTTTTTTTTAATAATAAGCTTTCATTCAATTGTTTTGTTGATCACGAAACTGGATAGATTTATTAAATATCAGGATTTCCAACAGGCATGGAGTCCACATCACTGCAAACCTTAAGTCCATTAACATTACAATCCAGTGAAGCCACTCGATGGGCAAACTTGTTTAAATCACGCCTAATATATGTCATAGTAATAGCAGAAAATGTAGACATAAGAGAGTGTATGTCAGCTATAAGAGTCCCACCCTTCCAGAATGAAATTTTAGTAGAATTAATTTCCCGAATTGCTAGTAGACTATCACTCTCCAGAACAGCAGAAGAGAAACCACCAATCTTCGCTCTCTCCAAACCAAGCTTGACGGCCAAAACCTCAGCATGAAGCGGGTCTGCAACCGGTTGCTTTTTGTGACAGCACATAGAAGAACTGAACCCAACGAGTCTCGGATCACAACTCCCAGTTTAGCAGTATGGTCCTGAAACGCTACATCTACATTAATTTAAAAGAAAAAAAAAAACTGAAACTGGAGGCAGCCAAGACGGTAACGTATCCTGCCTAGATGTGGTGGTAGCTTCCTATATTCATCCTGGAAAGGACATCAGCCTGCGTTACTAGAGCAGAAGGCAACATACAGGATTGATCATGGAAGGCCGTGTTCCGATTTCTCCATAACAACCAGCAGATGGTATCCACTTTCTCCTGTTCATTCGTGGAGGCTGCACGATCAAATATCCCATCCCAAGATAAATATGGAGAGGAAGATGGCTCTGTATATGAAAGAACCCATGGTATCGACAACCCCCAAACCTCCACACTGAACCTGCAACCAATGAAGCAATGATACCAGCTCTCAATATTGCCCCCACAAACCAGACAATTCTTGGAACATTAAGATGTTTTTACTTCAGTAGTCCTGTAGTAGGCAAAATATTATGAATCAGTCTCCACATAAAAAATATCACTCGTGGCTACGTATGTAACGACCATAGCTGCCCCCAAATCCTATGCCATGACTAAGGATCAACTATAAGTGAGCGTGCAACATAATAAGCAGATCGCACAGTGAAATTTCCTATATACGAATGCAATCAAATTATTCTGCCTTCGTAGCAATAGGTGCAAGAGGGATCTGCTTAATGAGCTCAATGTCACCATCCTCAAACAATTCAGCCAGAAGATCCTCCTTCCAGGAACTTGTACTTGCATTAATCAAGAGAGACACCTTCATTGGAGTTGGCCTGCTCGTGAACAATCGCATGGGCTGATAAGGACCTGGCTTGTCCAACCATTTATCCACGTAGGCCATCTCCTACTCGCTACATTGACCCTCGCTCCACAACTTTCTTCCCATGTAAGAGACTCCACCATAAGTGAGATGGCTGGTGACCTTTTGTAGCATGCAAAATACTAGCATAAGGGAAATATCTCCCCTTCAGCACATAAAAACAGAAACTGGTATTATCCTGAAGCAACCTCCACCACTGCTTGGCGAGCAAGGCCAAATTAAAGGATTCAAAATCTCTTAATCCGAGACCCCCATCCAATTTGGAACAACACAAATAGTCAAACTTCTTCCAATGAACACGTCTCGCAGTAGACAAACCACCCCACCAAAATCTCACTAGTATACCATTCAAGGAGCTTGAAGCAGGACATATAGTATTGCAGGATTGTCATTGCCACGGCTTTAATTAAAATGCATCTACAACCATAAGACAACAACTTACTTTGCCAACCCTGTACATAGCTCCACACCCTATCTTTAAGATGCTGAAATTTGGCCTTCTTAGATCTGCCAAACAACAAAGGCAGCCCAAGATACCTATCATGTAAGAAGCATTTATCCACACAGAGGATCCCTTTAAGGTGTTGATGAACATCAGTAGGAACATTACTACTGAAGAAAATTGTTGATTTTTTGCAGGTTGACTAGTTAACCTGACTCCAACTCATAACATTTCAATAATTCCATCACCATCCAACACTCCCTAGCAGTAGCTTTAAAGAACATTAGGCAATCATCAGCAAAGAATAAATGCAAAACCTTAGGTGAATGTCAAGCTATTTTAACCCCGTGCAGTGTTCGTCTCATCAATGTATTGTACAAAAGTGCGACAGGCCTTCCACACATAGAATAAACAAATAAGGGGATAACGGGTCTCCCTGTCGCAAACCTCGCATCAGAATAATCCTCTTACTGAGTGTCCCATTAATCTGAATAGTGTAACCAACCATATGCACACACTTCTGAATCAATGAGATCCATCTGTCGAAAAACCCCAATGCTCTCATTACCCCTTCCAAATAAACCCTTTCTACCCAATCATAGGCCTTCAACATATCTAGCTTAAGAGCTACCTCACCTGTGGCACCCACCCGCTTGGACTTCATATAGTGAAACACTTCAAAAGCTATAATGGCATTATAAAAAATTTACCTCCCAGGAACAAAGCACTTTGAGTGTCTCCAACAATTTTTGGCAGCACACTTTTCATCTTGTTGACAAGGATCTTGGAGATTAGTTTGTATAATACGTTACACAAACTAATAGGTCTATAGTCCTGTATATTTTTTGGTGTTGAAGTCTTTAGCAATAAAACAATAGTTGTCTGGTTTATACCACTAACATCCATATCACCATTCAAGAAATTCAAAATTAATGCAATACTTTTCGCACCAACTATATGCCAGTAAGTCTGGTAAAAGGACACGATCATTCCATCGGGTCTGGGTGACTTGCCTGGACGCATCTGTCCCAAAGCCACCTCTATCTTGTCCACAGTAAAAGGCACATCCAACCCTGCATTATCCTTAGTTGAAACCTGTCTCTCAATCCTCGATGCAGTGGGACCATGCATAGGAGAAGAAGGAGATGTAGTTTCTTTAAAGACATTTTGAAAGTACCCACAGATCTCATTGTGTATGTCAACAGGTGAAGTAAGCAGTACCCCACATCATTAAACAGCCACATGATAGTGTTTTGCCTTCTCCTCTTATACGTTATAGTATGGAAATATTGAGTATTGCGATCACCTTCCTTTAACCAGTGCACCTTTGACCTTTGGCACCATATAACCTCTTCTGAGTGATACTGATCTTTCAGTAGATGATGGGACCTACAGACTTCTGCCTAGTCACGTTGTGCACATGGAACCAACATCAATTTCTCTAACCAAGACGTACAAGTAGCAATCTAGTCACCCAGAAGACCAAAAACAGACTTATTCCAGTGAAGCAAAACCTTCCCACACTGCTCCAATTTCACTACCATATTAGTAAAATTCACGGCCGAAGATTGCTGCCACGTCAAGGAAATAGTTTCAGCACATCCTTCATGTTTAGTCCACATATCCTCAAACCGGAAGACCTTATTCCTTTTTCATCCTGCTGAAAGACCACTGTGATTGAAGTAGAGAAAAGAATGGTTAGAAGTTGTTGACAAAATATGCTCATCTATTGCCCGTGGATAAGCATCCCACCATACCTCAGTACCAAAACCTTTATCCAGCCTTTCCTTTACTCTATTCCTCACCATGCCATGACTCCATGTAAACCAGGCCCCTTTCGCCGGGAACTCTAAAAAACCATAATCGTTGACTACCCTTTGAAACTGCTCCATTGCTTGGGAGGTCGAGGTTGTCCTCCTTGCTTTTCGTCACCATTGAGTAACTCATTAAAATCACCTACAAAGCCAATGCATATTAGCATAGCCACACAAGGTATGTAATAATTGCCAAGACTGAACTTGAAAACTAGTAACCGGATTCCCATATAACCCCGTAAATCACCAAGAACTAGCAGCACTAACAGAAGAAATAATAGCGTCAATATGAGATTGAGAGAATGATTGCACTGCTATACTTAGTCTAGAGATCCACATCATACATAACCTTCTAGCCCTACCCACACAATCCGCCATAAAACAACTATTAAATCCCCATTGGTGTTTGAGCCCTATCATCTTAGGACTACTCCTCTCGGTCTCATTAAGGAAGAGGACTTAGGGTCGTCCTTGCATGACCACTTAGGTCACTTCATGAACTGACCTAGGGACCTCAACCGTCAATAGTTCTAGCATAAGGTACTCATGGCTTTTGGTAGGGTTGGCTAGTGGCGCCAACCTTGGCTGATATCACTACATCTTGTTGCCTTGCCGAACCGACCATAACTTCCTCCTAACCCACTTAGTATTCACACACCCAACACCAAGTCCTAGAATATCATAACCCCTTTTCTTGAGCATACCACCTCGACTCTGTAGGATGAGGGCCATACGACGTAGTCCACTTGGCTGAATGATAGAATGGCCATTGTGCTTGGCAGGGTTAGAGGCGGAAGCCACGAGGATCAGGACCTCCCTAGCAATTGACGAATAGGAATCGGATGGCTGCTGCCCAGATTCTGACACAACCCCTGCACCAAAAGGAAGCCTATGAACCTCAATATCCACAGGAAAAGAGCTGCCCTAGTATGAGAAAGATTAGCAACCAAAGATATCCGATCCAGAATGCGCATTCTCGGTTCTCATCTAGGGGCCATAACTGCGTATGATTGTTATAGTCTCCTTCTATTGAACAGCCACTAAACAGTCGGACTCATGATGATCGAAACGTCCACAAACTTAATAGAAATCTGGCAACCGCTCATAATGATAGGAAACCAATCTAGACTCACTAGCATTTGAGATCTGTAATTGAGTGTTGTGTTTTGTTGGCTCTATAGGCTATACCGAGAGAGGGAGTGAATCGGTTTTCCGCTAACCTTAAGTTCGTTTTTCGATTCTTATAAATTCTCTAGCCTATATTGATATTTTTTAAAGTTCTATAGGCTACTCAATTATGCAATATAAATTCAATACAATAAATACAAATATAATTGCAAATAAGTAAAGAGAGTAAGGATAGAGAAATGTACGCAAGCGATTTATAGAAGTTCGGCAACTTTACCTACGTCCTTTACCTTGAGACGCTCCTAAGGATTTTCCCAAATTCACTAACTTTGAATTTGTCTTTACAATCCCTCTTTTTCAAGGCTCAAGAGAAATCTCCATCTTTTTCTTAGGCTAAAGAGAAACCTCCCCTTTTACAAAGAATGAATTGGTTTACAAGAGATGTAATCAAAGAAAGGCCTCTAGGTAGGCAAGTGATTACAAGAGTTAAACACAATAAAATCCTAAACAATATTTGTGCTATTCTATACAAGGAATGCGAGTATGATGGAAGATGACAACTTTGTAGCTCTTGAAATATTGTTGAGACTTGAGGATTTGAGGAAAATGAAGATTGAATGCGCTGAGCTCTTCCTCTTGCTTCCTTTAGCTTCTAAGCCTCTATTTATAGTCCATTGGATGGTTTCTGGACGTTGGTTGGAGCCAAAAACGAATATAGTCATTGTGTCTCACAAAACTAGACGTTACAACACTTTTTCGTCCCGTCAGATCAATCCCATGCCCAAAAGGATCGATCCCTTTAGTCCAAAATCTTGCTTCTTGGCTTGAGGGACCTTTTCAGTGTTGGGAAGCCATTCTGCCATGAAGGGATCGATCCCTTCCCTTAAGGGATTGATCCCATGCTTCCAAAGAGCGATTTCTTGCACTTTTTGGGTTAGAAATGATGTGGTATTTGATTTTAATTCACCCCAAAATGTTTATAAGCTTTAAAGGAGTTTTTCTTGACTTTCTCAAATGAAAATATTGTCCAAAAACTTATAAGTAATTTTCTAAACTTGTATCATTAAATCATGGTCTTAATATTTGATATGAACACTTAAGATGGTTTGAGAAAAGCAAATTTACAATATGAATTAAAACATTAAAGTTTACTTAAGGTTTTGTTATTTCAAAATATATATGTCAATTTAAAGCGAACAATCTCCCACTTTTTCATATGACAAAACTTAAGGTAAATTTGCTTTGAAAATTCTTTAATGTAATTTCAAAATTCTCTAATGAAATACTCCCCCTCAAATAAAGCAGGATTTTATAAAGCTCTCCTTAATATAAGCATGGTTTTCAAAAGAAGTTTTCAAATCATTATTTTTCCTCCATTATTTCTCCCCCTTAATGTCTCAATATATCTCTCTTTCTTTTTGTCATAGCAAAAAGGAAGAAAAATAAGAATTATGCTCCCCTAAAATTATGGCTATGTGAGAACAAATAAATATGCTCCATCCAACAAGAAATATGTTAGTACATGGGACTCATAACACAAATAAATAAGTCAATATCCACAAAGAGTATGAAATATTCATGCAAAGAATATGACTTATGATCTTATACCAAATGTTTATAAATAGTTTTGCAAGAAGTCTCCAATTGGTAAGAGATTAGGCAAGTTGTTTATAAATTTTCTATTATGTTCTATAATTTGCTTATTTCAATTCTATCAAGCACCTAAGTATATCAATTGTTCTCTAAGGTCCAACTAAGATACATGACAAAGCATCATGATTATGAGTTGAAATTAGATGACCTATCAAATGCATGAGCTCATAAATCACTTTCAAGAAAGAATGTGCTTAGAATTAATACATATATAAATTATCCATAAATTCTAGCACACAAGAGTTTCATGCAAAAATATCCTAAATGAATTCTTCTCTATTTGTCATTTCAAACTAAAGAGCACAAGAAGAATTGTAAATTTAAAGCTCATACCACTTGTTAATTTAGTTTTGGCTTACCAATTGTTGAAAATATAATTACCAATGATACCAATTGTTATTTCAATCTAAATACCAATTGTTACTAATGGTTGACTTAGACATTTTGCATGAATCCAATACTTATGTGTAGTGTGTTCATGTCAAGAAAAGAATCATTCTAAATATGCAAGAACACAATCACACCTCATCAAATATGCATATGGATTAATTAAATATTAGCATACTATCATAAAATATTAATCCATATTCATATTCACAAAATTATAGCATATGAAAGATTCAAAAAAATCAAGGTTTTCAAGCAAACACATTTTCTTCCATGGTTTTAAGCACAAAAATCCTATGCTCATTTTCCAATTCAATTCCTTAACCAATTATGAGCAAGGAAATGTTCAAAATTTTCTTCTTAATCATTTAATAGCCATATCCCTAATTGTTTTCATCATTTAAGGTTCTAGAGAGTATATGCTATTTTAACTAAAGTGGATATGCCTAAATAAATCAATATCATGCTTAAGTATATTTTAACAATAAAATCCATAGTCTGTGAGTGAGATTAACCACATAGTATCATGAAAACAACTATTCTAATCTCATAGGCATGATTATTGATTCAACTCAAGCAAGCATGTAAGTTCAACATCATAGCAATCAAGAATAAATGCATGGATATTAATTAAGGTGCATTTGTTCAAGTTTGCATTTATCTTTGAATATTGGTGTTGTCATTAAAGCCTAAGTTCTTTAAACATTTGGCCATAAGAAAAATCTAAGTTCATGGTTGATAAACTTTCAAGCATTTTATCATTTAAGATCCATTTATTATCACAAAATGTAGGCCAGGATCAATTATGACTTCTATATTTGAAATGCGTAACACTTTACCTAAGTCATATTTGAATTTTATTAATAAGGTCAAGTTATGATCATTTCATCATTCAAGCGTATGACCTTTAATTATTTATATTCCACCAAAAATATATTATGATGCCTAATGGGAATATGTAAATCAAGTTATGAAATATAATCCTTTAAGCATGCTTGACTAAGATGAACAAAAGATATGATCAATAGTCATTATGCACAAGTTCATCAAATTCTCAAATTATACACAAATCAATGAAATAATTCTCAAAATTATGTTTAAGCATTCATTGAAAATATATTTTAAGATTATTTCAAGATTTATGCAATTCATGATCATCTTCAATGAGAAAACTGATTTTACTCTTGTGAGCTCAATGAAAAATGATATTGATTGTTAAAAATGATATCAATTGTTGGAAATAATACAAATTGATGGAGTTGAGGCATGATATCAATGAAAAATGAATTTTCATATTGTAAAAATCATCAAAAAGAAGTTAAAATACTGGATTTTAAGTTGAGAAGGAAGAAGATATCAAGAAAGTGAAAAATCCTTCTCAAATTCGGCTCAAAGCGTGCAGAAAAGTCATTTTGGCTTGGGGGGATCGATCCCAAGAGGAGGGGGATCGATCCCTTAGTTCTAGAATGCACAAATTCTGCATTTTGCTCAAGAGGGATCGATCCTGCATGTTGAGGGATCGATCCCTCATCCAGTTTCTGAAGATTTTTGACAGAAAATCCAACATTTGAGGTGCCAAAACTTCGTTTTTGAGTATTTTAACTCCAAGTAAAGGTTTAAACATTTGTGTAACATGATTTTGGACTTGTATGAATGAAAAATATGAATGAAAAACCATTTAACAAAAGATTTTACAATTTTGGAAGGATTTTCACCAATAAATGCATTTTTTGTCTTAAAGGAGGTCATTTTGAAAGTTATGCATATTTTTGCTAAACCAATGCATTGGAAAACACAAATATGTCAAAACAAACATGTTCACATAGAATTTAAGCACATATACCATTAAGTCATACATCTTGTGAACAACATGCCATGATTTCTAACATACAAATTCTTTATTAATGCTCATTACATGGCATTTTGCATAAATGACATATTTGGTAATTTGAGGCAAGTAAATACATTATCAACACATAGAAAACTTGCTCAAAATGTAGAAATCCAATAATCATTTCAAAATAATCAAACATGTTTTTCATTCAATGTGTCAAGAACTATTCATCAAGCACTCAAAAATCATTTATCATGCCTTTTGCTCAATCACAATGCATCATGAATCATTAACTAAATTTCTCATCAAAGCACAAATAATTTAAACAAATAAAAATTTTTAAGGAGTAAGGAATTAAGCTTACAATACTCCTTTGCTAGAAAATGCTTTGCCTTGAATTGTTGAATCTACCTTGTGCCATTCTTTGAGGAATTTGTTGTGATCTTTGCCAAGGATGGATTTCTCAAGCTTTTCCTCTTTCTCCTTGGCATAAGCAAACTCCTACACTAAACAAATTCATGCAAGTTTTGGTACCCATATTTTCTTGGGTCCATGAGAGTTAGTGTAAATAATTTTTGATCCTTTTGGGATCCACTTGAAGCACAATTCATCATTATTTACAACATGCTTTGGCACCCACATTTTTCTAATTCTCTTCCTCTAAATGTAGTTTTTCTATATGTACATGCTTGTGAAGAGTGGCTAATCCTATTGCAAAGTGAGCATATGAGTGACGTATCATGCATAGAATTTTTGCAAGCAAGAAAATTCTTAAGATGAGTTTCCTTTTTAGTTGCATTATATCCTAACCTATCTTTGTCAAAGAAAGCTCTTTGGGTCTCTAACATATGATCTAGCTTTTGTTGACCCATGTAGAATCTAGAAAATGAGTTTTGCAAATTTATGTTCTTTTTTTTAACTTCATCAATTTCTAGATTTGCTTCTTCTATTTTCCTTTCGAATTTTAGCTTAGCATTTATCAAGGCTTCATTTTTTATTTTTAATTTAGCAATGATTTTCTTATATTTGGAGTTCATGCATTAAAATTCATTTGCTAAATCATTAAAGGCATTTTGTAGTTCACTAAAGGTATAGTCATTATTTTCACTAGAACTACAACTAGCCTCATCATCACTAATGGCCATAAAGCATGAGTAGGCTACCTCATCATCTACGTTTTCCTCATCGGAGCTATCACTATCGCTCCATGCAGCCACAAATGCTTTCTTCCTAGGCTTCCTATCCTTTTCCTTCCTAAGTAAAGGGCAATCTAGCTTAGTGTGACCCGATTCATTACATTCATAACACACTAAGAGGTCCTTTTCTCTTCTACTTGACTCCTCTCTTTGATGTCTCCTATTATTTTCTTTTTCTTTCATTCTCATGAACCTATTACATCTTTTGGCAAACATTGTCATTTCATTTTCTTCCTCATTTCCACTCTCATCACTATCATCTTCAATGATCTCATGAGTGGAAGACTTAAGTGCTACTCCTACTTTCTTTAAAGGCTCTTCATTTCTTTTTAATTTCATTTCGTATGTAAGTAAGGAGCCTATAAGTTCATCTAGAGACAAGGTATTTGGATCCTTAGACTCTTCTATTGCGGTTACCTTTGCCTCCTAAGATTTTGGCAAGCTATTCAAAATTTTCTTAACCATTTCTACATTGGAATAGCTCTTGCCTAATGCCTTAAGTCCATTGATTATGTCATTAAACCTAGTGTACATTTCATTGATGGACTCATTTTCTTTCATTCTAAAAAGCTCATAATCATGTGTGAACATTCCTACTTTGGTGTCTCTAACTTGATTTGTCCCTTCATGTGTAATGACTAATTTGTCTCATATTTCCTTGGCATTTTCACATAGGGAGACTCTATTATATTCATTTGGACTTAATGCACAAAAGAGGGTGTGCATAGCCTTGACATTCAATTGTGCCAATCTCATGTCATTGGTGTCCCACTCATCTTCACTCTTAGGGACATCTTTTCCATCTACTCTCTTCATTGGGATTCTAGGACCATTGACTATTACTTTCCACACTTCATAGTCATTTGATTGCACAAATAACATCATCCTAATTTTTCAATAAGAGTAATTCTCACCATTGAAGAGTGAAAGTCTAACTAATGAGTGTCCCTCTTCTCCTAGGGGTGTGCCTACATTTAAGTGAGCCATTTATGATCGTTTTGCTCGATAGAGGTTAGTCTAAATCAATCTCAAGCCCAAGCTCTGATACCAATTGTTGGCTCTGTAGGCTATACCGATAGGGGGTGAATCGATTTTTTGCTAACCTTAAGTTTGTTTTCCGATTCTTAATTCTCTAGCCTATATTGATATTTTGTAAAGTTCTCTAGGCTACTCAATTATGCAATATAAATTCAATTCAATAAACATAAATATAATTGCAAATAAGTAAACAGAGTAAGGATAGAGAAATGTACGCAAGCGATTTATAGAGGTTCGGCAACCTTGCCTACGTCCTCTACCTTGAGACGCTCCTAAGGATTTTCCCAAATTCACTAACTTTGAATTTGTCTTTACAATCCCTCTTTTTCAAAGCTCAAGAGAAACCTCCCTCTTTTTCTTAGGCTAAAGAGAAACCTCTCTTTTTACAAGTAATGAATTGGTTTACAAGGAATGAATTGGTTTACAAGAGATGTAATCAAAGAAAGGCCTCTAGGTAGGCAAGTGATTACAAGACTTAAGCACAAGAAAATCCTAAACAATATTTGTGCTATTCTATATAAGGAATGTGAGTATGATGGAAGATGAAAACTTTGTAGCTCTTGAAATATTGTTGAGGCTTGAGGATTTGAGGAAAATGAAGATTGAATGTGATGAGCTCTTCCTCTTGCTTCCTTTAGCTTCTAAGCCTCTATTTATAGTCCCTTGGATGGTTTGTGGACGTTGGTTAGAGCCAAAAACGAATATAGCCGTTGTGTCTCACAAAACTAGCCGTTACGTCTCACAAAACTAGCCGTTACAACACTTTTTCGTCCCGTCGGATCGATCCCATGCCCAAAGGGATCGATCCCTTTAGTCCAGAATCTTGATTCTTGGCTTGAGGGACCTTTTCAGCATTGGGAAGCCATTTTTCCATGAAGGGATCGATCCCTTCCCTTAGGGTATCGATCCCATGCTTCCAGAGAGCGATTTCCTGTACTTTTTGGGTTAGAAATGATGTAGCATTTGATTTTAATTCAACCCAAAATGTTTATAAGCTTTAACAGAGTTTTTCTTGACTTTCTCAAATGAAAATATTGTCCAAAAACTTATAAGTAATTTTCTAAACTTGTATCATTAAATCATGGTCTTAATGTTTGATATGAACACTTAAGATGGTTTGAGAAAAGCAAATTTACAATATGAATTAAAACATTAAAGCTTACTTAAGGTTTTGTCATTTCAAAATATATATCAATTTAAAGCTAACATGTTTCAATGGTTTGCGAACATCTATAAGGACCTGAACATGTAGACATTTGCCCCATGCAGTAGAGCCACCATGTATATCGACTTCATCTACAATGCCTAGGAGTTCTCCAAGCGCTAGTCTAATCTTTTGATTCATCATGCCAAGGGGTAAGCCATGCACTTGTACCCAAAAAGGACAAAAATGCAAGTCAATCTTGTCTAGAATCATATCTCCTTCAAAATCCTTCAACAACAACAACACTTTGTTAAAGGACCATGGTTGTTCAAGCATAACCTTATCCTTCTCCGTAACCATTCCAAAAGAGAAAATGTACATCTGCTCTCCAATCTCTTGAATATGCAGTCCTTGTTTTGCCTTCCAAACTTTGGTGAACACTTTCCAAATTGCTTTCAAATTCACCCACCGTTTGGGGAAAAGTTTTCCGATCAAACATGTTTCTCCCTGGTGCACTGTCGATGTAGACTTGACAATTCATGTTTCTAATTCGTTTTCGTGTCATGTAAAATCGTGTTTGTGTTATGTAAAACACGAAAATTTCGTGTCAAAATTCCTGTTGACACAGAAAATATAAAATCTTATTTTTAGCTTATTTTTAGCTTTTACCATATTCATATGTAATTTTTACTTAATTTTTGCCCATGTCACCTTTGTCTTTTATATTCGTATCGTTTTTATGTCGTGTAAACATATCATGTCTAGGATTACCAGGTCTATGTCGGGGTAACCCAATCCTTCTCAATCACTAGAGTCTGCTTCTTGTCCTCTATCAATGAAAGACGAGCCCAAGCTTCTTCGAGATGATTAGACATTTCACAGTAGTACACGACAAAACCAGTAGAATCCGATCAAAAATCAACGCAAAAAGCAAGGAAATTGGCAAGAAACCAACAAAACTTGTAACAGAATAAGAGTGAAAACTCCTACAAGACAATTATTTTCCCACAACTATTAGAGAGAAAACCAATAGACCCCCCCAAACAATACCTAATGCTTTCATTTATTTGCATCAACAGTTATTACATTTTGAAGCATCTTCAGACGTTCCTGTATTCAATCTATTTTCTTTCTAAAGTCTATCCCTTACTTTGCTATGAGATGTGGCACTTGATTCACTCCTCATAAAGTATGCTTCATTGTTCAAGTTTGGAAAAGTTTCATCTTGTTTCGTGCTTCTTTAACAATAGTACCCAATGGATGGCAGACCATTCTCTACTCTTTTCTGTTTTTTTAATAACTATCAAAGCATCACCTTCAAATTCTATTTTTGTCATACCATGTCTACGGTAAATTTTAATGCTTATACTACAGCTATGGCTTCTCAATAACAGTTTATTTTCTACTATAAACGAGCTGTGTAAGCTCTTATAACTTTCCCCTTTGAATTTCAGACAACTACACCAATTCCTCTTATCTTAGATTTTTTCTTCTAGTACATCGTCGAAATTGACTTCATAGCAGATTTCCTCTGGGGATTGTTGCTTTTATACT
Organism: Heritiera littoralis; assembly: GCA_031772115.1. Classification (NCBI taxonomy): domain Eukaryota; kingdom Viridiplantae; phylum Streptophyta; class Magnoliopsida; order Malvales; family Malvaceae; genus Heritiera; species Heritiera littoralis. The sequence continues at coordinate 369,437 of JAPDPK010000214.1, read as the reverse complement.
CTGCTCAATGCTTATTTCTCAACCACTACTTGAGCTTTACTAAACTCATCTACATATTGTCTTGTAAATGAAGCTAGTATGTTTGGAGCTATCATGTCTTCCTCATGTAATTCTCCATTTCTGTACTTCTATATTCCCAATGTCGTGAAAATAAATTATTGAAGCTCCCTCTATGTATACTTCAACTGCTTTTAGACATGTCGTTAAGGCAAGCTCAACCGATTCTTCATCTTCCTTAAAACAAATGTTGTCCATTAGAATTGTCTTCTTTGCTAAGTTTTTCATCCATTAATAATATGCCATGCTTGAGTATACACGTTTTGGTGTTGTTTGGGACTTTAAATGCCCAAATTTTCCTTTAAAGACCTGCTTAGGAGTCTTCATATTGTGTTATTCCCCTTTCTTTTTCCTCGTTAAGCATTATGTATTTGCCTTTGACAGTGTAAATGTCATCCTTAATATAATGCTAGAAATGTACATCAAGAACTCCCCATTTGCTTATTGGTAAGGAACATATCCATTCTGTTTTTCCTTTATAAACCTTTCTTGTACCATATTCCAATTCCACTATCTTGTATGTGTGTCAATGAGATCACTTACCCTGTCATCTTCCTCCCCTTCATGTGCTGGAGATTGAACCATAAAAGTGAGATTGCATGGTAATCACTTGTATTTCCGGATACCAATGGAACGTCTATTACCAACTCTCCAACATATTCCTTGTTGCAGTGTGCTCCTTGATTCCCATATGCTCCTCCATGTAAGTGATGGGTTTTTTCCAAGTTTGGTTTCAAGGGAAAGCTTCTAGAAAATACTTGCTTTTAAGACTTTATAAGCCAACGTGGTTCTATTCGTGAGCAACCTCCACCATTGCTTAGCTAATTGTTAGTCCTAAATGGTATCTACATGCAAGTATACATGATCAAGTGAGTAATACGGAAGAAAGTTTGGAATATTGTCCCACAAGGATCGATGAAACTAGCTTAGTTAAGTAATGTACTAAGTCACCCTAAGTGTATTCAGACAATCGTAGATTTGATTAAGACATGTAATTAAAAGGCAATAAAATAAAATGAATTAAAGTAAAAACATGAACTAAAATTGAAGAAAAGAAACACTTACAAAAACGGGTTGAAATATAAAAACTGCAAAATTAAAGAGGCAACAATGTAAATACCAAAAATTAAGGGGCAAAAACATAAATAACTAAAATAAGAATAAGACAAATAGAAAAATGACAAAAAAGTAAATAGAACTGAAATGTAACTCTAAAATCTTCTTGGGAGCAAGTGGAATTAAATAAAATTCGAAAGAAAAAAAATTATTGCAATTAAAAATTAAAGACTAAATGCATGATTGAAAATGAAATAAATGCAAACTAAGCCTTAATCCTACAATGCAATCCCTAAACTAAGATGTAAACATGAATTAATAAATTCTTGCTAAAATAGAAAATTAAAATCAATTTAAAATCATTTGCATGCTTGAAAACCATTAAGAGTGCTAAACTAAATAAATGCCAAAGCATGGTATAAGCAGTAATGCCAGCTAAGCTTACTGTACTCAGTTGTGTTAGTTATACAGTTGGCTAACTAACACAACTGACTAGAAGTTACACAACTCACTAGTAGTTAATTTCTAGTTATGCTATAAATACATTGTAATCAGAACAGAGAAAATTAATGAATGAAATCGTCCATTCCTGAATCCATCTTCTTCTCCTTTCTTCTTCTTCCTCTTTTCTTCTTCTTCTTTACTTCTCTGTGAGTTGTGATCTTTACATGGTATCAGATGCGGTGATGGAAGGCACTCCGACCTCAAAAGATTCATCTTCTCCCTCTGTTATTAATCCAGGGTCCCAAAGTATTACCGTGAAGCTTGAAGATAACAATTTCTTGCTTTGGAAACAGCAAGTTGTAGCAACGCTAAGAGGATATGGATTGAAAGGTTACATAGATGGCAGTCAATCTGTACCTGCAAGGAACACACCAGAATTTGAGGTTTATGATCGACAGGATCAACTTCTGGTTTCTTGGATTCTTTCATCCATCAGTAGTCAAGTTTTACCGAATCTTGTGGGCTGTGAAACAACTAAAGAAGTATGGGAATCCATAGATGAGTATTTTGCATCTCAGACTAGTGCAAAAGTTATGCAATACAGAAGAGAGCTTCAAAGCATCAAGAAGGGAAGCCTGAGTATGAAAGATTATTTGTTGAAGGTGAAGTCCTTATGGGATACTCTGCAGTCTTGCGGGTGCAAGATGCAAGAAAATGAATTGGTGCATATTGCTCTAGCTGGTCTAGGCCAAGAAGATGATGCTATAGTGGCAGCCATATCCACTCAGAAAGAACTACCTACCTGGAAAACAACCACTGCTCTTTTATTTGCAACTGAGTCAAGGAACCTTCAGAATTCATCATTCACAGATTCTTCAATATCTGTAGCAAATGTTGCAATTCATCACAGAAAACCTTCTTTCTTTGATAGTGGAAGAGGAACTAGAGGTGTTAGGGGCAGAGGGAGATCTCGAGGCAGAGGAATGAGTGGAAATAAACCTCAGTGCCAACTATGTGGGAAACTTGGGCACACTGTGCACAAGTGCTTTCACAGGTTTGATATTTCATTCAATCCGGATCCTGGTGAGTCATTCTTGTATTCAAGAACAAACAGTGCTGCTTATCCAAAGTCTGAGTTTGGATATCCAAGATCTGAGTATGGTCATCAAGAAGCCAATTTTACAGAAGCCCTGATAGCAACACCAAACACAATAGTTGATTCAGCTTGGTTTCCTGATTCTGGAGCCACTAATCATGTTACTAATGCCCTGCAAAATCTGAATGTTGGATCGAAGTATCATGGTTCTGGAAAATTGCACATTGGAAATGGAGATGGACTTAACATCTCAGGTATTGGTCACTCAACCATTGATTCTTTGTCAAGATCCTTTGAACTTAGTAATATCTTACTTGTTCCTTAAATCACTAAAAACTTGTTGTCAGTCTCTCAATTTTGCAAAGACAATCATGTATATTTTGAGTTTCATACTGACTTTTGTTTTGTAAAGGACCTTATCACCAAGGAAGTACTCTTAAAGGGGACACTTGAGCATGGCTTGTACAGATTAAATCTACCTTTCAATCAATCTACTGCTGGTGATCTTCAGAACCAAACAGAAGCCCTTAGTTCAAAGTTTTCTAGTTCTTCTCCTTCATTAGAAGAGTCTGTACCAAGACCTGATCTCTATGTACTGTGGCATAGGCGTCTAGGCCATCCACATGCTACTATAGTTTCTAAGATTCTTTCCTCATGTAATGTTTCAACTACAATCAATAATGTAGACACCATTTTTGTTCGGGTTTTCTTCAGATATTTTTAATTAATTAGTTTATATATATATTTTTTATTATTGATTTTTATTTTTTTTATTCTTAATTTAGATTTAAAAATAAATTTCAGATTTTTATTTTTATTTTTATTTTTTTTATTATTTTTTTTATTATTTTTTATTTTTATAAAATATAATAAAAAGGGAAAGAAATCGGAATTAATTTTGATAGGAAAGCAGACTTAAATGAGATTATTAAAGATTGGAATTTAAATAGGAAGGAAATCAGAATTAATATCAGATTTAAGATCCGATTCTTGAAATCTAAAATTTTCCTAAAGGATTGATTCTTGATTTTTATTACCAAAAACAAAAAAAGAAAACCTAGGTGTATAAAAAGAACAACACAAGAAAAAAAAGAGGAGGAGGAACCCTAGAAAAGACCTTGGAAAAAAAAACCCTAGCAAAGAAGAAAACCTAGAGAAAACCTAGAAAAGAAAACCTAGAGGAAAAAACCCTAAAAAAACCTAGAGAGGAAACCCTAAGAAAACCCGAAGAAACTGAAGAGAAAAGAGAAAACCTAAACGGGGACTGGGATTTTTTTTTTATTTTTTATGGGGACTTCACTTTCAGAAGGGGGGATCTGGAACTGAGCTTTGACAACATCATCATCGCTGCTGCATCCCAGACTGTTGCTACTGTGGCCACGCACCATCATCATCTCTTCACCGTTTTATTGCATCATCATCATCACCAAACCATCATCTTGCACCTTGGTCATCTCCACCCTCCACACACAGCAAAAACAACCCAAGTTCCTCTTAAAACCGTGTCATCTTCTCTGCACCAGATTATCTTCAACACAGCCACCATCCTTGGAGGGGGAACAAAGAAGGAAAAATAACAATAAAACCTAGTGGTTTCTTCATCCTCTAGCGGCTGCTCACCATCACCATCCCCTCATTGCTCACTAACCATCATCTTTACTGCGTCTTCACCAAAAAAACCTAGCTGCTGTCTCGCACACCTTGCTAATCATCTGCACTTCGTTTCCGCATCAAACCAACCCACAACATCATCATCTTCACCTCCATTGCTACCAAACCAAACAGCAGGAACGACTTTTCTTTGCCAATTCCACTATGCCTACTTTGCATGCCGCTGCTTCATTACTGCACCCTCTGTTTCACCGTTCATTTCCACACCAGCCTCGTCATCTTCATCATCAAACTCTGTTCTGCACTCCCCCACTAGTTTTTGTAAGCTACTGCACCGCTTCCTGCCAGTTCCTGCTGCCGTCTGACCCTGTTTCAAGCTCCAGCCAACACACCCTTCGTTGCTGCCCTTGCTGCTTCCGTGAGTTGCTGCAGCGTAGCTGTGAGGAAGAGAGGACGTGAAGAAGGAGAAAAGATAAAGCTCAGAAAGGCAGAAGAGAAGGAAAGAAAGGCCAAACCGAATCCTGCTACTTGCAATCATAAAAATACAAGAAAAAGAAAAGAAAAATAGTATTCCTGTCAGAAGGTATTTTTTTTTCTTTTTTAAATCATTACTGTACATATTTTTAAATTTGTTTTGTTGACTAGTTAGTGCAAAAGTCATATTTGTTTAGCATGTTTTTTTAATTCTTTTGTGTTTTGAAGTGGGTTTGGATCCTTCTTTAGGATTTTATTTTATTTATTTTCTTAATCATGATATGATGCTTTGGTACTGTTAAAGACTAGATTAGTAGAAGTATGAATTAGGTTTTAGGATAATTAGTGTTATTTAAATTTAAAAGTTTTGTTTAATATATGGGATGTTCATTTATCAATTTATGTTTTATTCGTTTTATTTTAGATTTAGAATAAAAAAATTAAATTCTTGGGAGAAGATTAAATTATAGAATTTATAAGATGTTCTTTAAATTAAAATAAAAAAGTAATTATGAAAATAAGTACAAATTATCCGACGATGGAATTTTAAAGGTACTACGCTTGAGTAGTACTTTTAGATGTCTTGAGGTGAGGAGAGTTCGTTTAAGTCTTGCCAGCTTGATGGAAGATTTAAAGGACATTTCCAAGATTTAATCAATCTAATTATAAAATATAAAAATTAAACTAAAAAATAGTAAATTAAAATTAAGTTCATTATAATAAAGAATAAAATCAAATTAATAAATTAGAATTAAAATTAGAAAAGAATTAAAACAAATAAAATTAAATTAAAAAATATTTTAATAAATGTGAATTATTCCAAGGATGGAATTTAAAAGGAATTGCGCTTGAGTAATTTCTTTAAAAATTCCTAAGGTGAGAAAGTTTTCTTTAAGGTCTTACCAGCTTGATGGAAGGTCTTTAAGAAAATCTTCAATATCAAATAATTCATGTTTATTTAAAAATATAAAAATATATGAAATAATAACTTATATAAGAAAATAATAACAATAGAATAAAATAAGACAAAATAATAGATAGAAATTCGGGTAGGAGTCTAAACAGGGATTGCATAAAATATGTAAATAATCCGACGACGGAGCCTCTTCAAGAAAGGCGATTGGTCCTACTTGAATACTCTTGAGGTGAGAATAACTTTTAAGTTGTCCAACCAGCTTGATGGAGGAGACTTAAAAGATTTTTCAATATTTAATTATATCGAAATTAAAGTAAAAGGCAAAATTAAGATAACCTTAGATCACTTGGTACCATTTTAGGATAGGCGTTGTGAGGGTGCTAATCCTTCCTCACACGTAATCGTACTCCCGAACTTAGAACTTTTAACGTAGACCAGGCCTTATCCTTAGTTTGAATAGGTGACCAATCACACCTAGGTCAAAATGATTGGTGGCGACTCCATAGTTTTGTGTCTAGCTATTAGGTTTCCCCCGAAGCCTGATACGTTATGACAAATAAAAATTTTGTTTGTCCTCACTGTCAAATGGCCAAAAGTCACAAACTTCCTTTCTCCTTGTCTACTACTGTATATAATTCACCACTTGCTTTAATTGAAGCTGATCTTTGGGGACCTGCACCTCATTTGTCTGGAGATGGCTTTAGGTATTACATATCCTTTGTAGATGCCTATTCTAGATACACATGGATATACTTTCTTAAATCAAAAAATGAAGCTTTACAGTCTTTTATTCACTTCAAACAACAAGCTGAAAAACAATTTTCGACCACCATTAAAATACTACAAATAGACTGGGGTGGTGAATTCAGAAGCTTTTCCTCATTTCTTAACTCAACAGGCATCATTTTTCGACATCCTTGTCCACACACTTCTCCACAAAATGGTCTAGTTGAAAGGAAACACAGACACATTGTAGAAACTGGTCTAACACTACTTTCTCAAGCCTCCTTACCTCTTACATACTGGTCTGAAGCCTTTTCATCAGCTGTATATTTGATTAACAGGTTACCTAGTACTGCCTTGCATTCAAGGTCACCCTTTGAAGTTCTTTACAAGGTAAAGCCAGACTACACATTCCTTAAAACTTTTGGCTGCTTGTGTTTTCCTTATCTTAGACCATATCAAAGACATAAACTGGACTATAGATCTGCACCTTGTCTATTTCTTGGCTACAGTTCTCACCACAAAGGTTATAAGTGTCTAGATGCTAATAATAGGCTTTTTATTTCCAGACATGTTGTATTTGATGAATCTAAATTTCCATATTGTGATCTCTTTTCCACAGCAGTCAATACAACCATGCCTCCTAGTACTTTCAATTTTACCCCACCACCACTAGTCTCATCCTTTCCTGCTGACAGTTCTTCCTCTTCCTCTCTACCTTTAGATACACCTGTTATAGCCTCTCAATCCAACAATTCATCTAACTCATCCTCTGTGCCTCAGTTGAGTGATCAGTCCTCTATATTAGGTCCACCTCCATTCCCTGCTGCCATTAACCAGCATCCTATGCAGACTCGATCTAAATCTGGTATTTCTAAGCCAAAGGCTTATGTGGCTGACCTGACCAGTCATGAACCTAAAAATATCACTCAGGCTTTGCAACATCCTAGCTGGAAACAGGCAGTTGAGGCTGAATATGCTGCTTTGATGAAGAATAACACTTGGTCCTTAGTTCCTCAACCTGCAGATAGGTCAATAGTTGACTGCAAATGGGTGTTTAAGCTAAAGAAAAATTCTGATGGTACAATTGCAAGGTACAAGGCTCGGCTAGTAGCTAAGGGGTATCTACAACAAGCTGGTATTGATTTTGGTGAGACGTTTAGTCCAGTTGTTAAACTTGTCACCATTCGAATCATTCTCACCTTAGCTCTATCCAAAGGTTGGTCACTCAGACAGCTTGATGTAAATAATGCATTTTTGAATGGCAGTCTTCATGAAGAGGTGTATATGTGTCAACCACCTGGCTTTGAAGTTGAAGCAAATAACTCTAAGCTTGTTTGTAGGCTTCATAAAGCCTTATATGGTCTTAAACAGGCACCCAGGGCATGGTATGATAAGCTGCAACAATTTCTTCATACACAAGGTTTTGTTTCCTCCAAAGCAGATCATTCTCTCTTTATTCGAAGATCAGATTCTATCTGTACCTATATTCTGGTTTATGTAGATGATATTATAGTGACCAGCAGCTCTTCAGTTGAAGTTGATAACCTAGTTAAAATCCTTGATGCAGCATTGTCTCTTAAAGATCTTGGGGATCTGAATTTCTTTCTTGGTGTTGAGGTTAATCATTTATCTTCAGGCATTCTGTTAACTCAAACAAAGTATGTTAGAGATCTTCTTCAAAGGTTTAATATGATGGAAGCCAATTCTCTACCTACTCCTATGGTCAGTTCACTTAAACTCTCAGCTAGAGAAGGATCACCACTTGCAGATGTCCAGCAGTACAGAAGTCTTGTTGGAGCCTTACAGTACATTACTATAACTCGACCAGATATTTCTTATAGTGTAAGTAAGGTGTCTCAGTTTATGCACAAGCCTTTAGACACACATTTGAAGGCTGTTAAAAGGATTTTGAGGTATTTGTGTGGCACTTTGAACTATGGTCTTCATATTCAGTGTTCTCCAGTTCTTACATTGACTGGTTTTACTGATGCTGATTGGGCATCAGATCCTGATGATAGACGATCCATATCTGGCTATTGTGTCTTCTTGGGCTCAAATCTTATTTCATGGAGCTCCAAGAAACAGCCTACTGTCTCACGATCAAGTACAGAAGCTGAGTTTAGGAGCTTGGCAAACGTGACAGTAGAGATCACTTGGATTCAGGCCCTTTTATCAGAAATAGGAGTTCAACTTCCTGTTCGACCACACATTTGGTGTGATAACCTATCTACTGTTGCTCTCTCAGCTAATCCAGTTCAACATGCAAGAACTAAACACATGGAACTTGACATGTTCTTTGTTCGAGAAAAAGTTATCCAGAAGCTCATAACAGTGAGTCATATCCCATCCTATGATCAGGTTGCTGATATTCTAACAAAACCTCTCTCGTTGACCAATTTTGCTAGATTGAGATCTAAACTCACAGTTCACTCTTCTCCACTACCTACCAAGTTGACCACAGAGATCAGTAAGAAGGAGCAGCTGGAATTACAGGGGAGTATAAGTAGCAGTAAGAAGGAGCAGCTGGAATTACAGGGGAGTATAAGCAGTAATGCCAGCTAAGCTTACTGTACTCAGTTGTGTTAGTTATACAGTTGGCTAACTAACACAACTGACTAGAAGTTACACAACTCACTAGTGGTTAATTTCTAGTTATGCTATAAATACATTGTAATCAGAACAGAGAAAATTAATGAATGAAATCGTCCATTCCTGAATCTATCTTCTTCTCCTTTCTTCTTCTTCCTCTTTTCTTCTTCTTCTTTACTTCTCTGTGAGTTGTGATCTTTACCTACACATATCCAACGCCTAAACTACATGACTAACTAATTAAACAACATTTAAATTTACTGATCATCTTTTCTTCAAATGCCAGGTGGCTAGGGGTGTGTGGCTTGCCTCAGACCTCACTATCAGCCAGCAAGATGCTTCTCTTCTCTACTCCTAGCTCTTCCTTCCGCCTTAGTTCCAAGGAAATGAGGCCAAAGTTTCAAGCAAGTACAAACCCGAAACCCATGGAGATTCCTTCAAGCTCTTTTGTTTTTTAATTCTTTATGTGTGATTGTGCGGTTTGCTTGAATGTTTTGGGGGTTGGGTTTTGAGGGACAGCGAGTGTAGGTGTGTGAGTGGGGGTTCGTGGTTGTATTGGCAGTGAGTGTAGGCGTGTCAGTGGGGGTGTGGTGTTTGGGAGGTTCGAGGGAGCGTGTTGATGGCTGCCTTGGTGGTATTGGGGCGGTTCACGGTGGTTTCTGTCAAGGCTCGGGGTACGTGAAGGGTGGTTTCAGCGAGGGATGGGTTTGGTTACAGTGGTGGGTGGACGGTGGTGAGGGGGTACGGGTACGGAGGTTCTGGGAGAGGCTCTCGGTTTTAGGCTGAAAATAGTGGTGTGGTGTTTGTGTGTTCAGGTTTAACTAGGTTGTGATATGATGCTGTTAGGCGTGTGTGGTGGATTGAGATTGGAGGAAGACAATGGTGGAAGGGGACTGAGCTCTCCCTTTTGTCAAAGCATTGGGTTGTGCTTTTAAGCTGAAACGAAATCAGAGCTTGATCCCCAGGATCGCCATTGTCTGGGGATTCTTTGAAGTTTGTTGCTAGGGAAAGAGGGTCTGTGGTCAGCTATAGGTCAGCTGTTACAGAGTTGATGTCTGGTATCTCGGGGCTGATGGCATGGGAAACAAGAGCTCGAGAAAGCATGGTAGAGGTGAGGGGAGGGTTTTTTTTTTTAATTAAATATATTTTTTATTTTTAATTAATTATTTATTAATTCAAATAAAATAAAATAAAATAAAATAAAATAATGACAATATTAAAATAGATTTGCTAAAATTTTTTAGGATGGATTTTTAATTTTGGGCCTGAAAATCCATGGGATTTAATATTAAATTTGATAACTCAACTCACTTAGGCCTGAAATCAATTTGAACTCAACAAAAGTTCAAACAAAATTAGGTATTTATAGTAAATTTAATTAAGAAAATTAATTAAAAGGCAATAAAATAAAAGCAACTAAAGTAAAAAAATGAATTAAAAGTGAAGAAAAGAAATACTCACAAAGATGGGTTGAAATATAAAATAGCAAAATTAAAGAGGCGAAAATGTAAATACCAAAAATGAAGGGGCAAAAACATACATAACTAAAATAGGAACAAGACAAACAAAGAAATGACAAAAAAGTTAGTTAAAAAACAAATAATTAGATATTTTTAATTAACTCTAAATTAAAATACACGATTTATATAAATAATCATAAAATTTTACGATCGAGCTAAAAAATTATAAATCATATAAAAAAATGAAATAATGTAAAATTAAATTAATTTTACACTAATCTAACTAGATTCCTTCTTAAATCATCATCATCATATATATCTCATTTGAATTAACTTGATTTTTATCAACATTTTATTTATTAGATTTTACTACAGAAAAGCATTTACAGTCCCATATATTTTTGCATGAAATTTCATTCAATGGGATTGTAGATAGGGGTGTTCATTCGTGTAATTCAATTAATTTCGAACCGAATTAACCGAAACCGAATTATAAAATTTTACTTTCGTTAACCGAACCGAAATATCTATTTTCGAATTAACCGAACCGAAATATAATTCGGTTAATTCGGTTAATTAACCGAATTAACCAAACTTTATACAAAATTATATATAATATATATTATAGTATATCATATGTATATTATATGTATATAGTATATATTATATATAGTGTATATATATAGTATATATTATATATTATAATAAATATGATTCGGTTATATATATTATATATATTATAGTATATCATATGTATACATATTATAGAATATCATATATAATATATATTATATATATTATAGTATATCATATGTATATTATATGTATATAGTATATATTATATATAGTGTATATATAGTGTATATATAGTATATATTTTGTATATTATATGTATATAGTATATATTATATATAGTGTATATATAGTGTATATATAGTATATATTTTATATATATATATAATACATTATATATTATAATAAATATAATTCGGTTAATTCGGTTAACCGAAATTAATTCGGTTTTCGAACCGAATTAACCGTTGACCAAATTTTCCTAAATCCTATTTTTGTTAACTGACCTAAATAAATTCGGTGACCGACCGATTAACCGAATTAAATTCGATCGGTCGGTTAACCGAATTTCTTCCAAATTTTGAACACCCCTAATTGTAGAACACAACGTTTGGGAATAATCTTTATGGGCCGTAAAGCCTTGCAGGCCTACGGGAGATGGTAAAAGATTTAAATTTAGACGTAACTCTACCAACAGCATCTTATAAACATAATGGACCTAACTCTACCTCATGTTCTTTAAAAACTATTAAAAAAATAAAAAATAAAATAAAATAAAACATATGTCAACATTTTAATCCTACTTATGGAGTAAAAAAAACTCTGTTGATGGTGTATATGATAATTATTCTTATATTATTACATGAGTTTATATATGATGTTGTTTGTTTTTGTGTGTGTATATATATACACATATGAGTTTTATATTTGATGCTATTTGTATACACTATTACTGAATCATATCATAACACCTCATTAATTAGTAAATCTTATAATATTTATTTTTAAAAAAATTTATTTCAAATTTTATAAATTAATGAGACTACATGCTATATGAATAGGATTTATACACGGTGCTAGCACATTATATATATATATATATATATATATATATATATATATATATATATATATATCCTTATTATAATTATCATATAGATGTAGTGCAAAGCAATACAACTTAATTTTGATTGATAAAACAATTATTTTCATCTAAAAAGGAAGTTTTGATTTAAATAAACTTTAATATTACAATTCTAAATATTAATTTTTTTACTTCAACTTTAAAAATCTTCTTAAATATTACTAATTATAATACCTTCTCTTAATGGCAACAAAAAAAATTCATAAGAATCTTATAAAATCTCATATTCAAGTTTCACCATCAGTGGCGGAACCACGTTATAACAAGGAGGGGCCATGGCCCCCCCAAGATTCAAGTTTCACCATCAGTGGCGGAACCACGTTATAACAAGGAGGGGCCATGCCCCCAACATTTTTGATATTTTTTATTTGTACTTTTTTTATAAGAAATAAATTTATTAATAGAGGAGACATGGTAGTCTCAGGTTTGCCATAAAAGAAGGCCAACCGAAATACAATAGCAATAGATCAGGGCTGACAAAATAAACAAGACAAATAAACAGGTCTGAATAATAGCGCATGCAGCAGCAAAAAAACAAAATGTCTTCTCTCCTCATAAATCCCAAAAAAAATGTCAATCTTTATAAATATAAGAGCTTAAATTTTAAGAAAAAAAAATCAACTATCAGATTTTAAACAAATTTCCAAAGGGTATTAATATCATTTTATACAATGAAAAAAAATTATTTGATTTTAATTTTCATGAAATTATTTTATAGATATTATTAATTTAAACTTTGGATGTGAGATATATGTTAAAAAAACTAGTTAAGCATTTTTTTATAATTGTTACAATCCTATAAAAAATTTAAACTTCACTTAATTATTTTTTATATCCTAAATAAATATTGTTAAACAAAACATCACTTAAAATTCGAAAGAAATAATTAATTAATATAGTTCAAGTTTTTTATTATTTATTTTTTAGATAAACTTGTAAGTGTGAAGAATGATTAAATTAATGTGTATTTTATTATTGATAGATTAATTAATCTTATATCAATGGTTTTTACTGCACCATTTTTAAAAAAGTATATATTTTTAAACAATGAAAATTGTTAAAATAGGGTTCCAAAATGAAATAGAATAAAAGTTAATATTTATTATCTGCATTGAGATAAAATTTATTAAAACTTTCAACTCAAATAATTTTTTTCTTACAAAAAATAATCATGTACTGTTTTAAATAAAAATATCTGTCTTTCCTCTATTTTCAATAATTATATATTTTTTTCTTTTCATACTTCATTTTTTTATCTATTTATGTTTATATATGGAATGTCATGTTTCACATGTATTTTTTATGTATTTGTTAAAATAATAATATATTAAATGCTAAATAAAAAATTTAAGTTAGTAACAGATTTTATTGAATAATTAAATTTTTTTATGCAAATGGTTTGGGCCCTCTAATCCGAAATCTTGACACCGTCACTGTTCACCATGTATAGATTAGTCTAGCCTTATGTTGGATTTGTTTAATTATGTACTTCGTTGTTTGGTTTGATTTAATAAGTTCTTGTATGATATGATTGTAATTTCCTGTGTACTCGTAACCAAAAAAAAAAAAAACAACCTTGAATATTTATAAAAGTAGCATGGTAATTGGTAACGTGCCACTGTAGGGTTCGGCTCAAATTTATCCAAATTGGTCCAGTCGCTTCCCATGGCTCTTTCTTTCTTCACCCAATGCTTTACTAACACTGTATGCAATGGCCCATTGCTGTTGCATTTCCTTTCCTTTCCTTTTTAATTTTAGAATTTAGAATTTCCTTTCATCCTATGTCTATATATATATATATATATATATATATATATATATATATATATATATATATATATATATATATATATATATATATTAAAGTACAGTCCAATTGATAACGGCCGCATGGCTTATTGAATAAGTGTTAAGAATCTTAATTTCAATGATCAAATTCAACTTTTGATAATATCAAATGGAAAAAAAATCCAATTTTTATATATATATATATATATATATATATATATTATATTCATTTTTTGTAGAAACGATTTTAGCTGATAAAATTTGATGCTCTATTATTATAAGGCTCGAATCTAAATCTAAAAGTTATTAGTACAAGAAGATTTATTTATAAGATCGAAATATGTATTATTATATTTTTTTATAATTCAAAATCATAATGAGGGTTATTATTTTATCTATCGTCAGTGAAGCTTTTTAACTTCACAAATGAGGTTAAGATGATGACACGTATTATATTTTATTTATTTTTTTAATATTTTAAAAGACATATGTTATTATTTTAATCTTACTTGTGGAATTAAAAAAATTTTACTATTGGTAAATATAATCTATGTACAAAATTATTTCCTATTTCATGTTTTCAACTATTTATGCGTAAGAGATCATGCTATAAGCTATCTCATAGAAAAGATAAATAAACAAATTAATTAATTAACTAAAAATTCATGTTAAAACTCAAAACATATTTCTAACCATCACGTCACTAAAATATGATATCGAAACATATTTCAAAACTTCACCAAATAAATTAAAAGATTATCATATATTTCGTTAAGATATATCAAAACTCAAATGTTTAGTCTTCTCCTCCCACAGTCAACCCTAGATTTCGAGTCATAATATTTAGCCTATTAAATGACAATGGAGATCTGTATTCAACGTGTCGAAAACAAAATTTCTTAAGAAAAAAAAAATATTTGCTTAAATTATAATACTAAATAACTTGTTGGGAAGTTTCAGTGTTGTACAACTAGAATTTAAGTGAGGTTTACGTTATGGTAAGAGGCATGTGTAAAATATGAGAGAATTTAAAGCTAATTAGGTTCAATTTGCAGATGTTTATTCACATGCATACAGTAATGTCAATTTGAGTTTATCAATTTGTACACGTATATATGCAGTACTGTCAATTTGAGTTTATCAACTCAAATCATTGATAAATTCTAAATCAAACTATGCAGTCGTTGGCAAGTAGGCGTTTTAGTCTTTAGCATCCTTAAAATTCCCATGACAGGATATTTAAAAGCAATGGAAGAGTCAAAACGTGCAACTCTTCCTTTCCCTAGAATTTCGGTATTTTGAGAATTTTTTTGTCCAAGATAGGGGAGGATATATATATATAAATTGTACTCCTTTTTATTCTTTTTTTTCTCGCCCTTTAATTCTTGAGCACACTGTTAAAAGGATTGACTCTTTAAATGGACAATTCCATCACAAAAAATCCGACTCTGAAGTGCAAGTTGTTCTAGTGTCGGTTGGATTACGGGCTATGATGTAGGTATGGAGTTAGGTAAAATGATGAAAGTTATGAAAGTGGTTCTGAAACCGTGATCAAAGAAAAAATACAATTAGGATAACTAATTGGTTTTAATTTTTATTTTAAAAATATTATAATTTTAGAATAAAAAGGAGTTTTAGGTGTTTGAATTTAAATTTTAAATTCACTAGACAGTAATAATACGAATTAACTAAATTAAATCTCAATTTTAAGCGCATGCAACACGTTTTGTCTTCCAAGTGCACGGAAAACGAATGTTTCAATTGTCATAAAGTCTACACTCTAAAACTTCTTTTCTTCCCTCTAGATATATACCAACCCACAAAAACTTACAATTGCAATGGACCGAATTTTTAGACAATTGTTCAGAATATAGTTGTCCTAATATTTTTCACATGATCCTAACCAAAATATATTTTGACTTAGAGTTCACATCATTCAAAGAATAAATCTAGTATTTTCCCATGCACTTGGTAATTAACTCCAAACCCATCCTCACCCTCCAATCCCTCCTTCAAGATTGAGAGTTTGATGTTTTAATTGTTAGGAAGTTTTTTATAAGACATTTTTAATGATATTTTACCTATATTTTAGATATTTTTAATGAACGTCTAGATATTTTTAATTAAGTAGAAATCGATATGCATGATATTTTTTTGGCCAAAATCTATATGCATAATTTATAATTTAACAAATATTACTTCTTTTCTTCCATGGATGATGTCGTAATTTTATTTTTAATAATCATTTTTTAATTTGACTTTAATTTACTTTAAATATATCATTAATTAAAATATAAAAGATACTATTCGAAGACTTTGAATAAAAAAATTAAATATATTTTTATAGTAAAATTTTAATTTAATAAAAATATTTACAATATCAAAGATCAAATTTTCAAAAATTTGATATTGCAAAAAATCAAACTCAGACAATATTTATAAAACGTGAAATACCTTAAAATTAAATTATTATTATAAGATAGATTAACTATAATATAATTATGAGGAATTCTACGGTAAGGTCAAAATTTTTAACTTTAATGTAAGGTTAACATAAACACACATAATTAAACATAAATTTAGTGTCATGAAACGTAAAATGTATTAGAAGAAACGTGAACTTATTAGACTAAATATAAACACATCTTATAATAAAATTATTTTGTGTTTACATCTACTGATTCTAATTTTATGTTTATTTTCCTGTGTTTACAATATTTTTAACATATTTTACATTTAATGTCATTATATTTATGCTTAATCAAGGGCATTGCCAGAAAAAAAGTTCTGTGGGGTCATATTCATATACTAATTTGTATTATATAAATATTTTTTATAGTATTATTATAATAATTTTACCTGAAATTCGATAGTGTTAATTAGATATTAAAAAGTTTATTTAATTTAAAATTATTATAATGAAATATTTTCTCATGCAATTACTATGAGGTAATCATCTTTGAAGTTATAAATTAAGTTGAAAACTGTTTGATTAATGCTTTAATTATTTATAGTTTCCTTTGCAAAGGTATGTTTAGATATATAGAAAAAATAATTTTTGAATAAATAAGGAATAAAAATAAATATTTTTTATAATAAAATGTATGGTTTTACTCTTATATATATAGAACATTTATATATAAATATAACTTTATGAGAAATTATATACATCGTATTTTGTTTTTTAATACTTATTAACATATAATTATATTTAGATAATGGATTATTATCAAATACTATTACATCCCAAAATGTACAGTATTTAACACTTTATAACACTACACGTGACGATTGGGCTGTCTACGATGCATTTATCATCCACTTATTGAAAACAATAACTACTATTATATAGAATTTAATTTAGTAGTCGATGAAAATATTACTGTAATATACATATACAGTCTGTACACGTGTTCTACATCCCCGGTACAAGAACTATACAATGTAGTACTGTACAAATATGTCCGAAACATATAAAAGAAATAATACCTCCAGGATCCACTAAAAGCTGCCTTGAGGTTAACTACCACGCAGCCGAATTCTATGGAACGGAATCACTGAAGATAGTCTGTGGAGTGAGAAAATAAAAGGGTGAGCTAATGCGCTCAATAAGAGAATTGTATGTAAAACTGATACTATAAAATCTATATGCTAAAAACATTTGCATCCTAATAGCTCACTAACTCAAAACAAGATGGATACTATAGTCGGCTAGGAATACCGGATAGAGTATGGAAGGTATTTTAGAATACCGTACGTGTCCCGACTCCTAGAAGCGACTATAGGGAGTAATTGTTTTCTCTTGATATTCAAATCCAAGTAAAACATTAAATGTTCACATGTTAAAATATTTAAGTAAATAAATAAGGAATTAATATTCCTTTCAACAAATATTCATTTCTACACTTGTAAAACACCATCTAATATTTAGTTCAACATGTAGTATATCAAAATCTCAGTGGCTGCAATTAATTTAGTACCAGCTAAAGGTTCAGTGAAAGATACAATCGTCATTACAGTATCATGGAGACCAGACAACACCCTAAATATATTATGCTATAATATCATCCCAACTAGGGGAAACACATGAGATCTATGGCCATAGTCTAGGAGGTCCACAGTCTGATCAGGTGCCCACCGAAGACGCTGACAATAGGATCAGTATCTATCAGCAATAACACGTGACACGTGAGCATGATACGGGGCCTAACAGTCTCAAAACAATAAACACGTGATATAAACATCATTTATGAAATCAATTCCACTGAATATATTTTCAATCAATCTATAAATATTTAAAATGAAAATATATTCATTTTATGAATAAAAATTCATAAAATATTCATACAGTAACAATCATTCTAGAAAATGTTCTAGAAATTTATAAAACAATATAAAGCACATGTTGGTACTCTCATATAAATAAAATTCCTTATCAGGAATATTTAAATATAATTTTTCTGTAAACTATAAAATTATGCAATTTAATGAATTTCACAGAAATTTCCCAAAATTCCACTTATTTCCACTTTAGAAAAATACTAGAAATATTTTCTAAATATTTCTATAATTTTTGGCAGAATGACGGTTACTTTTAACCTAACCTTCCTGCACGGAAATTACAGTTTATAATTTCAACAGTAGCCACAATTTCACCAAATTTCACCACTTTCAAAGGCAATTTATATCCAAATTATTTTATAAAAATAATGTGAACCAAACTATGCATTTACAGTATCCCTACGGTTCACACATGCATCCTTACCTGTAGAATGAAATAAAATCGCCCTATAGCACCACGTACGAATCACCTCTCCAAGGCTTGACCGAAATTTCCTCTTCACTTTTCTCTTGATTTTGCCACTTAATCAAAGGGTTATTGGTATGGTTTGAGAGAGGAAGATGAGTAGAGCAATTTAGGTAGAAATAGCTTAGTGAAAATATGGTGAAAATCAAGTGTTTTTGGAAGGTTTTAATTTCTTCTCTTTTATGCTTCCATGGAGGTCACGAGAATGAGAGAAAGAAGAAGCTGCAACAGTGTCGGCAGCAGCTGGAAATATATAAAAATATTTGGACATATTTTGTAAATGTTAAAAATAACAAAAATGCCATTAATGATAGGTTTTTCAATCTTTTTCTTTCGGAATTTTTATAACTAGGCAGTTGAACTCCAAAAATTTATTTTCCATCACCAAAAATTCATATTAAGTGTATTTTGATAAATGGTTGTGGTTTGGCTCGGGTTTAACCTTTTCGAGAAGGTGAAATTACAAAAATACCCTTACCGGGTAAATCACGTAGAATTCTAATTTGACTACCGAACGCGATTTGGTCTATCTATTTACATAACCCAGGACTTATTTTCATGTAGAATATCATTCTTTAATCACTAGATTAAATTCTCATTTAGTTTGACCTCAATTTATGAAAATGCCACCGCACTATGTACTTAAAACGTCATTTCTTAATTTGTTTTCGTACTCTTCTAAATAATCTAAATGAAGAAGTTTAGACTTAAAATTCATACCGTATATTTATTAGACCCTCTGTGTATTATCTATCTGGTCTCACATCCATCTAGGCACTGTATAACCTGTGGGGCCCACCACATTGTACTGGCTCGTATTTGCGAAATTCACATGAATTGAACAGTCTGAGTGTCCTTACATGTGAAACAGTATTTGAATACACGATTCTCACATTCTCCCTACCTTAAGAAATTCGGTCCTCCGAATTTAATCGAACTTGTCACTGAAAGAGCTTTGGATACTCCTCTCGCATAAGACTCTCTAATTCCCATGTAGCCTCCTCCTCTGAGTGATACTGCCAGAGCAGTTTTACCAGTGAAATCATCTTAAACCGTAGTACTCTATCCTTCCGATCCAAGATTCATATCGGTTTCTCCACGTAGCTCATATCCTTCCTAATCTCTAGTGGCTCATGTCGAACTATGTGAGAGGGATTTGGATGATATCTCCTCAACATCGATACGTGGAAGACATTATGAACCCCTGATAACTCCGGAGGTAATGCCAACCTATAAGCAACATCTCCTACACGGTCTAAGATCTCAAAGGGCTCGATGTAACGAGGACTCAACTTACCCTTCTTACCGAATCTCATAATACCCTTTGATGGTGAGACCTTAAGAAAGACAGAATCCCCCACTTAGAACTCCAATGGTCGGCGTCTAGTATCTGCATAACTTTTCTGCCGACTCTGAGCTGTCCTCAATCTATCCGAAATCAACTGTACACTCCGAGAAGCTTGCTCTACTAAATCAGGAGCTAATATCTAACGATCACCTACTTCCTCCCATGCAACAGGTGATCTACATTTCCTGCCATACAAAGCCTCATACGTTGCCATGCCGATACTGGACTTATAACTATTATTATATGCGAATTTCGCCATTGACAATCTAGTGCACACGCTCTCAACATATCCTCGAGCGTCTGGATAGTGCGCTTGGATTGTCCATCAGTCTGCGGATGGAAAGTGGTGCTAAAACTCAATCGGGATCCCATTGCCTCCTGAAATCTCTCCCATAAATGAGATGTAAACCGGGAATCCTTATCAGAAGTGATACTCACTGGAACACCATGCAATCTCACTATCTCCCGAATATACAAATCGGCTAAGGCATTGAGGGAATCAGTAGACTTCATGGAAAGAAATAAGCGGACTTCGTCAATCGATCAACTATCACCTATATACTATTGTGATTCCTCCGGGTTCTCGGTAAACCCATCAAGAAGTCCATAGTAATGTGCTCCCACTTCCATGTCGGAATTTGTAGAGGCTGTAGTAATCCAGCAGGCTTCTGGTGCTCAACTTTTACTTGCTGACATGTGAGACATCTAGCAACAAACTCCATGATGTCTCGCTTCATCCTAGGCCACCAATACACTCTCCGTAAATCATGGTACATCTTAGTATTGCCTGGATGCAGAGTGTATCTGGAGGTGTGAGCCTCTGCCAAAATCAGATGCTTCAGCTGCTGGTCATCATGAATACATATCCTATCTCTGAACCTCAGTATCCCATCTCTACCAATCCCATAATTAGATTGAACTCCCATTTGTACCTGACTGGCAACCTCTATACAATTAGAATCACTCCTCTAAGCATCCTTGATCTTGTCCATTAGATCCGGCTCTATCCTGAAGCTAGCCATAAATCCATATCTCTCAGAGGAAATCTCACTCAAACTGAGGCCCAAGAACTGCTCAATAAACTCATACTCCCGGACCATCATATAAGCAACTATGCCCATCTGCTTCTTGCTCAAAGCATCTGCCACCACATTAGCTTTCCCTGAGTGGTAGAGGATCTCGCAATCATAATCCTTTAACAGCTCCATCCATTTGCACTGTCTCATATTCAACTCTCGCTGCGAGAATAGATACTTCTGACTCTTATAGTCTGTGTATACCTGGAATCGCTCTCCATATAGATAATGCCGCCGAATTTTCAATGCAAAGACCACTACGGCTAACTCTAAATCATAGGTCGAATAATTCTTCTCATGCTCTTTCAACTGTTTAGAACCATAAGCAATTACCCGACCATTCTGCATCAAAACACACCCTAATCCCAACGCGGATGCATCACTGTACACTGAGAAACCACCAGATCCGCTAATAAGGGCGAGAACAGGAGCACTAGTTAACCGTCGCTTCAACTCCTGAAAACTGCGCTCACACACATCTGTGCACTCAAATCTAACCTCCTTATGGGTGAGGCATGTCAGTGGAGCAGCTAATCTCGAAAACCCCTCTACAAACCGACGGTAATATCCGGCTTGACCCAGAAAACTCCGTATCTCTATAACTGTACGAGGCCTCTCCCGTTGAATAATCGCCTCGATCTTAGACGGATCCACAGATGCCCCGTCTCTAGACACTACATGCCCTAGAAATACAATGCGATCTAGCCAGAAATCACACTTACTGAGTTTGGCATAAAGCCTCTGGTCTCTGAGGGTCTGTAAGACTATCTGGAGATGCTGCTCGTGCGCCTCAGACAATCTGGAGTAAATCAGTATATCATCTATGAAAATAATCACAAACTGATCCAGGTATGGCTTGAACACCTCATTTATCAGACTCATAAAAGCTGCAGGGGCATTAGTCAATCCAAAAGGCATCACTAGGAACTCGTAGTGACCATATCGAGTCCTAAATGCAGTCTTAAGGACGTCAGACTCTTGTGTCCTCAACTGATGATACCCTGATCGGAGATCAATATTAGAAAATACCACTGCACCCTTGAGCTGATCAAATAAATCGTCTATCCTGGGTAAGGGATACTTATTTTTGATGGTAGCCCGATTAAGCAACCTGTAATCAATGCACAATCTCAAGCTACCATCTTTCTTTCGGACGAATAGTAATGGAGCACCCCAAGGAGAAATACAGGGGTGGATGAAACCCTTATCTAACAACTCCTGGAGCTGCTTCTTAAGCTCTTCCAACTCCACTAATGCCATCCAATATGGGGGCTTAGATATAGGCTCCGTACTGGGTACTAGATTAATCACAAACTCCGTCTCCCTATCCGGTGGTAACCTTGGTAATTCATCCGAGAATACATCCGGGAAATCCCTAACCACAGGAATATCCGACAGATCTAGATGTTTTTGTTCCACGTCCTCCACATACGTAATAAAACCTTTAATCACACCAAAGTAGCATTTAAACAATTTTAGTAAAATACTCCACTTTATTTATTTATCAAATAACTTTATAGTATATCGTTCAGGACGAGAGAAGGTAATAAACTTGTTATTACAGTCTAAACTAACAAAATTCGCAGTTAACCAATCCATCTTTAGGATTACATCAAAGTCAAACATGTTTAACAAAATAAGGTTAGCTGTTATCTCCTTCTCTCCTACAGTAACCTTACAATCTCTATACACCACATCCGTCATCTTGGACTCCTTAAATGGCGTACTAATCTACAAAGTGTACCTTAAAGGTTAAGGTTTTACTAGTATCTTATTAGCACATGCAGGTGATACAAACAAATGCGTAGAGCCAGGATCAAGCAGTGCTAATACTGAAATATCAAAAATATAAATCTTACCCTTAATTACATCTGCAGAAGTATCAACAGCCTCCTGATCTAATGTGAACACCCGTCCCTGTGTCACAGCCTTCTTACCCTTCTCTGTGGCTGTCGCACGTCTAGGCTGTGAAGGTGTCGCCTTATCTGTCTCAATTTGTATCGGGGCTGCTGGAGGAGGAGTGGGAGCTGAAGTTGTAGATGCAGTTGCCTCTCTCAACATCGGGCAATCTTTAACCAAATGCCTCGTATGTCCATATCGAAAACACACCTTAAATATCATATGGCATGGTCTAGTACCGTGCGACCTCCCACACAATGTACACTTGGCCACGGTACCTCTTTGAAATGTACTAGGGCTAGTAGTAGTAGGGGCAACTGTAGCAACTCTAACTGGTCTCCCCTCTGTAATCTGTATTCCCGATGTCCTGGCCCTCTTAAGCTGCCATCTACTAAATTGATCATTGGTGCTCCTCTTCGGCTGCTCTCTGCTTTTACCCTTACCCTTAGACCTAGACTCTGTATGAAACTGCTCATAATCCCGCTCGCATAACTGTGCTCCTCTCATGGCCTCATCATATGTACGGATGCCTAACGAGACTTCGGGCCTAGTAGAGGGTCTCAAACCCACCATAAACCTGTCTATCTTATGCTGATTACTCATCTAAATCTGTAGGTCAAATTTGCTCAAGGTGGTGAATCGTGACGCATACTGATCGACCGACATACTCCCCTGTACTAACTCCAAAAACTCCTGCTGAATCTTCTTCTGTGCTGTATCGGAATGTACTGTCGGTGAAAAGCCTCCATAAATATATCCCAGGTCACCACCTGATGCTGGGCCAACAAAACTGTCTGTGTGGACTTCCAGTAGTGCTTCGCATCATTAGTCAACTGGAACACTGCTAGTCCAACACTCTCTGTCTCTGTGCATCGCATATACCTAAATAATTTCTCTGTAGCCTCAACCCACTGCTCTGCCACTAGTGGATCCTTATCCCCCGTAAACTTCGGAGGATCCAACTTCTTAAACGACCTTACCAAAGTGACATCACAGTAAGACACAACACTACACAGTCGTGCTGGTGGCTGCAGTGCTACTACGGCTGGTGCCTGCGGTACTGGCTGAGGGGCAGGCTGTGGCTCGGGAGGTACGGGAGGTGGTACAACTGGTTGTGGTGGGGGTAGTGCTACTGCGGGAGCTGCTGCTGCTCTATCTCTATCTCTCTCAGCTTTGTCAGCAGCTTTGTCAGCATTTTACGTGGCTACAAAGACTGCCAACATCCGTTCCATTCTATTTATTCTGGTATTCGGACTCTTAGGCTGTGGAGGGAGTGCAGGTTCTAGGGTCAGCTCCGGTGTAAGCTCCGGAATAGGTGTCGCCCTACCTTGTCTACCCTGGCGTCCACTCATTTCTGCACAACACAGATATTTCAAAACAGTGTTCAATCATTTGAATAACTTAAACATGTTTAGACTATACAGTACTACAGGGGATTTACTCTTATTTAAACCTAAAGACACCGACAGATATCAGACCAACCTGCCTTGATACCAATTTAATTGTCACATTCCAAAATGTACAATATTTAACACTTTATAACACTACACGTGACGGTTGAGCTGTCTATAATGCCTTTATCATCCACTTATTGAAAACAGTAACTACTATTATATAGAATTTAATTTAGTAGTCGATGAAAATATTACTGCAATATACATATACAGTCTGTACACGTGTTCTACATCCCCTGTTCAAGAACTATAAAATGTAGTATTGTACAAATATGTCCGAAAACATATAAAAGAAATAATACCTCCAAGATCCACTAAAAGCTGCCTCGGGGTCAACTACCATGCAACCGAATTCTATGGAATGGAATCACTAAAGATAGTCTGTAGAGTGAGAAAATAAAGGGGTGAGCTAAGGCACTCAGTAGGAGAATTGTATGTAAAACCGATACTATAAAATCTATATGCTAAAAACATTTGCATCCTAATAGCTCACTAACTCAAAACAGGATGGATACTATAGTCGGCTAGGAATAATGGACAGAGTATGGAAGGTTTTTTAGAATACCATACGTGTCCCGGCTCCTAGAAGCGACTATAGGAAGTAATCGTTTTCTCTTGATATTCAAATCAAAGTAAAACATTAAATGTTCACATGATAAAACATTTAAGTAAATAAATAAGGAATTAATATTCCTTTCAACAAATATTCATTTCTACACTTGTAGAACACCGTATAATATTTAATTTAACATGTAGTATATTAAAAGCTCAATGGCTGCAATTAATTTAGTACTAGCTAAAGGTTCAGTGAAAGATGCAATCGTCATTGCAGTATCATGAAGACCAGACAACACCCTAAATATATCATGCTATAATATCATCCCAAATAGGGAACACATGAGATCTATGGCCATAGTCTAGGAGGTCCACAGTGTGCACTGATCAGGTGCCCACCGAAGACGCTGACAATAGGATCAGTATCTATCAGCAATAACACGTGACACGTGAGCATGATACGGGGCCTAAC
The DNA here is from genome assembly GCA_031772115.1 of Heritiera littoralis. Lineage (NCBI taxonomy): Eukaryota > Viridiplantae > Streptophyta > Magnoliopsida > Malvales > Malvaceae > Heritiera > Heritiera littoralis. Next base: position 343,892 of record JAPDPK010000214.1, on the reverse strand, counting down.
AGTCTCAAAACAATAAACACGTGATATAAACATCATTTATGAAATCAATTCCACTGAATATATTTTCAATAAATCTATAAATATTTAAAATGAAAATATATTCATTTAATGAATAAAAATTCACAAAATATTCATACTCTAACGATCATTCTAGAAAATGTTCTAGATATTTATAAAACAATATAAGGCACATGCTGGTACTCTCACATAAATAAAATTCCTTATCAGGAATATTTAAATATAATTTTTCTGTAAACTATAAAATTATGCAATTTAATGAATTTCATGGAAATTTTTCAAAATTCCACTTATTTCCACTTTAGAAAAATACTAGAAATATTTTCTAAATATTTCTATAATTTTCGGCAGAATGACGACTATTTTTAACCTAGCCTTCCTGCACAAAAATTAAAGTTTATAATTCAACAGCAGCCACAATTTCACCAAATTTCACCACTTTCAAAGGCAATTTATATCCAAATTATTTTATAAAAATAATGTGAACCAAACTATGCATTTACAGTATCCTTACGGTTCACACACGCATCCCTTACCTGTAGAATGAAATAAAATCGCCTGATAACACCACGTACGAATCACCTTTCCCGGGCTTGACCGAAATTTCCTCTTCACTTTTCTCTTGATTTTGCCACTTAATCAAAGGGCTATTGGTATGGTTTGACAGAGGAAGACGAGTAGAGCAATTTAGGTAGAAATAGCGTAGTGAAAATATGGTGAAAATCAAGTGTTTTTGGAAGGTTTTAGTTTCTTCTCTTTTATGCTTCCATGGAGGTCACGAGAATGAGAGAAAGAAGAAGCTGCAGCAGTGCCGGCAGCAGCTGGAAATATATAAAAATATTTGGACTTATTTTATAAATGTTAAAAATAACAAAAATGCCATTAATGATTGGTTTTTTGATCTTTTTCTTCCAGAATTTTTATAACTAGGCAGTTGAACTCCAAAAATTTATTTTCCATCACCAAAACTTCACATTAAGTGTATTTTGGTAAATGGTTGTGGTTTGGCTCGGGTTTAACCTTTCCGAGAAGGTGAAATTACAATAATACCCTTACCGGGTAAATCGCGTAGAATTCTAATTTGACTATCGATTCGGTCTATCTATTTACATAACCCAGGACTTATTTTCATGTAGAATATCATTATTTAATTACTAGATTAAATTCTCATTTATTTTGACCTCAATTTACGAAAATGTCACTAGGCTATGTACTTAAACGTCATTTCCTAATTTGTTTTCGTACTCTTCTAAATAATCTAAATGAAGAAGTTTAGACTTAAAATTCATGCCGTATATTTATTAGACACTCTGTGTATTATCTGTCCGATCTCACATCCATCTAGGCACTGTATAACCTGTGGGCCCCCCCACTGTACTGTTTCGTATCACGAAATTCACATGAATTGAACAGTATGAGTGTCCTTACATGTGAAACAGTATCTGAATACACGATTATCACAAATACATTGTAAGTAGACTTTTTAAACTTTAGAAGGGAAGTTAAGGTGACACATATATCTTAGAGAGAATATTTAAAAAAATAAAATACGATACATATTAACCATACTTGTAATAAAAATTGACAATTTTCATTGTCAATGTAACAAACACTAATCTTTATATTTACACCAAAATTTTAAGATTTATTTTAACATTTTAACCATACTTATAATGAAAATTAACAATTTTAATTTTCATTGTCAATGTTCCATAAACTAATTTTTATATTTATACCAAAATATTAAGATTTTTTAACATTTTAACCATACTTGTAATTAAAATTAGTATTAATATCTAATACATTTGGAGTTTTTTTAACTCCACAAGCAGAATTAAGATGATTACACGTGTCCTTTAAAAATATTAAAAAAATAAAAAATAAATAAAATAGAACATGTGTAATTATCTTAACCCCGCTTATGGAGTAAAAAAACTCCATTGATGGTATATTGGATAGTTATCCTTAAAATTAACAATTTTTATTATAAATATACCAAAATATTAAGATTTTTTAACATTTATTTTGAAACCTAATTAATATTATCATTATAAAAATAAATAAAAATATTTTAAATTTGATCATTTATGTTGTATTTTTATTAAATTTACTTATTAGGGTCAAAATAAAAGAAATATAAAAATTTTAGTATTTTCTACCTTATAAAAATAGTGTTGGCTCTATAGGCTAAACCGAGAGGGAGGTGAATCGATTTTGTGCTACTCTTAGGTTCGTTTTTCAATTCTTCTAAATTCTCTAGCTTATGTTGAAGTTTTCTAAGTTCTCTAGGCTACTCAAGTATCCAATATAAATTCAATTCAACAATCACAATAAAAATGCAATTAAGTAAAGAGAGTAGGGAAAGAGAAATGTACACAATCGATTTATAGAGGTTCGGCAACCTTGCCTACGTCCTCTACCTTGAAATGCTCCCAAGGATTTTTCGAAATCCACTAACTTGAATTTGTATTACAATCCCTCTTTTTTTCTAGGCTCAAGAGAAACCTCTCTTTTTTTCTAGGCTCAAGAGAAACCTCCCTCTTTTTCTAAGGCTAAAGAGAAACCTCCCTCTTTTTCTGAGGCTTAAGAGAAATCTCCCTCTTTTTCTGAAGCTTAAGAGAAACCTCCCTTTTATAAGGTGTGATTGAATTTACAAAAGATGTAATCAAAGAAAGGCCTCTCGGTAGGCAAGTGATTACAAAAATTAAGCTCTAGAAAAGATAATCTAAAGGATTTGTGCTATGTATACAAAGTGATAGAAGATGAAGAATTTTAGCACTTGAATTGATGTTGAGACTTGAGGAAGATGAAGAAGATGAAGAATAATGTTGCTTAGCTATTCCTCTTCCTTCCCTGAGCTTCCAAGCCTTTATTTCTAGTCCCTTGGATGGTTTCTAAACGTTGGTAGGAGCCAAAACTGAATGTGACTGTTGTATCTCACAAAAACTAGCCGTTGGAGTGCATTTTCGAGGTAGGGGATCGATCCTTTGCTTCTTTGCAAGCTTCCAAGGCATTCTGCCATGAAAGGATCGATCCCTCCATGAAGGGATCGATTCTTTCCCTTAGGGGATCGATCCTATGCTTCCTTTTTGCTTCTTGGGAGCATTCTGCCATTTGTGGATTGATCCCTCATCATGGGGGATCGAACCCTCATGCTTTTCCTGCACTTTTCTAGGCTAATTTTGGTTAGAAATGATGTGGACTTTGATTTTAATTCATCCCAAAATATTTTAAAATTTTTTAGGAGTTTTTCTTGACTTTCTCAACTAAAGACTTAGAGTAAAAAACTTGTTAAGTAATTTTCTAAAGTTGTGTTCAATAAGGTCTTGAGAAAATTACTTGATGAAGATATTCAAAATCATTTTGCAAAATGTTAAGACCAATAAAAATATACAATTAAATCATGGTCTTAAACTTTGATATGTACACTTAAAGTGGTTTGAGAAATTCATATGATTGGTAAAGCAAATTTACATTATAGAGTCAAATTCTTAATATTACTTAAGTTTTTGTCATTTCAAAATACAAATGTCAATTTAAAGCTAACAATCTCCCCCTTTTTGATATTACAAAACTTAAGGTAAATTTGCTTTGAAAATTCTTCAAAGAAATACTCCCCTTTAAATAAAGCATGATTTTGTAAAGCTTCCCCTTAATATAAGCATGGTTTTCAAAAGAAGTTCTCAAACCTCATTATTTCTCCCCTTTTTTGTCATAGCAAAAAGAAAAAAAAATAAAAAATATGCTCCTCCTAAAATAATGGCTATGTGAGAATAGATAAATATGCTCCATCCACCAAGAAATATGTTAGTACATGGGACTCATAGCACAAATAAATAAGTTAATGTCCATAAAAAATTATGAAATGTGTGTTCATGCAAAGGACATTGCTAACGATTCTATACCAGTTGTTTATAAATAATTTTTGCAAGAAGTTTCCAATTGGTAAATAATGAAGCAAGTTGATTAAAAAATCTTTACTAAGTCCTATAACTTGCTCATTTCAATTTTATCAAGCACCTAAGTATATCAATTGTTCTCTAAGGTTCAACTAAGGTGCATGACAATACATCATGATTATGAGCTGAAATTAGATGACATATCATATGCATGAGCTCATAAATCATTTTCAAGAAGGAGTGTGCATAGAATTAAATCATACATCAATTAATCACAAATTCCAGCACAATAGTGTCTCATGCAAAAGTGTCTTATATTAATTCTTCCCTATTTGTCATTTCAATCTAAAGAGCATGAGAAGAATTGTCAATTTAAAGCTCATACCAATTGTTATCAATGGTTGACTTAGACATTTTGCATGAATCCAATTTTTAATGTGTTCATGTCAAGAAAATAATCATGCTAAATATGCAAGAACACAGTCACACACCATCAAATATGCATATGGATTAATTTAATATTAGCATACTATCATAAAGTATTAATCCATATTGATATTCACAAAATTATACCATATGGAAGATTCAAAAAGTCAAGTTATTCAAGCACACATTTTCTTCCATAAAAACATAAAATTCTATGCTTATTTTCCAATTCAAGATCTTCACCAATTATGAGCAAGGAAAGATTCAAAATTACCATTTTAATCAATTCAAAGCAATATCCCTAGTTAATCTTAACATTTAAAGTTCCAATGGGTATATGCTATTTTAACTAAAATGACTTTACCTAAGTGAATCAATATTATCAAGTTAAAATGTATTTTATCATTAAGATTTTCAATCTATGAGTGAGGTCCAGTATAATTTTATGAAAAACTAATATTTTCATCTCATAGACATGATCATTGATTCAACTTAAGCAAACATGCAAGTTCAACATCAAAACAATCAAGATTTAATGCATGGATATTAATCAAAGTGCATTTGTTCAAGTTTGCATTTATTTTTGAATGTTGATGTTGTCATTAAAGCCTAAGTTCTTTAAAAATTTGTCTATAAGAAAAATCTAAGTTAATGGATGATAAGTTTTTCATGCATGTGAACATTTAAGATCCTTTTATTATCACAAATTGTAGGCTAAGGACAATTATGACTCTAAATAATGTGTTAGGTATCTCAAACATTATATTTACCTAAGTCATATTTGAATTCAATCCTTAAGATCAAGTTTTGATTATTCTATCATTCAAGCATATATATTGACCTTTAATTATTCATATTCCACTAAGAAATATATCATGATGTCTAATGGAAATATGTGAGTCAAGCTATGAAATATAATCCTTTAAGCATGCTTGACTAAGATGAACAAAAGGTATGAACAATATTCATTGTGCACAAGTTCATCTAAATTTTTAAATCAATACACAAATCATTGAAATAATTCTCAATACAATATTTAAGCATTTATTGAGATTATAATTCAAGATTATTTCAAGATTTATGCAATTCATGAATGTCTTTAATAAGAAAAATGAATTTGCACTTTTAAGTTCAAGGAAAATGATATTAATTGTTGAAAATATTACAAATTGTTGAACTTGAGGCATGATATCAATGAAAAATGATTATTCAAATTGAAAAGATCATCAAGAAGAAATTGAAAACAATGAATTTTAAGTTGAGAAGAAAGAAGGTATCAAGAAAATTAAGAAAACTTCTCAATTTTTTCTAAAAAGTGCAGAAATAGGCACATTTTGCCTAGGGGGATCGATCCCTAGAGTAAGGGGATCGATCCTTCAATTCCAGAATGCAGATTTTCTGTATTTTGTCCAAGGGGATTGATCCTGCATGTGAAGGGATCGATCCCTTATCCAATTTCTGTAGAATTTTGACAAAAATTCAATTTTTGAGGTCCCAAAACTTCGTTTTTAAGTATTTTAAGTCCAAGTAAAAGTTTAAACATTTGTGTAACATGATTTTGGACTTGTATGAATGAAAAATCATTTAACAATAGATTTCACAATTTTGGAAGGATTTGCACCATAAAATGCATTTTTGGCCTCAAAAGGGGTCATTTTAGGAGTTATGCATATTTTGTCAAAACCAAAGCATTGGAAAACACAAATATGCCAAAACAAACTTGTTCACATAGAATTTAAGTGCATATATCATCAAATCACAACACTTGTGAACATCATTCCATGATTTCTAATATACAAATTCCTTATTAATGCTCATGACATGGCTTTTTGCATACATGACATATTTGACATTTTTAGAGCAAGAAAATGTATTATCAACACATTGCAAACTTGCTCAAAATATAGAAATCCAAAAAATATTTCAAAATCATGTTAATGCATTTCATCCAATAATCAAGAATTGTCCACAAAATAATCAAAAATCATTTATCATGCCTTTTATTCATTTATGCATCAAGGATCATCAACAAAATGCCTTATTAAATCATACAAATAATTTTAACAAATATGAGTTTTGAAAAGACAGAATTTAAGCTTACAAAACTCCTTGCTTGAGAATGCTTTGTCTTGATTTGTTGAATCCACCTTTAGCTATTCTTTTGAGGAATTGTTGTAACTTTGCTAAGGATGGATTTCTCAAGCTCTTCTTCTTTCTCATTGGCATAAGCAAACTCCATGGAGGTGTGTAGAGCAAACTCCATTGTTTCTTTGTAACTCCATGCTCTAACACTTCTACATCAAACAATTTCAAGTATGCTTTGGTACCCAAATTTTCTTGGGTCCATGAAAGTTAGTGCAAATAATTTTTGATCCTTTAGGGATCCATTTCAAACACAATTCATCATTATTTACAGTATGCTTTGGCACCCACATTTTTCTAACTACTATTCCTCTAAATGTGGTTTTTCTATATTTTTTCTTGTGAAGAATGGTCAATCCTATTGCAAAGTGAGCATGTAAGAGATAAATCATGCATAGTATTTTTGCTCACTAGAAAATTCTTTAGATGAGTTTCTTTATGTATTGCATTATATCTCAACCCATCTTTATCAAAGAAAGCTCTTTGGGTCTCAAGCATGTGATCCAATTTTTGTTGACCCATGTAGAACCTAGAAAATGAGTTTTGTAAATTTGTATTCTTTTTATTCAACTCATTTATTTCTAAATTGGCCTTTTCTAATTTCTTATCTAGTTCTAGCTTAGCATTTGTCAAGGCTTCCTTTTCTATTTTCAAATTAGCAATGATTTTCTTATATTTAGAATTCATGCATTGAAATTCATTTGCTAGTTCATTAAACGCATTTTGTAGTTCAACGAAGGTATAATCATTATCTTCACTAGAACTAGAACTAGCCTCATTATCACTAACAGCCATAAAGCATGAGTAGGCTACCTCATCATCTATGTTTTCCTCATCGAAGCTATCACTATCGCTCCATGCACCCACAAATGCTTTCTTCTTAGGTTTCCTATAATTTTCCTTCCTAAGTAAGGGGCAATCTAGTCTAGTATGCCCCGGTTCATTACATTCATAGTACACTAAGGGATCTTTTTCTTTCCTACTTGACTCTCCTCTTATTACCCCTCTTCTTTGATGTCTCCTATCATTCTCTCTCTCCTTCATCCTCATAAATCTATTAAATCTTTTGGCAAACATTGCCATTTCCTTTTCTTCTTCATCTCCACTCTCATCACTATCATCTCCAATGTTCTCATGTGTGGATGATTTAAGAGCTACCCCTACTTTCTTTGAAGGCACTTCATTTCTTTTTAATTTCATTTCATACGTGAGTAGGGAGCCCATAAGCTCATCTAGAGACAAGGTGTTAGGATCTTTAGATTCTTCTATTGCGGTTACCTTTGCTTCTCAAGATTTTGGCAAGCTATTCAAAATTTTCTTAACCATTTCTACATTGGAATAGGTCTTGCCTAATGCTTTAAGTCCATTGATTATGTCATTAAACCTAGTGAACATTTCACTCATGGACTCATTTTCTTTCATCCTAAAAAGCTCGTAGTCATGTGTAAGCATTCCTACTTTCGTTTCTCTAACTTGATTAGTCCCTTCATGTGTAATGGCCAATTTGTCCCATATTTGTTTAGCATTCTCACATATAGAGACTCTATTGTATTCATTTAAGCCTAATGCACAAAAGAGAGTGTGCATAGCTTTGGCATTCAATTGTGCCAATTTCATATCGTTTGAGACATCCCACTCATCTTCATTCTTAGGGACATCCTTTCCATCCACTTTCTTCATTGGAATTTTGGGACCATTAACTATAACTCTCCATACTTCATAATCATTTGATTGTACAAACAACATCATTCTTGTTTTCCAATATGAGTAATTTTCTCCATTAAAGAGTGAAGGTCTAATTAATGAATGTCCTTCTTGTCCTAGGGGTGTACCTATGTTCAAATGAGCCATCTATGATCATTTTGCTCGATAGATGTTAATCCAAATCAATCTCGAGCCTAAGCTCTGATACCAATTGTTGGCTCTATAGCTAAACTGAGAGGGGATGAATCGATTTTGTGCTACTCTTAGGTTCGTTTTTCGATTCTTCTAAATTCTCTAGCTTATGTTGAAGTTTTCTAAGTTCTCTAGGCTACTCAAGTATGCAATATAAATTCAATTCAATAATCACAATATAAATGCAATTAAGTAAAGAGAGTAGGGAAAGAGAAATGTACACAATCGATTTATAGAGGTTCAGCAACCTTGCCTACGTCCTCTACCTTGAGATGCTCCCAAGGATTTTTCGAAATCCACTAACTTGAATTTGTATTACAATCCCGCTTTTTGCAACTCAAGAGAAACCTCTCTCTTTTTCTAGGCTCAAGAAAAACCTCCATCTTTTTCTAAGGCTAAAGAGAAACCTCTCTATTTTTCTAAGGCTTAAGAGAAACCTCCCTTTTACAAGGTGTGATTGAATTTACAAAGGATGTAATCAAAAAAAGGCATCTAGGTAGGCAAGTGATTACAAAGATTAAGCTCTAGAAAAGATAATCTAAAGGATTTGTGCTATGATATACAAAGTGATAGAAGATAAAGAATTTTAGCACTTGAATTGATGTTGAGAATTGAGGAGGATGAAGAAGATGAAGAATAATGTTGCTTAGCTGTTCCTCTTCCTTCCTTGAGCTTCCAAGCATTTATTTATAGTCCCTTGGATGGTTTCTAAACGTTGGTAGGAGCTAAAACTGAATGTGACCGTTGTATCTCATAAAAACTAGCCGTTGGAGTGCATTTTCGAGGTAGGGGATCAATCCTTTGCTTCTTTGCAAGCTTCCAAGGCATTCTGCCATGAAGGGATCGATCCCTTCCCTTAGGGGATTGATCCCATGCTTCCTTTTTGCTTCCTGGGAGCATTCTGCCATTTGTGGATAGATCCCTTAACATGGGGGATCGAACCCTCATGCTTTTTGTGCACTTTTCTGGTCTAATTTGGGTTAAAAATGATGTGGACTTTGATTTTAATTCATCCTAAAAAATTTTAGAATTTTATGAGAGTTTTTCTTGACTTTCTTAACTAAAGACTTAGAGTAAGAAACTTGTTAAGTAATTTTCTAAAGTTGTGTTCAATAAGGTCTTGAGAAAATTACTTGATGAAGATATTCAAAATCATCTTGGAAAATGTTAAGACCAATAAGAATATACAATTAAATCATGGTCTTAAACTTTGATATGTACACTTAAAGTGGTTTGAGAAATTCATATGATTGGTAAAGTAAATTTACATTATAGAGTTAAACACTTAATATTACTTAAGTTTTTGTCATTTCAAAATACATATGTTAATTTAAAGCTAACAAATAGCCTAACTAAAATTGAGTGGGGTCAATTGACCCCTCATTTTATATGTGGCTACACCACTGTGCTTAATCATATGTGTATACATTGACCTTACGGTAAGATAAAAAATTTTGACATGACTATAAAATTTCCCATATAATAATATATACTTCTTAACTTGTTTAAGTTATTCCTTAAGGTCTATTCTGGTGTTGCAAAAGGCTTCAAGGATTTCAGGGTTGGTGTCATAGATTTTAACTTTATCTATGAGAGTGGATTGGAGAAGGGAGGTTGTTCCCTCCAGTACCATAGTTAATGTTAACGCTAGAAATGTGAGATAATGGACTAAGGAAGAGGAGGGACAGCTGCTAGGACATGACAAAGGTAGAAAGGGTGAATGTTTTATGGATGTGATTAAGGTAGATAGATTCAAATTTGTGGGGTAACCTATTTATTCGCCTATCTTTAAGGTTAGAATTTTTAAAATTTAAGGTTGTTTAAACATGGATATTACTGAATTATCATCTGAATCACATTGAATTGATCAAATTACACGAAACAAGGTTTTATATAGAAAGAAATTAGCAACTAACTTGTCCTTATCTAACAGTAAACTGACAAACAGAAATATAACTAACTTGCTAACTTAGCAAGTTTACAACTTAGATAGATATTAATAAGAATGATAGCTGGTAAGGTTGAACTACTTCTGAGTTGTCATCTACTGCTTGTGTAATCAGCTGAGGCTACTAGTGTCTCTATTAGACTCCTCAAGCTAGAGTGTAGATGCCATGAAGACCAAGCTTGGTGAGGAATGGGTGTAGACTATCAGTTGAATGTGGCTTAGTAAAACCATTTGCAAGTAGGAAGGAAGAATAAGTATGTAACAGTTTGATCACTCCAGCTTGAAATTTCTACCTAATCAAATGACAATCTATTTCTATGTGTTTTGTGCGCTCATGAAACACTAGATTTTTAGCTATTGCTATAGCTAATTTGCTATCACAAAACAAGAGGGCTGGCTGAGAATGAAGAACTTGAAGATCAAAAAGCAAATAGAGAATCCACTAAAGCTCACATGTCCAGGATGCAATGGCTTGGTATTCTACCTCAAGTGAAGATCTAGAAATGGTTTTTCGTTTCTTGGATTTCCTTGATATAATGGAGTCACCAAGAAACACGCAAAAACCAGTGATTGACATCCTAGTTTTAAAGCAAGAGGCCCAGTCAGAGTCACTGAATGCTTTTAATTAAAAAGCAGAATGTGAAGAATAAAAGAGCCCTTGGCCAAGATTTTTCTTGATGTACCTAAGCACTCTATATGCAGCTCTCAAATGTTTATTAATTGGTTTATCTAGGTACTGAGATAGTTGTTGTACTGCAAAACACAAGTTTAGCCGTGTGGTAGTGAGGTACAATAACTTGCCAACAAGTCTTTTATATGGAAAAAGATCTTCAAGAGGAATATCAGAAACTTTAGACAATTTAGAGGAGGCTGCCATAGGTGTAGAAGCTGGTTTGCACCCAATAAAACTAGTGTCTTGAAGGATCTCTAGAGCATACTTCCTCTAACAAATCTTAATTCCTTTAGTTAATCTTGCAACTTTAAGGCCAGGAATATATTTAAGTGTTCCTAAATCCTTAATCTTGAAAGCAGTATGAAGGTAAGACTACCACTGCCTACTTGCTTGTTTTAAACCATATAGAGACTTGAGTAATCTATAAACTTAGCCAGGCTTAGCATTAGGATATCCTGGAGGTAACTCCATAAAAACTTCCTCATACAAGTCACCATGGAGGAATGCATGATTTATATCTAACTGATGTAAGTGCCACCCTTTCACTACTGAAAGTGGTGATAGAGTTTTAATGGTTGTCATCTTGGCAACTAGGGAAAAGGTATTAGTATAATCAATGCGATTCTGCTGAGTGTATCCCTTTGCCACTAACCTTGCTTTAAACCTTTCTATTTGCCCATCAAATCTATACTTCACCTTATACACCCACTTACACCCAACTGTTTTCTTGTTTGGAGGCAAATTTGTGAGTTCCGTTGTCTTATTTACTTACAAGGCTTCTATTTCAATTTCCATAGCTTGCTTCCAATGCTCGTGTTTAAAACTTTGAGTATTGGTCTTTGGGTTAGAAATAGTACTAATATTAATAGATAAAGCTCTATGTGGAAAATAACAATTATCATAGTTAATAACAAAAGATAATGTATGTGGAGTACCTGAGCTCAATGCTGCAGGATGTGAAGCTTGCAAATGATCTGATTTAGCTAGATGATAATGGTAATCTTAGAGATATGATCATGCATTAGATATCCTAAGTGACCTTCTAAGAGGAATAGATTGAGGAATATTATTTTGGTCAGAATCACGAATACCAATAGATGCATGTTCAAGAACATGTTCTATTTGATCAGAATAATTCTCAGAATTATGAGCAGCAGCAGACTCATGTTCAAGAACATGTTCATCTTATAATGATTTTCAGAGGAAAATTGGAGTTAAGATAAGTTTGAATAGGTACAAATAATGCACTTGTAAGTATAAAAGAAGAAGTTAATTTGACAGTTCCAATATGTGTGATAGCAACATAATGGCCATTTGGTAGTTTTATAAATAAATTGGTCACTGATCTATAGGAATCAAAGAATTTCAAAGAACATATAATATGATCAGTGGCACTTGTATCGAGAAGATATAATGAAGGAAAAAGTGATTGATTAATATTATATGTTGCCATAATACCTGAGGTTTTTGGTAATGGATATGTGAACACAATTACTGCATTAACATGAGATGTGGAAACAAAAGGTATGGTAGTTGAATGATGTAATTCAAGCAACCTATTGTATTGTTCCTTAGTAAAGAAGATTGGAATTGAATCATTTTGGTTTGTACTCCCTGGTTGCCTTTCTAGAACACCATGATACTCTTCCAGTTGAGGCAAATCTGATCTAGGTTGGTTAATAGAAGCACTCCTATTTCTGAATTTGAAGCCTAGTGGGTAACCAGCTTCTTGTAGCATTTGTCCACCAAATACCTTGTGAGATCACAATAGGAGCGGACTAGTCTCTTCCCTTTAAATTTCCTATAACTAGAATTGTTGGGAGCATTGACAGGTATACACTTGCTTGCAAACACACTTGGTTCCACCTTTTGGAAAGAAATAGTAGAATTCATCTGCCTTACTTGCTGGATCACCATAGAAAAAGCCTTGTTAATGGTAGGTAAAGTTTCCATTAATATTATCTGTGACCTTACTATTGAGAAACTTTCATTGAGCCCTTTGAGAAATCTTATCACGTAGTCACCTTCTTGATGCCTCTTGGCCACATCTAAGGCACTTCATTTATATTGTGGAGTACAAGTATAATTAGAAATTGTTTTAAGATTCATGAACTCATCCCATAACACCTTAAGCCTTGTGAAGTAATTAGTTATAGACAAAGACTACTACTGAAAAGAGTAAATCCCATCCTGGAGTTTTGTAATTCTGAAAGAGTCACATTGAGTAAACCTATTTTGAAGATCTTTCCAAACATGCATAGCCAAGTCAAGCCACAAAACACTTTGAGCAATAAAGGGAGAAAGAGAGTGCAAGATCTATGAAAGGACCATAGTATTGCATCTCTCCCATGTTGAAAACATAAGGTCATCCTTTAAAGGAGGCAAAATTGATCTTGTTGGGATCTCTGATGATCTCAAGTCAAAGGATCACATACACCATCATCACTATGAGAATCGCTTATGACACTCATATAACAATCCATGTAGCGTTCTCATGGAGGGTCGATCGAGTACATAGTTCTCATGTAGCAGTTCGGTTATAAAGAATCAAAAACGCTCCTTAAGGCTTCTGATCGTGAGACGTTCAAAAGTCGTGAGATCCGTTCGTGTGGATACCATAGAGGCAGGAACGAAAGGTTGTTGCTTGTGACTCGACCAACGACAGAAATCAAAGAAAACTTTAGGTAAAATCTCGAAACCCTAATCAGGCAACTCTCCGAATCGATCCTGGTGGAGGCCGAATGATTTAAATTCCGCTGCATGTTTGTTTCGGTCTCCTTCACTAGTATCCGAGCCAGATTCGGAGTCCCTGATTTGTTTTGATAAAAGCATGATCTCTGGTTACTTTCTGTTTATGATTACATGCAATCGTTTCATGAGATTAATACGGATTAGAATGTATATGATATATTCAGAGGCTACAAATCGAATTGTTGAAATTATATATATGATATATATCAATTTCGATTCAACTTATATGTGAGATATAATCTGTGATGCGAATTATTAATGGCGTTTCTGTTCTGCATAAACGTTATGGATAATCTGTGATGCGAATTATTAATGGCGGTTTCTGTTCTGCATAAACGTTATGGAAGAAACAGAATAATGTCGAAAGTGTATAAAGATTGAAACACTTTTAGATAAGAGTTCTAATGCGACTAAAATTATAGTCAGTATGAGATACTGGCTGGAACATCCTGATAAGATTAGGACACTTCCGGATAAGGGGCGTTGGCAATGTCAATACTGTTGACCTTTTTTTTTTCGGGGGTCATAATTCTTTTCAAATGTGCCTCATTAACAAAACTAAAAGTTGAAATTGCATTACACTTGTTTGTATAACACGGTGGTTGTTGTTTGAGCATGGTGCATAGTTATAGCCCTAGCCCAATATGATTGTATTTTGGTGGTTGTAAATTTTAATAAATACGACCTGCGTGTCGTGCCTTGTTCTTGAAATTCCAGTTGTACATTCTTTTCTCATCTTACTCCCCTCGAATGTAACTCGAGGTTTCTCTTAAACTATGTAATTGGAGCTGACAACCATGCAAAGGATGACCAAAGAGGCACTTGGAGAAGATGCTATTACCCTTAGGTTAACCCCTAGGGTTTCTCATTGGCTTGGGAAATCCATTTAGTTTGGGCTATAACTATGTCACGTTTATTTTATTGCTTAATTGCATGTGATGCATGGTTTATTTTGTACGTTTATGATATGAAAATCATATGATAATTTTAGAAAAGTAAAATTGGTGAGATCTTATTGAATAAACTAAGAAAATCCCTCAAATTAAATTAAGTCAATAATAGATGCCTACCAATGAATAGCACTCGTCAAGGCTAGAATCGATTTTGTTATGTTTGCCAAAGCAAAATATCATATCTATCTTAGTAAGACGCGATAGGATAATAGTGATATCCAAAGGCTATAAATTGGGTTGACTTAACTAGATTTCCTCAATAGGATTGGGAATTTAGAGGCATAAAGTTGGGCTTCCATTCATGAGATGAATTAGAACAAGTGTTGTTCACCCAACTATCCAAGAGTTACATGAGATGTAATTGGTAAGTGTTGCCTACCTAAATAGCCAAATCTTGGGCGATTAGCCAAAGCTAACTCTAGATAAGGTGAAATATGGATCTTGGCCCACTAGAGAAATTATGTGATAATTTTTCCGAATTAATAGTGAGGGTTGTTGATTCGATAAAAATAGTGGGAGCATCATTTAATAAATAAATATTTAATTAAATGAATGCATTCATGATACTTATATTTTGCATAATTTTGTTGTAGATTACCATGGCATCAAACACAAATAACACACTTTCACTGCGATCTGTCCTTGAGAAGGACAAGTTAAATGGGACAAACTTCCTCGATTGGTACAGGAACCTGAGGATAGTCCTCAAGTAAGAAAAGAAGTTGTATGTCCTTGAGATTCCCTTACCTGAGGAACCACCCTCTAATGCTCCAAGGGCAGAAAGAGATGCTTATAAGAAGCATCAAGATGATGCATTGGATGTTAGTTGCCTTATGCTTGCCTCCATGAATCCCGAGCTTCAAAAGCAACATAAGGAAATGGATGCGTTCGATATGATCGAGCATCTCAAGCAACTCTATCAAGAGGAAGCTAGGCAAGAAAGGTACAATGTCTCTAAGGCATTGTTTCAGTGTAGGATGGCAGAGGGGACTCCCGTTGGTACTCATGTGCTCAAGATGATTGGGTACACTGAAAACCTTGAAAAATTGGGATTTCCTTTGGGCCAAGAGTTGGCCACTGATGTGATTCTGCAATTGTTGCCAGACAGCTACAGTCAATTTGTTGTTAATTACAACATGAATGAAATTGACAAGACTCTGCCACAGTTACTTAGCATGTTGAAAACAGCTGAATCCAACATGAAAAAGGCCAAGCCCAAAGATGTCTTAATAGTTAAGAAAGCTAAGGGCAAGGCTATTGCAAAGGGCAAGAAAAAGGGTAATAAAGCCAATGGCAAGTTCAAGCCCAATGATACTGCACTGAAGCCTAAAGGTGAGGTTGCCAAAGAAGGGAAATGCTTCCATTGCGGTGAGACCGGACATTGGAAGAGGAACTGCAACAAATACCTGGAAGAGCTAAAGAAGAAGAAAGGAAGTGAGACTACCACTTCAGGTATTTATGTTATAGAAGTTAATCTATCTACTTCTTCATCATGGGTATTAGATACTGGATGTGGTTCTCACATTTGTGTAAATGTGCAGGAACTCAAAAGGAGTAGATCGTTGACTAAGGGCGAGGTCGACCTACGAGTGGGAAATGGAGCAAGGGTTGCTGCATTAGCTGTAGGAACTTATATTTTGACATTGCCCACAGGGCTTGTTTTAGAATTAGATGATTGTTATTATGTGCCTTCCATCACTAAAAACATTATTTCTATTTCTTGTTTGGACAAGAAGGGTTTTTCATTTATAATAAAGGACAACTGTTGCTCCATTTATTTAAATGATATCTTTTATGGTAGTGCACAACTAATTAATGGTCTTTACATTCTAAATCTTGATATGCCTATTTATAACATAAATGCTAAAAGGATTAAATCTAATGATCAAAATCCAACATATCTCTGGCATTGTCGCTTGGGACACATAAATGAGAATCGCATTTCCAAACTCCATAAAGATGGACTTTTGGACTCATTTGATTTTGAATCGTATGAGACATGTGAATCTTGTTTGATGGGTAAGATGACTAAAGCCCCTTTCAAAGGACATAGTGAAAGGGCAAGTGATTTATTGGGCTTAGTACATACAGATGTATGTGGACCTTTAAACACATAGGCCGAGGTGGGTTTATGTACTTTATTACATTTACTGATGATTTCAGTAGATATGGCTATGTGTATCTTATGAGACACAAGTCAGAATCTTTTGAAAAGTTCAAAGAATTCAAGAATGAAGTACAAAACCAACTTGGCAAGAGTATTAAGGCACTTCGATCAGATCGAGGTGGTGAATACTTAAGCCAAGAATTGCTTGACTATCTTAAAGAGTGTGGGATTGTCTCACAACTCACTCCTCCAGGTACACCACAATGGAATGGTGTATCTGAAAGGAGAAATCGAACTTTATTAGATATGGTTCGGTCAATGATGAGTCATACAGATCTTCCAGAATCCTTTTGGGGACATGCATTAGAAACAGCTACTTTTACACTGAACCGTGTTCCATCTAAATCGGTTCCAAAGACACCATATGAGATATGGACTGGTAAATGTCCCAGTATGTCTTTTATGAAGATTTGGGGTTGTGAGGCTTATGTAAGACGTCAAGTCTCTAACAAACTTGCACCTAAATCTGATAAGTGCTATTTTGTGGGATATCCTAAACTAACTAAAGGATATTATTTTTACAATCCCACTGAGCGCAAAGTGTTTGTAGCTCGAACAGGTGTCTTTCTAGAAAGAGAATTCATTTCTAGAAGAACTAGTGGGAGAAAAGTAGAACTTGAAGAAATTCAAGAGCTACAAGATAGCGCACCCGATGTTGAGATGGAGCCTGAGCAAGCACCATAAGTTGTTGTGGAACCAGAACCACAAGCTGTTGTGGAGCAACCGCCTGCTCAAGAGACACAAGCCTTGCGTAGATCAGTTAGAACACATCGTGAGCCACAGAGATATGGATTTCTAATGACTCAGAACGGTGATGTATTGCTCATGGACCAAGATGAGCCTACTACCTATCAAGAGGCTATTACAGGGCCAGACTCTGAGAAATGGCTTGAAGCCATGAGATCTGAGATGGAATCCATGTATGCCAACCAAGTTTGGACCTTGGTTGACTTACCCGAAAGGGTAAAACCTATAGGGTGTAAATGGGTTTTTAAGAAGAAAACCGACATGGAAGGAAATGTTCATACCTATAAAGGGCGATTGGTTGCTAAAGGTTTTAAACAAATTCATGGTATTGACTATGATGAAACTTTTTCACCAGTCGTGATGATCAAATCCATTAGGATCTTGCTTGCGATAGCTGCATACCATGATTATGAAATCTGGCAAATGGACGTCAAGACCGCTTTTCTTAATGGAAAGCTACTCGAGGATGTGTACATGACACAACCTGAGGGTTTTGTTGATCCAAAAAATGCTGGAAAGGTTTGTAAGCTACAACGTTCTATTTATGGACTAAAGCAAGCTTCTCGAAGTTGGAATCTTCGTTTTGATGATGCAATCAAAGAGTTTGGTTTCATCAAGAACGAAGATGAACCTTGTGTCTACAAGAAGGTCAGTGGGAGCACTATTGTCTTCCTAGTGTTGTATGTAGATGACATACTACTCATTGGGAATGACATCCCTACCCTTCAGTCTGTAAAGACTTGGTTAGGGAATTGCTTTTCAATGAAGGACTTGGGCGAAGCTACCTATGTACTGGGTATAAGGATCTATAGAGATAGATCAAGGAAATTAATTGGCCTAAGTCAAAGTGCATACATAGATAAAGTGCTAAAGAGGTTTAGCATGCAAGATTCCAAGAAAGGATTCTTGCCTATGACACATGGCATTACTCTCTCAAAAGAACAGTGTCCTACAACACAAGAAGAGAGAGAACGTATGAGTAAAGTTCCATATGCATCTGCTATTGGATCCATTATGTATGCCATGTTATGCACACGTCCCGATGTCTCGTATGCCTTGAGCATGACGAGTAGATATCAAGTTGATCCTGGTGAACGTCACTGGATCACTGTCAAGAATATTCTTAAGTACTTGAGAAAGACTAAGGATACATTCTTGATATATGGAGGTGAGGAAGAGCTCATTGTAACAGGTTACACTGATGCTAGCTTCCAAACTGATAAAGATGACTATAGATCGCAGTCTGGTTATGTGTTTTGCCTTAATGGTGGTGCTGTGAGCTGGAAGAGTTCAAAGCAGGCGATAGTGGCCGATTCTACAACAGAGGCTGAGTATATAGCTGCCTCTGAAGCTGCTAAGGAGGCTGTTTGGATCAGGAAGTTCATTACTGAGCTTGATGTTGTTCCTAGCATTATAGATCCGATTGAGCTCTATTGTGACAACAATGGAGCCATCGCACAAGCTAAGGAGCCTAGATCTCACCAACGATCCAAACATATACTACGGCACTTCCATCTCATTCGAGATATCATCGAGAGAGGAGATGTGAGGATATGCAAAGTACCAACTGACGATAACATCGCCGACCCACTGACGAAGCCTTTGACGCAGCAGAGACATGATCGTCACACTAGGTCACTAGGTATTAGATACATGAGTGAATGGTCTTAGTGCAAGTGGGAGATTGTTGGATTATGCCATTAGAACCATTCATTAGATGATTGACTTTGGCATTATTTTTGTATCATGACATTTTATTTATTATAGTTCATTATTATATTTGTTTTATAACTGCGAATATAATCTTATATTATAATGTCCTTAGAATAGTAATAACACACTATTCTTAAAATATCCCTAGTCAAGTATTATTGTGAACAAGGATAACAATGATACGATAAGACTAGTATGTGGTTGATTGATGACCATTGTCATGGATATAGGATATCAAGTCATCACATAGGTACATGTTAGAGAACTATGTACTGGATCGACCCTCCATGAGAACGCTACATGGATTGTTATATGAGTGTCATAAGCGATTCTCATAGTGATGATGGTGTATGTGATCCTTTGACTTGAGATCATCAGAGATCCCAACATAGAGAATTGCATACTTTAATGCTGCTAGATGTCATTCGTAACAGGATGGACTATAAAGGTAGTAATTGGGTATGCCTTGATCTATGTAGAGGGATGTTGAGTGATCAAGATAGAATTTATCCCTCTTATATAACAAGAGTGATGTCTTGGGCCCTTTGATAGAGTGAGACTAAGAAATGCATGGCCGTGCTCGAATAAGTCAATATGAGATATTGATTTTTTTTGTTTAATTAGTCTACTCAGGAATCAAGAAACGCTGATTAGACTATACAAGTGTGACACATTCCATGACTTGTGTCTAATCAAGACATCAAAGGATAAAGGGATTAGACTACACGGTAACATCTATCACGAGTAAGGTTATGTCGAGTCATTGACATTCTCGTTACATGGGTAGCAATGATGTGTTGCTAGATACCGCTCATTGCCTGTGACAATTTTGTCATTGCCATTGTTTTGAGAACCTATTGGGTCGCACACTTAGAACGGATCAATGAGGAGCTTAATTAATCCTATTATGAATTGGATTAAGGATATAACTAATCCTATTCTGAATTGGATTAGGGATATAACTAATCCTATTCTAAGTAGGATTAGAGTTCTGTTTGGCAGTAAATTTTAAGGTAAAATTTACTGCCTATAAAAGGATGTTTTCTGAAACATAGCCGCACAACAATTAGAAAACAGAAAAGTATTCTTTTAATCGAAGCTAGCAGTTCAGTTATAAAGAATCAAAAACGCTCCTTAAGGCTTCTGATCGTGAGACGTTCAAGAGTCGTGAGATCCGTTCGTGTGGATACCATAGAGGCAGGAACGAAAGGTTGTTGCTTGTGACTCGACCAACGACAGAAATCAAAGAAAACTTTAGGTAAAATCTCGAAACCCTAATCAGGCAACTCTCTGAATCGATCCTGGTGGAGGCCGAATGATTTAAATTCCGCTGCATGTTTGTTTCGGTCTCCTTCAGATCTATCCATAAATTTAAGTTTGTTTTTGGAGAGTAAGGCCATTTTCATGGATCTATACCAAAAGTGATAGTTAGATCCCATAAGTACTAAATAAATGAGAACTAAAGTAGGGCTTTCATTTGATTGAAGAAAGAAAGGATTTGAAATAGAACAAATGGAGTCTTCTACTCGAGTTGGTGCAGTAATACTACCTTCTGCTCTGACTGATTCAGCCATGATCAAACAAAGGAATAACTATGTTTGGATATAGAGAAAATTTGTTAGAAAAGGGAAAGAAAATCAAAGAGATTGAAAGATTAAAATGGATGCTCTGATACCATATTGAATTATCATATAAATTACATTGAATTGATCAGATTACATAAAATAAGGTTTTATATAGAAAGGAATTAGCAACTAACTTGCAACTAATCTAACATTAAACTAACAAATAGAAGTATAACAGACTTACTGACTCAGCAAGTTTACAACTGAAATAGATGTAAATAAGAATGATAGCCGGTGAAGCTGAGTTGGTGAGGCTGAGCTGCTATTAAGTTGTCATTTGTTGCTTGTGCAATCAACTTAGGCAACCAATGTCTCTATTAGATATAATGAATTCAATCCATTTGGTTCGTAATTCTCACAGATTAAATTCAAGAATTTGTGGGCTGATTCACTTTTTTCATGCCAGCAAAATATGCTTCCATTTCATTCTTTTACTCTTTCGCAATCACACCACTTTCAAATCCTAACAATAACTCAATATTTTTAAATTATCAAATTTATTTGATTAGTAATTTTTTAAAGAATTTCAATTTTTTTTGTTTTAAAAGATTTTAGTGGATCTTAAATGTGAAGTTAGTGAGGCATAAAGTGGGAGTTAGATATAGTACTCAAGAAGTTTTGATGTAGAAGCCAATTTGGATATTCTTATATATGCTGGAATAAAAGTTCATTTAATTCAAAGATGATAAATTTTAATACCAAGTAGAAATACATAAATAACTTGGTATAATATTATTAAAAAAAGGACATATATTTGATATACTGAATAAAGCTAGATTTATATTTAATACTAAAAGTTCTTATATTTGTAAGAAAGCAGCGTCTTTTCTTTATGTGTCCTTTAAAATCATTTGAATTTTTTTTATAAAAATATTTTATGTTCTTTTCTTAGCAAATGATATATATTTGATATATTGAATAAGGCTAGATTTATATTTAATACTAAAAATTCTTATATTTGTAAGAAAGCAAAGTCTTTTCTTTATGTGTTCTTTAGAATCATTTGAATTTTTTTTTATAAAAGTATTTTAAGTTCTTTTCTTAGTTTTGTTCCACAAAACAACAATACGTGATTGCTGACGTCAATGTCTATCTTCTCTCTCCACGTATCTCCAAAAAGCTTCTATAAAACAAGAAAAGTTAGAGGAACGCAGGGGGTGGTTCCCTGCGTAGGCACTTCGATGCTTAAGTCAATAAAAGATTCTTGATTATTGGGAAACGTAAAAGCCAGAAGTCAAAAATTAGGGAATAGAATAATACCTGTGGCCTATTTATAAGCGAGTAAATTACCATTATTGTAGAGTAATTACTTTAAGGGCAATTTCGTCCTTCTAAAAGAGTTTGTGTTCTAGCACAACTCTAACAAGACCAATCTGAGGCGACAGAAGTTTGTTGGTAAGCGGGAGACCTCAAACAGATATCATAAGCACCAGGCGGCAGGATCCTTTTGCTTGCGAGAGAGTGTCTGGTGATCTCTCGCTCGCAGGAGAGTGCTTGGCACACTCTCCCATTCGTGGGAGAGTGCCTGACGCACTTCTCCTCAAATGGGAGTGCATGGAGTGCTCTCTGTTTCTGTTGAATTCATGATTATATTTATTTAATAATGATTATAATATCATTATTAATATTAAATTCAATATTATTATTATTTTTCATTTGCCATTTGTGTAACTCATATCAATTGCTCCCCAATTCTTTGTAAAAGAACTCAGTCTTTTGTAAAGAATTTTTCAACGGTTACATGCTTACCTTGTATGTATTTAAATTTTTCGTCTCGAATTTTTTGTACCAAGCCTGTGCACTTTTTCGTCTTTTTCATATGTGGCTTATGCCGTTCAGTTTTTGCTTCAAGCCTATGTATAACTTTAATCGCACATTTTTCGCTTTAGGCTTTTTTTCTTTGAGTATGTGGCTTACCTCACGCATTTTTCGCTTCAAGCCCTTGCCTTTTTTGCCTTAATGCATGACTTACATCGCGCACTTTTCGCTTCAAGTAATGCGTAGCCTACATCGCGCATTTTTTGCTTCAAGTAATGCATAGCCTACATCACGCATTTTTCGCTTCAGGCTTTTTTCCTTGAGTGCGTGGCTTACCTTGCGCATTTTTCGCTTTAAGCCCTTGTACTTTTTGCCTTTATTTCTTACATCGCACATTTTTCGCTTCAAGTACATGTGTTGCCCATCTCGCGTATTTTTCACTTAGGGGCTTTTATTTCATTCACGGCTTACCTCGCGCATTTTTCGGTTCAAGCCCATGTGTTGTTCATCTCGCACATTTTTCGCTTAATGACTTTTTAGTTTTGCCTGTCTCGCTCATTTTTTGCTTAGAGACTTTTTGAATTTGCCCGTCTCACACCTTTTTGTGCTTAGGGACTTTTTAGTTTTGCCCATCTTGCACATTTTTCACTTAGGGACTTTTTGTCTTCATGCATGGCTTATATCGCGCACTTTTCGCTTCAAGTTCATGCATTGCCTACTTTGCGCACTTTTCGCTTCAGGCCTTTTTTCTTCGAGTGCGTAGCTTACCTCGAGCATTTTTCACTTCAAGCCCTTGCACTTTTTGTCTTCATGCATGACTTACATTGCGCACTTTTCGCTTCAAGTCCATGCATAGCCTACTTCGCACACTTTTCGCTTCAAGCCTTTTTCTTCGAGTGCGCGGCTTATCTTGCGCATTTTTCGCTTCAAGCCCTTGTACTTTTTGTCTTCATTCATGACTTACATCGCGCACTTTTCTCTTCAAGTACATGCATAGCCAGCATCACGCATTTTTCGCTTTAGGCCTGACATGGTTTTTGTATTCCTGTTGCAAGATATGCAATCATGATGAGAAAAATAAATTATATATATATATATATCAAGAATTATTACTTTATTGAATACTACCAATAATCAAAGACAATATGAAATATAAAGGCAAAATGTTCAAAATAACATGTCTGATATTAATTGAAACTTTAAAATACTAAGGCCTCAAATCTTCCTTATCCATCTTCATATCTGGGGGTCAATCGTGGTATGGGTTTCTCTGATCACCCCTTGCTTCATCATTCCTGCTTCTATCTGCTCCCCCCTCTCTTCTGTTATTGTCATATTGCCTATTCTGCGGCAAATTATTTCTTCGATTGCGTGGAGAATAGTAGGCTCCCCATTCCTCCAAAGGTATCTGTCTATTTTTCCTTCTCGAGCCAGTTTCTCAAGTTGATTCATTAGCTCCCTACATTTCTCAGTCGAGTGCCCATTCGTAGAATGGAAATCAAAATAAGAATCTTCGTCTCCTCCTATACTTCCCGTTGCTCTTTTAGGAAATTGTAATAGTCTTGTGTCTTCTATGGCTTCAAGAATTGAGGCTCTAGGCTCATTAAGTTGAGTATAACTATCATATCTCAATTTTGGAGCCTTGTTGGACTTATCTCTTTTTTTGTTAATAGATTCTCTTTCCCGTTTCCTTCCTCCTTCGAGATTGTTAATTTGTACTATTTTCGACACTTCCTCCTGAGTGATATATTTATTAGCTATGGTGAATAACTCCGAGAGTGTTGTTGGCTGATCTAGAGAGAGTGACTCTTGTAGCTTCTCAGACCTAGTCCCTTGCAATATTGCTGCTATTGCGGCATTGACCTGTAAGTCCCTAACTTCCAAAGTTGCATCTCGGAATCGATCCACATAGCTTTTTAGTGATTCCTTACTTCCTTGTTTAAGTGTGAGCAGATAAGTGGGTTCTTTATTCTTCTGGCTATTAACTATGAAGGCTTTCAGAAATTCGCTTCAGAATTGGTCGAAAGAAGTGATTGATGCCTCAGCCAGACCATTGAACCACTTCATAACATGTCCAGTTAGGGTGAGTGAGAAGCTTTGCACATGATCTCGTCTTTCCACTCATGGAGTAGCATTAATGCTTCATAATTCTGGATATGATCATAGGGGTCTGTCTTTCCCAAGTATATAGCCATTTGCGGCATTTCAAACTTTGGTGGTAAGGGTTTTTCCATAATAGCAGCAGAAAACGGTACCCACCTTTTCTGACTTTCTTTTAGGGATACTAGCTTCTTTTCTTCAAGCACTTGTTCTATAATCTTTTTCATGTCAATTGTGGATGTAGGATAATCTTTCCCCCTTTCTTTACTCTCAGATGCATCTTTTCGCATCATTCTTGTGTTCCAAGTAGTGTCAGTCTCTGAGTCAGTCCACCAAGCAATTCCTCTGTCAAGGGTTGGTTGTGTTCATCTAGGCCCTATCTTTCCAGCTCCTCTCACGCCTCGCACTGTTTCGGGTCCAGTTTGCCAAGCTAGAAGGTTGGACATACTCTGCTATACCTCAAAGGAACCTATTGCAGCATGCGCACACTGCCACCTAAAGCAGCCTGCCGCAGCCTGCTCGCCCGCA
The DNA here is from genome assembly GCA_031772115.1 of Heritiera littoralis. Classification (NCBI taxonomy): domain Eukaryota; kingdom Viridiplantae; phylum Streptophyta; class Magnoliopsida; order Malvales; family Malvaceae; genus Heritiera; species Heritiera littoralis. The sequence goes on along the minus strand of JAPDPK010000214.1, from coordinate 318,548 downwards.
TCAGCTCGCCCACCTATCGCAGCGAGCTCACCTGTCACAGCCTGAACACCTCTCGCAGCATGCTCGCCTACCACAACCAACATGCCTCTCGCAACATACTCGCCTGTCACAGCCTTAACGCCTCTCGCTGCCGCAACATGCTCGCCTACCGCAGCCTGTAGCATGCTTGCCTATCGTAGCCTGCACGCCTGTCGCAACATGCTCACCTAACGCAGCCTGCAGCATGCTTGCGTACCGTAGCCTGCACGCCTGTCGTAGCCAGCACACTTGTCGCAGCCTACTCGCCTGTCGCAGCATCTTGATGATGTCGAGTCTCTCGAGTTGTTTCTCCTACCAAATCTTGAACAGTCTACGGTAGGTTCAGCTACAGGAGGACCCCTTTGAACAAATCCACCATGACCCTCAGCACCTGGGTTGTTTCCTCGCTCTGCCACCTCAGAGCTTGGAATTCCGCCGTGGACACTGTCATTCTCTCCTCTTCCCTATTCACCTGTGTTCTCTGGTGATTCAGTTGTTCAGGAGAACTCACAGAGTTCTCATCACTTCCATCTCTCACAGTAGTTGATCTTGTTCTCACCATCTTGAAAGTTTTAACTGGCTTTTATTTCGTTTCCCACAGACGGTGCCAATTGTTGTTGCACAAAACAACAACAAGTGATTGCTGACATCAATGTCTGTCTTCTCTCTCCACATATCTCCAAAAAGCTTCTATAAAGAAGAAAAGTCAGAGGAATGCAGGGGGTAGTTCCTTGCGTAAGCACTCCGATGCTTAAGTTAGCAAAAGATTCTTGATTATTAGGAAACGTAAAAGCCAGAAGTCAAAAATTAGAAAATAGAATAATACCTATGGCCTATTTATAGGCGAGTAAATTACCATCATTGTAGAGTAATTACCTGAAGGGCAATTTTGTCCTTCTAAAAAAGTTTGTGTTCTAGCACGACTCTAACAAGACTAATCTGAGGCGATAGAAGTCTGTCGCGAGGCGAGAGACCTCAAACAGATATCATAGGCACCAGGCGGTGGATCCTCCCACTTGCGAGAGAGTGCCTGACGCACTTCTCCTCAAATAGAAGTGCATGGTGCACTCTCCCACACGGGAGAGTACTCTCTGTTTCTGTTAAATTCATAATTATATTTATTTAATAATAATTATAATATCATTATTAATAATAAAATCAATATTATTATTATTTTTAATTTGCCATTTTGTAACCCATATCATTTAGTAATGATAAATTGATGTAGTTTGGTCTGAACTCACAAACCAAAAATATCAGAATTAGAACCTTACCTTTTAGAGTCGCAAAAAATGCAAGCTGGCCCAAATACAAACATCTTTAAAGTAGAACTTGAGTCTCCTTAAAAATGTACACATCTTTTGTTTTGTTTTAATTTTTAATCTTTGTATAATTTGTGGCTTAATTGGTGTGTTTGACTCGTAACATCAAATTCATTCCAAAATTTTATAATAATTAATTTATAACACACCCATTATACGAGTGAACAATTTTATTATTTAAATAAATATTATAAAAATGCTACAAGTAAAAATAATTGAACTTACAATTATGAAAAATAAAAAAACTCAATTACCACTTTTAAAAAAATAATCTGTGATTTTTAATTATATTTTCATAAAAGAGTAAAATAACTAATTTATTTTTATTATTACATGGAAAAGGTTCTTCGTAGGTGCCACTTGACCTAACATCACACTCAGAAATTGTAGAATAATATAGATATAAATAAAAAAAATTTAAAATATAAGCAACACAGCACATGTACCTAACTTTTACCAAATCTATATTAAAAAAAATTTAAATTTTATGTCGTTGACTAACATCTATAATTTATTTAAAAAAACAATGATAAATGTGTAAATTAAGATTAAGAAGATCATCCTTTCCTGCCAAATTATGAAGACTTTTACTTTCGAATTTTTTTCATGTTATGGTTTCTTCCTCGTGGCATGATGACTTCCCATTGTATAATGATCATGCAATTTTGATAATCCATATTTCATTTCATTGTTTTTATTGCACATTTCAATTTTTTACATATAAACATGAAATATTTTTTACAAATGTACCTTATAACTAAACCAATTAGTCTAAAAGAGTAGACATCTAATAACATTTAATCTGCAAGAAAGTAATTTTTTAAAATATGTATGTATAAATAAAAAATTCATTTTTTACATGCTGGTCGTGAATTTTAATTTTATAAGAGATTTTTAAAATATATATTTATGAAAACAGATTCATCGTAAGAGGGACTTAAATCATTTTTTTTCTTATTTATTGCTGATAAATTATCAATCAACAATAAAAGGAAAGTAGAGTTTAAAGAAATTTGGAGAATCACAAGCTGGAGCTGTTTTAGACATGGAATTTTTTTTTAATCATAAATATCTTCGACTGTTTTTACTGTATGAGATTACTCCTTTTTAAAGTAAAGAATTTCTCAAAATTAATATAGTTTCAGAAAATAGAGGAAAATTATTAATTTCATCTAATAATTAATTAAAATTTTTTAATTCCAAAATGTGAAACTGCTCAGTCTAGTTTGGCTACAAAATTCTTTAATAAAACTAACTGGAATCTAATCCATTTACGATGGCTTTTAAGAAATTGGCGAGTCTTACTCTAGACAAATTAACGTCACGTGTTAGATGGTTAGCTTTGTGGACTTACCAACCGTCAATGTTCTTAATTTTATTACATCGACAATGAAGTCACTTTGTCTGCGATATATTTTTTGCTCATTCTTACCCAATAAGGAAAAAAAACCATGTTTGTCATAAATAAATAAATAACTGAGGGATCAAGATGATATTATTTTTACTTTACAATTTTAATATATATTACTCTCTTTTATAACTTTCAGCCTAATATTTTAACAAATCAAGATTCGTTGATTTAATAATTTATTTGTATTAATCATTTTACCGATTGAAATTTTATCATCTATCAAACAATCCGTTAAATATTTTTCAATTATATTTTAATTGATTTAAAATTTAATATTTATGAAATACGTAAATAAAATATATAATTCAGTAGGTGATATAAATCATATAAATATATAAATAAATAAATAAATATATATATATATATATATATAAAAATCCAGTAGGTGATATTAGTCAATTCCTTCTCATATTATAATTTGAAGCGATAGAAATCGTAGAAATCTAATATAAATAAATAAATATATATATATATATTATATTTCAAAAAACGGTAGTGACACGTGTTATTATCTCATTAACTTCCTGTTGTTGTTCACAACAATGATGACATATGAATCTCGATCTATGTGTTCACTTGTCTCCAAGAGCTTTGTAAAAAAGAAAATGATTAGAAGGGCGTAGGGGCTTTTCCCTACGCGCGCTCTCAGATGCTTAAGTTAGACAGGATTTTTGTAGGGGTTTTCATAAGTAAATAGAGATTAGAGTTTAAAAATGATACCTGTGACTTATTTATAAGAGTTATTTGGCGCGAAATTACGGTTAAAACCCATAGCTTAAATGATAATTTAGTGGATCTTTCACGGCTATTTTGAGTCCTCTTTCCTCTTGGGCTTAAACTACCATTAGGCACAATATTCTTTAGCCTGACTTATATTAAAGTCCAATGACCTTTAGTATGACCCTCATCAATTGCCCCCCACTCTTTCGCAGGGTATAACCTGTGGAAGAGTATATATGTTTTTTTTTTAATTAAAATCCCTATGAGTCCATAAACTTTTCAAATTCTCTCGCTACTCACTTTTTGGAATTATTTCAAGAGACTTTTCATCTTCACTCATGGGCTCAACTAGTGGGCTTCATCATAATTTGTAATAAGAGCGAAGTCATGCCGTTAATTCTTTTGTCAAGTGCCTTTTCAAGGCCCATAGATTCTCTGAATCAATGACCTATTTTATCTAGAAGGCCTCTGAAAAAGAATTTCAAAATAGATTTTTTAGGGAGCTTCTAAGTAAACTTCACAAATATGAGTATGTTTAGTTCTTCGTTGAAATCCCAAAAAGGTTTAGGTATCCCTACCCAATGGGTTATTTGTGGGAGGAGATCCTTTGAGTATTGAATTTTCTCCATCTTAAAGAGATTGTACAGTCAGCAGATTGATTGGTTATGTTATGGAAGAGAGACTCGTTTGTTTACTTTCTTCACCCAAGAGAACATCCTAAATGCTGATTGAGGCATGGTAGATGCTCTCACGAAACCATAAGTCCTTTTTCAGAGCCAGAATCCATGAGAGGCATGGTCTATTAATCCAAAGTGTTGGGCATGCTTTTTGCAAGAGGAAAGATATCGAGCACTTCTCCGCCTCTCAGGCTAAAATTCCTCATTCTTAGAAAACGAGTTCGCTTCAGAGGAGCGGTTACAAAAAGCACTCAAGCTCATACTCTTCCTATGCTCATTATGAGAGATTCAGTTCCTCTCGATCTCTTAACCATGGGAGGAGTAAGTCTATCGTTAGTGAATAACCAATGATCAATTTTGGTGGACAGGAGGAACTAGAAGTCACACGAGCAGAATCGGGCCGAGTGCAATATATTCAAGCTCTTCATGAAAGATAGGAGGATGCTATTCATGGAGCTGTTAATGAGAGACATGCCTATGCTCCCCAGATTGCTCCTCTTAACGAACATAGCTGTTTTAGAAGTGATGAGAGTAAGCTTCAAATCCTTTATTTCATGTTCACGTGAATGTCTTGTGAGTTTTCTAACTCATTTTATTTGTTTGGAAGCCTCATAACAAATAATTTCTATAAATGCTCAGCACTTGGTGTTTAAGGTGCAAACCTTAAGAGAACTTGAGCAGCTGGAGCTGCTTCATCTTAGAGATGATTTTGAGATGAAAAAGGCCAAGATTGCCTCTTCAGAGCACTACTGGGATACATTTAACTCCACTTCAATTGAGCTGAATGCTTCTCAAGTGGAGTATGCCACTTTTCCTTTCGAACTCAAGGTCCTAGCTGACTGAAACTAAGAGTTATAGGGAGAAATTACAAGATTGTAGTGCCATCAAATCCATCTCTTAGACAAGAGGAACAAGACCAAATCTAGGTTAAGGTTGTGAAGGCATAACGTCAAGAAGTGCCACAAAAGGAGGCATATATTCCTAACTGGTTTTATCAAATGTGGTTTGTACTTGGCATGCTCCTGATCAGTCAAAGCTTGATCCAAATGCTGAGGGTTTGGAACCTTTTATGAGGATAGGCACTTATAAAGATCTATGTGGTCTCACCGGCCCTTAGGAGCCTTTTCGTTGACTTGAAGTGATTGGGTTCTCACATGCTTAGACGAAGATGATTTCGATAATCCAGAGGCTAACTTTTCTAAGGATCAAGCTCTTGACATTATAGTGCCTTAGGACACACACGCCTAAGTGCTTGTTAGTATCGATACTCCTCTTGTTGCAAGGTCAATCTAGAAGACACTTATTGTGATACAACTCTAAAGTTGAATGAATGAAAAATTCCACTTTCTTGCTTTATTTTCATGCTCTAATCTTTATGTATGTATGCAGTAAGTGCTCCCCAATTCTTTGTGAAAGAGCTCAGTCTTTTATAATGAACTCTTCGGCAACTACACATTTACCTTGCACTTATTTAAACTCATCTTACGTAATAATCAAACTTACCTTGTGCACTTTTCCCTTTAAGTCCTTACATTTCACGTGAGTGGCTTACGTAGCGTATTTTTCGCTTCAAGCTTATGTGCTTTCTTGTGTTTCACTTGCGTGGCTTACATAGCATATTTTTCACTTCAAGCTTTTAAATTTCTCATGTGTGGCTTACTAGTGCATTTTTCGCTTTAAGCCTTTTACTTTGTTTATGGCTTATCTCGCGCTTTTTTCGCTTCAAGCCCATGTGTCGCCCATCATGTGCATTTTACTCTTAAGGACTTTTGTTTCATTCACGGCTTACCTCACACATTTTTTGCTTCAAGTCCATGTGTTGCCCATCTCGCGCATTTTTTGCCTGGGTACTTTTTTATTACCCATCTCATGTATTTTTCGCTTAGGGACTTTTTTTGTTGTCCGTCTCGCACATTTTTCACTTAGGGACTTTTTTGTTGCCCGTATTGTGCATATTTTCGCATAGGGACTTTTTAGTTGCTCGTCTCGCTCATTTTTCACTTACGGACTTTTTTTGTTGCCCGTCTCGCACATTTTTAGCTTAGAAACTTTTTTGTTGCCCATCTCACGCATTTTTCGCTTATGGACTTTTTTTATTGCTCGTCTCGCGCATTTTTCTCTTAGGGACTTTTTTGTTGCCCGTCTCGCGCATTTTTCACTTAGAGACTTTTTATCTTCATGCATGACTTACATCGCGTTTCAAGTCCATGCATAGCCTACTTCGCACACTTTTCGCTTCAGGCCTTTTTCTTCGAGTGCGTGGTTTATCTCGTGCATTTTTCACTTCAAGCCAAAGCACTTTTAAAGTGAGTGGCCTTACCTTGCGCCTTTTTCTCTTCAGGCTATTTGCATGTTGAGTTGTATTTCCTATTCCTGTTACAAGACTTCTTTAATTGATTTGCTTGTTTTACCCCTCAAGTGCCCTCATTGATGAGTAGGGCTTATACGAACCCATTTTTTAGTTAAAAATATCGAAATCATACTAATGTGATGGTGAGCAAATGGCTTGTCGATTTCCAACAGTTGGTGCCAATTGTTGTTGCTGTTCACAACAATGTTGATATATGAATCTCGATTTGCATGTTCACCTGTCTCCAAGAGCTTTGTAAAAAAGAAAACGATCAGAGGGGCGTAGGGGCTTTCCCTTGCGTGCAGTCTCCGATGCTTAAGCTAGACAGGATTTTGGTAGGTAAATAGAGATTAGGGTTTAAAAATGATACTTTGACTTATTTATAAGAGTTATTTGGTGCGTAAGTACGGTTAAAATCCATAACTTAAATAATAACTTAGTGGATCTTTCATGACCCTTCTGAGTCCTCTTTCCTCTTGGGCTTAAATTACCATTAGGCCCAATATTCTTTAGTCTGACTTATATTAAAGCCCAATGAACTTTAGTATGACCCTCATCACTTCTTATTTTATTTTCTTCTAAACTAACTTTTTAAACTAATTAATCTTTATTAAATTATCTATTTGAAATAACTTGACCTTTTTTAGATATTTGTTATTCAAATTTTAAACATTATTTACTTATTTTATCAAATTATCTACTAATTATCTATTTTAAACAAATTAACATTATTTACTTATCCTATCAATTTTTCTACTAATTATCTATCTTAAACAAATTCATAAATTAATTTAATAAATCAGAATAATGAACTTCTTAATTTTCAACAACATAATCTGTATTTGAAACTTGGTTTGCAGTAATTGAAATCTTTTATATATATATATATATATATATATATATATATATATGTATATTATATTTTAGGAAACACGCTTACCTGTATAATTTGCTGACATGGATGCTGATATGTAAGGTTTGTTTGAGTGCCACATGTCAATATTTTTTTATCTTTTCAAACAACCGACAATTCAAATCTCCACTAAACGGATATCTCTCTCTATATTTTCAGTTTATATCTTCATCTCTCTCGACAGTTAACATAAATTTAGCTTCAAGTTCAATAGTCATTACCCAAGAGCACGTAGATCAGTTGGTAAGGGGCTGTTCTAGCTTAACCAAAGGTCTCGAGTTTAAGCCCTGGGTATGCAGCTGTGTTAAAACTCTTGAGGGAGAGCTTTCCCGCTCTTTAGGTCCTATCTGGCTCGAATCCGGAATAGTCCTATACTAGAATGATGTGGGGATATCGGGTGGTTTCGACCAAAAAAAAAAGTTCAATAGTCATTGATAATTTTTTTTTAATAGCTAATGTATTGTCCATGTTTGAAAAATAACTTAAAAATTTATCTAAAATCTGTTCGGGTTAGGATAACTATTTATCAATTTACAATTTATAGAAATTCCCCTCTTTTTCCCTCAACAGTTCGTTAATGTTCAATTTTTGAAGATATAAACTGAAATTACCAGACCTGAAGATGATGATGTAAATTGGTGAAAAATCTACTTTTAACCTATTTATCTCATGTGATTTGGAACCGGAACAAAGATAAACTATAATTCTTTTTGTTAGTTTTTCATGTTTGGTCTTGAAGCAAATTGATTTTAGTGAATTAGCTGTTGTCTTTGCTTTGTATTTGTTTTGTTTATTTGATTTTTTTGGTAACTGGGTTCAGATATTTCTAGTGTTTTCTAGGAAGGATTTGGAGTTGAGTTCTGTGATGGAGTTACAGTGAATTTCTTGGAAATCTAGAAGTGAATAGTTAAGAGAAATATGGAGCTTCCAAAGAGATTTTTGGCTACTTTGTGGAACTTTGTATGCTTTTTACCTTACTTCATTGGCTTGCTTTTGTTAGGCACAATCAAAGGTGAGTGCTTTATTATTGTTTTTCCTATTTTTAGGTTCTCTTTGCAAATACCAGTAGCAGTTCCACTGCCCTTTAACCATTCCATGTTTTTTTTTGCTCAAGAGACACACCATAATTTCCAAAACCGGTTTGTTTTGGAATTGCGCGGAGCCTCTTATAAGGAACCCACACACCCATTGTCCCACCGATGTGGGATACAGCTTTGTTTTTTTCGCTCAAAAGACACACCACAGTTTCCAAAACCGGTTTGTTTTGGATAACCATTCCATGTCTTTCAATAACTATTGCTAAACATGATGGAAAGAAAGAATTTTCCAATCTGTTCTCTTTTTTCCATGTAAACTTATCATTTCTATTTTTGTTTTCGTTGAATTTTTTATTTGAGACCCTAATTTCTTTAGGGGTTTTTTAAAGTTTAGTTGATTTGTGACAATCTCATATGTGTTTGCTTTTCTTTTTTAAATTTCTTTTTTCAAAATTACAATCATGTCCTCTCTTTGTAGAGAACTTGTGTTCCTTATACTTCTCTTCCTTGACTTAGGTTCACAAATATGATTTAATCTGTTAATTTATATTATGAGTATGTTGATACTTTTGTTTTTGTTTTATTTGTGTCTTTGTTAATTAATGAATTTAAATTTAATAGACTGAAGCAAGAGTTTAGATTTTTCTTCAATTTAAGATATTTTGAGAACACGCTAATGAGGCCTTTGCTTGATGGCAAAAAAGAGGTCTTGAGACTTTGAGGTTTCAAGTTCGAGTCTCACTAAATGTGAGATTTGTTTAGTTTATTATTGTTTAGTTAGTTTGTTAAATATTATTATTGTATTTATCAGTTCATCAAGTTACCTATTCATCGAATGTAATATCTGATTATGATTGTAACTTTGAATGAGATGTATCCTTTTAAAAAAAATATTTTGAGAACACGATGACAAATGAATAATGCAACAAGAAATTACAAAGATTGATGACGATAGATATTCGAAAACAATAGTACCTTCAGGCTTTTTACAAGTTTGCCTAATTAAAACAATTCGTTAAATTTCATATGTGTTCTAATTTAATGAGTTTCATGTTAAATTAGTTATTGGAAAGAGAGAAATGATTGTAAGCTTATATGTTTTTTACTCAAATAAATGAAGGCGAGATCGTAAGCTTATATGTTTTTTGATTCTAGCATTGCAATTATTTCTCTTTCCTATCTTTCTGTCTTGCTCTAACAACTTATTCTTATATTCTTATTGCTAACAATTTACCCATTTTAAATTTGATACATTATCAATATATAAAGGTAGGTTTCATGTTTTTATTTTTTTTTATGTCCGTTTCACTTTAATTCTTAATTTTTGAATTGTTATATTTGAATTCTTTTTTTTAACAAAATTGAAATAAAAAATTAAGGAACTATAGATCAATAGATCAGAAATCACGAATAATTTATCAATAACAATGCATATGATCACAAATAAACATATAAACTTTTTATTATTTCAACCAAAAAGAATAAAATTGGCAGAAAATGCTCAATTCTTGCACATTCATTGACTAGAAAGCTATGGTTTTCAAATATTATCTAATTTTAAATTTTTTTGAAAGATTATCTAATTTTAAAAATAATTACATTAAATTATACCCAAAAAAATAATTACATTAAAATTACTGTTGTTGCACAAAACAACAATAAAAGTATGCTGACGTCGATGTTCGTACTTGGTCTCCACGTGTCTCCAAGAAGCTTCTGTAAAACAAGGAAAGTTAGAGAGACGCAGGGTTGGTTCCCTGCGTAGACACTCCGATGCTTAAGTCAGCAAAAAGTTACTCAGTATTGAGAAGCGTAAAAGCCAGTTGTCAAAAATTAGAGAGTAAAATTGTACCTGGGGGCCTATTTATAGGCCAATATTCTAGGTTAATTATCTGAGGATAAGTCCATTCCTTGCTGAGAGTTTGTGTCCTGATATAACACAAGTTCCTCGAAAACCAGGAGAAATCAAGGCTTGTCGCAGGCACCCAGCGAGAGACCCACGTTGTGGGCACGTTGAGGCGTGAGGGGTCTGTCGCGTAGCGGGAGCTGAAAATAGCGCCACGTGTCGCAAACGGATATGGTGTGGCGACAAGGCCCTGACTCCAGCGGGAACCGGAGTCATATGCCACGTGTCACCTTATGATTGCAGGCGACAGACTTAAGTCTGTCGCCAGCGACAGGCGTAGAGATGTAGCTTTGAGTTCTAACGCCTAATGCCACGTGTCGCATTATGATTACAAGCGATAGGTCTAGAGTCTGTCACCAGCGACAGGCTTCATTCGGATATTTTGGCTTCTGTCGCCGATGGCCACGTGGCCCAGTGATTTTCATCCACGTGGTGAACTCTGACGCTATTGGGCCTGGCCCATCGTAAGTAGACTTTGTCATATCAATTGCTCCCCACTCTCTTGTTGGATTTCTCCAACAAAGAGAGTATAAATATATGTTTTTGGGCCTTAGCCTATCGTGAATAGTGCTTTTTTTTTTTCGTAATTTCTTCTTGTATTTTTTGTATTTTTTGCAGGTGGAAAAAGCTCTATCTTGCGAGAGACACGGTCAGGCGCGACGTTTGGCATTCCCTGTCGCGGCTATATAAACCGCTGGGACCGGACGACAGAGTGCACGAAAACCTCTGAACAGCCGTCTGTCGCCCATTTTCAGCTCTCTCGCCAAAGAGTCTTTCGCCTACCTTAGTGACAGTAAGTATACATCTGTCGCCTTATTTACCACCTCTCGCACTAGATTTAAGTCTCTCACAGGTGTTTAGTCTTCCGCGTATAGTTTTTAGGCTTCCCGCGAGTGTCTTATTTAGTAGGTCTATCGCCCAACAAGTCTGTCGCCCAACAGGTCTGTCGCCTATCGGGTCTGTCGCCAACAGGTCTATCTCCGGCTAGTTTTTTTTCTTTTTGCCATGTCTTTGCTACGCTCGGGTAAAACACTTAGAACGAGTGGTCTCGTGTGCTCTTTGACAAATGCTGATTTAGAGGATATCAGGACTCGTTTCCCTCTTCCTTCGGGTTATAGCTATAGACTTTCAGTTCAAGGGGAGGTTACACCTGACTTGGTTAGAAATGGTGTAGCGGTTCATAAGGCTTCTTTATCTGTTGGTTTTCGCTTCCCTCTCCCGGAGTTTGGCGAAGCATTTCTTAGGTATAAGGATATCGTCCCGTGTCAACTCCACCCTCATGCGTGGGCCCAGCTGGTGGCGTTTTCCATAGTGTGTCATAATTTGGGTATTGTTCCCACAGTTCCCCTCTTTAGCGCCTTTTTCAGAGTTCATGAGTTAAAAGGGTTAATAACATTCTCCCTTCAACGGTTAAAGGTCGATGAGTTTCTCAACAATAAGATCTTCTCGGATCTTCCCAATAAATTGCGCAACTTTGAGAGCGAGTGGGTCGTTGTTGAGATTCCAAGTGACCTGCGGATTCGCTCTAGATGGAACCGTGATACCTCCGACCACTCACAGCGCTCAGAAAGATTCAAAGCAGAAACTTTGAGAGACCAATTTGGTGAGCTTATTCGGCGGATCTGTTCTACCGGGGAGCGTAACTTCAGGATCTATTCCAGGCATATCGGCTGGAGTCCATGCAAACACATCACAATTCTCTTTTAAGCATCGAATTATCTCCCTTTTTACTTCTTCAGGCAGTTGGCTTCCCACGTATACTATTTTCCCTTTATCTTCGTCATCCAATTGGATTGTTTCCATTTCCTCATCAGGTTTTGGTTTACGCGGTTCTTCAATTGTAAGGGTTTCCTTCCTCTGAATTCCTTTACATGTGGTGGACGCGATATTACATGTCCTGGCTTTCCTTTGATCTCCCCTCACTTGTCCAACATCGTAGGGAGTCGGAAACTTCATTAACAAATAGCAAGGATGCACCACCGCTCTCATGTCAGTTAACAATGGCCGCCTGAGGATCATATTGTACGCCACTGATGTTGATTTCACTACCATAAATAACACTTGTCGAGTGACACACTTCGAGCTTTCCCCCAAATGTCACAGGTAGCTGAACTGCGCCTTCCACCTTCACTTTTTCTTGTGATTTAAGGTCGTATTGCGATTATCACTCAGCACATGGGCACACAACCGAAAAATGTAGAGAGTTGATGAACTAGCTAGAAAAGCTAGCACGAGAGGGAAAAATAAACCGTTTCGTATGGAGAGGTAATAGAACTAATTATCCTGCGCAGAACAGAGGAAACAATTTCAGAGATAAAAGAGGTGAAAATAGAGGACCTATTAGACGAAATGAAGGTGAAAGAAGAGATAATGACAGAAGGGTAGAAAGAATCGAGAGGAAGATAATGAACCCACGGGGCCAGCTATTAACGTGATATCCGGAGGTGAGTCATTAGCTGGCACTTCTTCCTCATCTCGAAAGACCTACGCCCGACAGGCTTATCAAATTAATTCGGTGATGGAGGAAAAGCATGATGAAGAGCCCATTACTTTTATGCCAGCTGACAGATGTGATGTAATGATCCCTCATGATGACCCAATGGTGATTTCGGCAGTAATAGCAAAACACTCAGTGAGTTGCATCCTAGTTGATAATGGGAGTTCGATAAATTTGATTTACTGGAGCTGCTTTGAGAAAATGAACATATCAAATGATAGACTGAAGCTAGTAACCACACCACTGTATGGCTTCTCAGGAGAAAAAGTGAAGGTGGAAAGCGCAGTTCAGCTACCTGTGACATTGGGGGAAAGCCCGAAGTGTGTCACTCGACAAGTGTTATTTATGGTAGTGAAATCAACATCAGTGGCGTACAATATGATCCTCGGGCGGCCATTGTTAACTGACATGAGAGCGGTGGTGCATCCCTGCTATTTGTTAATGAAGTTTTCAACTCCCCGCGGTGTTGGACAAGTGAGGGGAGATCAAAGGAAAGCCAGGACATGTAATATCGCGTCCACCACATGTAAAGGGATTCAGAGGAAGGAAACCCTTACAATTGAAGAACCGCGTAAACCAAAACCTGATGAGGAAATGGAAACAATCCAATTGATATGACAAAGTCTACTTACGATGGGTCAGGCCCAATAACGTCAGAGTTCACCACGTGGATGAAAATCACTGGGCCACGTAGCCATCAACGACAAAAGCCAAAGTATCCGAATGAAGCCTGTTGCTGGTGACAGACTCTAGACCTATCGCCTGTAATCATAATACGACACATGGCATTAAGCGATAGAACTCAAAGCTACATCCCTACGCCTGTCGCTGGAGACAGACTTAAGTCTGTCGCCTGCAATCATAAGGCGACACGTGGCATATGACTCCGATTCCCGCTGTAGTCAGGGCCCTGTCGCCACACCATATCCGTCTGCGACACGTGGCGCTATTTTCAGCTCCCGCTACGTGATAGACCCCTCACGCCTCAACGTGCCCGCAATGTGGGTCTCTCGCTGGGTGCCTGCGACAGGCCTTGATTTCTCCTGGTTTTCGAGGAACTTGTGTTATATCAGGACACAAACTCTCAGCAAGGAATGGACTTATCCTCAGATAATTAACTTAGAATATTGGCCTATAAATAGGCCCCCAGGTACAATTTTACTTTCCAATTTTTGACTACTGGCTTTTACGCTTCTCAATACTGAGTAACTTTTTGCTAACTTAAGCATCGGAGTGTCTACGCAGGGAACCACCCATGCGTCTCTCTGACTTTCCTTGTTTTACAGAAGTTTCTTGGAGACACGTGAAGACTAAGTACGAACATCGATGGCAGCATACTTTTATTGTTGTTTTGTGCAACAACAATTACCAAACACATAAAAATAATATTATTAATCCATTTAAAGCAATAAAAATTATGTAATAATATCCAAAAAATTAAGTTTCATTATCTAAATCAATTTTTAAATCGGATGTTTAGTGATTTTAGTGTTAGTTTGTAAGTTTTTTTTATATATTTTTTACTATTGCGATCTGAATCAATCAATTCATATGTGGGTTACTGGATTGTGATGTTTTCTTTTCAAGATTGATAAGAACATGGATGACACTTTAGCAAATGTTGAGGGATCTTAGGATGCTTTGCTCAAGTACCTAAACAACATGTCTTCTAATAGGTGGTTGATGATTAAGATATTTTTTTATTGATTTTTTATTATGATTTCCCTATTCTTTGTGGCACAGTCAATAAAATGAGATAGCTGATTGGAAAGAGGAAAAAAATGGTAGTGTCTTTTCCCACATTTCTATTCTTTTATATAAATACGCACAAGTGTATATTATCTCTTTGCTTTAAATCATTACAATCCAATCTTTCATATTTCATTTTGTTTATTTAATTATAATTAGAATTATTTTACCATGTATTGGGTACATGTAAATTGTAAGGTATAAAAAATAATAAAAATTGATTTGAATACATAAATATTTAAATAATATTAATTTATGTGTCAATACATTTTAAAATTATTAAATTTAATTCGTGCATTGCATGAGATATAAATATATATTTCAGAATCCATACTTATCTGTCAATTTTTGCTTAATCATGTGTATATCATAATTTTATGAAACAAAGTAACATTTTATCGGAACAGCTTTACTTATTTCATTTTCAGTTTTTTTTTCCCACTACATATTTGAAATTTAAAATATTACTATCCCATTTTAAACCACCAATATATTTTGAAAGATTTGAAACATTTTATCTAAACAGTTTTTACTTATCTAAAATTTCATTTTTTTCTCTCATAACAAATCTAAAATTTAAAATACTACTATCCTATATTAAATTATCAATATATTTTGAAAGATCCTAAATAATTACATTTATTCAAATATCACTATCCATGATCCATCAATATTTTTTTATATAAAAAATTGTATCTTGAAATTGAGGTAAAAAGTCTGATTTGTGCTGTTTTGAAAAAAAGTGAAATTTAATTTAGTTTAAAGTAGTAAAAATATTGATATTTGATTTTTTATTGGTATCTTTATGTTAATAGGGAAATTTTATTAATTGAAGCTATTTTTTTGTTTTGATTTTTTTATTGGGTTTACAATTACAGATTTTTAACTGAGGATATTATGCAGCCAAAATTGGATTACCTTAAAAAGTTACATGCTGCGATCAAATTATGTTTATTTTGGAGTATATACCACCATGGCTTTAGTCCATAAGCATCTTGCTAGATGCAAGACTGAGGCATTTAACACTGTAAGGTATGATTAAAATCCAAACTTATTGATTTTTCATGATTTAAAAGTTGAAAAATATATGAATATTTTCATATTACATAGGTGGTTTTTTTTTATATAGCTATTAATAAATTACTTAAAAAGGAACTAAAATTTTACCAATAGAGATTTTAATTATTTGGCTCCCATTCAACAAGAAAGCACTCAATACATCAACAAAGTAGTGGAAACAAGCTAGAAGCTAGATTTAATTGAAAAATGGGAAGAATTTAATGAAACTATCCCTACTAAGGTAAATCACGAATTGCATTTTTGGCCTTGGAACAGGCAGATGACAAATTAGTTTTTTATGTTCTACCTTCTTCTTTTAGGTTCTACCATGGAAGTTTTAGGACCAAAGCTTCCAGCCTACAGAGTAAAGTTATTTTCAAGAATGGAACTGGTTCCTTGCTTTGTGGAATGGTTTGATTACCTATAATTGTCAATTATGGTTCGCCAATGAGTGATTAAATAGATTTTTATTTTAATATACTACAATTATGGGTATAAATATTGGTATAAATCTATTTCAAAGATCCTCTTAATAATTACCAATTTTAAGAAGAAAAAATGCTTCCAACAAAAACATTTCAACATTTTTTTTAACTCCATATATAGATTTAAAACAGTTATCTAATACTTTTCAAAAGCCAATGGGGTTTGGCATTACGTTTGGAATACGATAACTTTTCCTGCTTCTAAAATTTTTGTAACAAAAACATCTAATACATTTAAAACAATTAAAATTATTATATAAAAATGTTACAGTATATATGACATTTTTTCATATATGTTTAAATCTATTTGTGTGTGTATATATGATAGAAAATCCGTGCTTCGCATTAGAAAAAAGCTAGTTTATATTATAAAATGATAAAAAAAAATTTTCATGTGCTAAAACTAAAAAATAAAAGATGTCACGGACAATTTTTTGATCAAGTAGATAAGAAAAAATTATAACATATTATAAGATTAAATTCGAATATAAGCAATTTTACTTCCATATGCAATTATCAAATATGTCCCTTTAACAAAAAGAAAAGAAAAAAAAAATGCCACTTCTTATGCTTTCTCCGTTAGCACGCTTAGGCTACTCAAAGGTATTTTCTCTTTTACGGTCAAAAAGTAATTAAAGTTAAACATTTAAACTTCTGATATTACTATTTGTAAAAAAATTTCGTTTATTAGTCCTAAAAGAAGCTCAAACAGGCAAGTCTAAATTTGGTTTTAAATTTTCCGTACAATTAGAAAAATATTAGGCAATGGATATGAATCCATATATTTTTCATTAATGTTGAAAAGCATTACTTTTTCTTTGTCTCAACTCCCAAATTGTTTCTCCCTTTTTAAATTTTGGATTGTTATTCTATTCATCGTCGGTAAAGTTTTTTAATA
This sequence comes from Heritiera littoralis, assembly GCA_031772115.1. Lineage (NCBI taxonomy): Eukaryota > Viridiplantae > Streptophyta > Magnoliopsida > Malvales > Malvaceae > Heritiera > Heritiera littoralis. The sequence goes on along the minus strand of JAPDPK010000214.1, from coordinate 301,506 downwards.
TCACAAGTAAAATTAAGATAATGACGTGTGTTCCATTTTATTTATTTTTTATTTTCTTAATATTTTTAAATTACACATGTCATTATCTTAAATCCGTTTATGGAATTAAAAAACTACACTGGCGGTAGTAGGGTAATAATCTTTAAATTTTATGAAATTCAATGAGAAAAAATTATGATTTTAGTGTATTCAATATTAAAATTTTATTTTTTTAATAAAATTAATATTTCATGGTTTTTAATGTCAAAAAGTAAAAATCACATACAAAATAATTTTAGAATATTAAAAAATTTTAAATGCTCAAAAAAGAAAAAAAAGATATTTTTGGGATGATCCTAAAAAATACAAAAAATAATTTATTTTTGCGAAAAAAAGTTATTTTACTTTAATTTCAAATTAAAAATAATTCCTCAAATTGCTAATCTCCAAAAACCATTTTAAGTAAAATTAGAGCAAATTTAGGTTAGAAAGAGAGAAGAATTCTCTATCTTAGAGAGCTACTAAATATACCCACTTATTTCCTTTATGCACCCACTTTTTATTTGTATTATGAACAGTATATCATGAGGAGAATAGGATGTAGTGAGAAAAAAATATTGGGTTTATCTAAAAACTCTCTCTATCTTATTGGATCATGATTTTTTTATTTTATTTAAAAAAGATTAATTTGATATCTGTTTTGTTAGTACAGACGATGACTATATATTTATCATTAAATGAAATATAAATTCAAGGCTTAAATTTATACAGTTTCCTTAAGATATGATTTTTACTAAATTAGAAAATCAAATTTCCTCAATTCATTTTTTTATATTAAAAGGAATGTTTAAATGCACCAATATCATCTTAAAGGATTTATTTATTTTTTTTGTTCTTAAAAAATGAATTTGATTTTAACATACAGTAAAAAAACACGTGACAAACTTAATTCAGGTGCCAAAAATAAATCCTTCATCGAATCTGGCATACATTTTGTAAAAACATCGGCTGCTAGTGATTAAGTACACTGCACATACACGCACTCGTCATTTTCTCGAGTTGTTCTTGTCAGTAACTTTCCCAAAGTAAGAAGTAATAATGCCATAGCTTTCACATTTTATACCAACCATTTCCTCCCAATGTTCCAACCATTTTGAAATTTGAGTTTCCTTTTGCTTTTCTTTATATCAATTAATTCCCACTAAATTAACTTAACGACTATGACAAATACAGAGAGCAAAGGTTATGTTTGATACATGAGATAATGATAGAATAAAATAATATAAAATTATAAATAAGATAAGATTAGATAACATCACCTTAATTTAAGTTTGGTGTGTAGTTTGTACAAATAACAAGAGCTCTCTTTTTTTTTATCATATTTGTTATATTAAACTTAAAAGTATGATAAAATGATTTTTTTATTGATCAAAAGCAGTTTTCTTTAAAGTAAATATAATTTAAATTAATAATTTTTCTAATAAATATAATTCGAAGATTTTTTAGCTAAAAAATATGTTATTATAATTTCTATAGTTAAAAGTTAATATTTTTTTTCAAAAAAATTAACTTTTCAATTAAATATTGATTTTAAAAAATTAATGTTTCCAAAATATTTATTTTATCCAAAGTATTTTTCTTTATTAAAAAAAAAAGAAAAAATAAAAAAGAGAAAGAGAAAGAAAAAAATAAAAAAAGAGGTAAAGAAGGAATGAAGAAAAAAATAAGGAAAATGAAAAAAAAAGAAAAAATAATTATGACTAACCAATTAATCAATGACCATTGGCATCTTATTAGAAGTTTACGTTAATTTTTAAATATGAACTTTAGAAATAAAATATAAAATTATTATCTTGTACACTGTTAATGGAGTTTTTTAACTCCACAATCAGAGTTAAGATGATGACACATACCTTACTTTATTTTTTATTTTTTTTTTAATATTCTTAAAAGGTTATGATGTATATAATTGTGTATTGTGAAGGTTATCTAGCCTTTGTAGAGGATGCAAATAGGGAATATCTAGACTTGTTAGATATCTTGATAACCATTGACTTTCCAATTGTCTTTCCAGGTGACTATCAAGATCATCACCAAAGAGAGATTAAGTTTGCTTTCAATTTCTTATTAGGCAGATAGCCAATCTCTAAGCCCTCATACAGAATGGCACTAATGGAATTAGAAGAGCTGAATAAGTAGTTACAAGAATTGTTAGATAAAGGGTTCATTAGACCTAGCATGTCACCATGGGGTGCTCTATTGTTATTTGTGAGAAAAAAATGACAGTCTTTGGTTGTGTGTTGATTATCAATTACTGAACAAGACTACAATTAAGAACAAGTATCCTCTGCCTTGGATAAATGATTTGTTTGATCAGTTGCAAGTTGTGCAATTGCGCAGGTATTTTCTAAGATCAATTTGAGGTTTCGTTATCATTCGTTAAGAATCAAAGTTGAAAATGTGCCCAAAACAGTTTTTAGGACCCGGTATGGACATTCGAGTAACCTAATGCACCTGCAGCCTTTATAAGTTTAATGAATGAGATCTTCAAGCCCTACCTTGATTAGTTTGTCATTGTTTTCACCGATGACTTTTTGGTATGCTCTAAGTCTCGGGAACAACATGAGAACCATTTGAGGATTGTTTTTCAAACTCTTATAGACAATCAGAGTTAAGATGATGACACATACCTTACTTTATTTTTTATTTTTTTTTTAATATTCTTAAAAGGTTATGATGTATATAATTGTGTATTGTGAAGGTTATCTAGCCTTTTTAGAGGATGCAAATAGGGAATATCTAGACTTGTTAGATATCTTGATAACCATTGACTTTCCAATTGTCTTTCCAGGTGACTATCAAGATCATCACCAAAGAGAGATTGATTTTGCTATCAATTTCTTATTAGGCACACAGCCAATCTCTAAGCCCTCATACAGAATGGCACTAATGGAATTAGAAGAGTTGAATAAGCAGTTACAAGAATTGTTAGATAAAGGGTTCATTAGACCTAGCATGTCACCATGGGGTGCTCTATTGTTATTTGTGAGAAAAAATGACAATCTTTGGTTGTGTGTTGATTATCAATTACTGAACAAGACTACAATTAAGAACAGATATCCTCTGCCTTAGATAAATGATTTGTTTGATCAGTTACAAGTTGCGCAGGTATTTTCTAAGATCAATTTGAGGTTTTGGTATCATTAGTTATGTAACATCCCGTTACCACTTCTTGCACGTATTTCTATACAACTTTACCGATTGGGTTATCTGCGATGCCATTAACATTCAACAATGATAGTGATAAATAATAATATCTATTTATCAAATACGGAATATGAAATTTCTTTTTTTTTTCATTATTCCTTACATCTGACATCCCTTATTGTCTTTATCTCAATAAAGTAGTACTGTATGCATATGTCTGAAATGTAAAAGAGAAGAGACTGTACCTGACAAGTTTAACACCATCTTGGAGCTACTTCTCTAACTCCATTTCTTTTATCTGTGGAGTTAAAACAAAGGGGTGAGCGATTCATACGCTCAGTAAAGGAAACATATGCTGCTTTAATTAAAGCAAAACTATATACCACAATTTATTTCGTTTTTTTCCTAAAATCACACCGAGTAGGAAAACCGTGGATATAGTAAACAACCTCTCAATACACCATTCAAATCATTGACAAATCAGTTTACTTTAAATTGTAGTAAACAGTAAATAGGATTTTACAAATCCTCTTAGTAAACAGACTCAACAAGTTGAGACTAGGCAACAAATAAATCATGCTATCATCGTTCCCCCTCCCCCTTGCGAGAACGGAATCTGCCGCTATTGGGGTGCACCCGTAGGCCATCGCCCCTCACGGCTATCTCAGATCTATGGCCATAATCTATAGTGGTCCTCGGGTCCACTTGCCAAGTGACCTCGAGACCGCTGATGACTTGGCGGGTCCATCAGCCCTGTGACTCCCTGAGGTGCACTCATTGGTCCATCGACCGAGCCACCGCCCCAGGCTGGTCACGCACTATCAACGCATGAACTCAGGGCCTAAAGTCTCAAAATAACGTTTATATCTCATGAAAACCTTTATGGAATTATCTCATCATATTATCATTTTCTCAAAATGATTTGATTTTCCAAAAAAGTTTAGGCTTCTGTTTACACAGCACGTTGAAAACCTTCCAAATTCTCAATATTTAAAACCTGCTCGCCCATGGTCAGCTCGCCCAACATGGCTCGCCTATGGTAGCTCGCCCAGTGCGGGAACTTGTGTTCGCCCGCCAACCTTGCTTTTAAAATCAGAAAGCAAACTGGCTCGCCCTTAGTGGCTCGCCCAATTCTCAATTAGCCTAAAAGGTTTTTTTTTTATATTTTCTATTTTCAATTTTTCAAAGATATTAAAAAGCTCATTTTTTTTTTCTTAAGAAAATATCATCGAAATCTCTTCGCCATGGTCAGCTCGCCCATGATGGCTCGCCCATGGTCACTTGAAAGTGGGTGAACAAGTATTCGCCCGCCACTCTCTACATTTAAAACAAAACACTGGTATGCTCATTTCGGCTCGCCCATAAATCTCTTAACAAAAGGGGTCACCCACCCCAAAGTATTTTAAACATTTGGCTCGCCCGCCAATATCAGTTCGCCCAGAAAATATCATAAGGGTCGGCTTAATATCTCGCCCAATATCGAAAATAAAAGGGATCGCCCGCCCTAACCAGTTCAATCAACAATTATCAAAGGGGCGGCTATTTAGTTCGCCCGAATCAAAATAATTATCAAACTAATGCATGTCATAAAACAAAACATTTATCAATATTTTCATAATATTTACTCCACAGGACATGCATTTACTTCACACACATCTCCCTTACCTGGGTCAACGAAGCCTTGCTTCCTACTTGCCTTCCAAATTGCATACACCGAGGTCATAATTCCCGGCTGCAAATAATTTATAAATTCAATTAATATTTTCATTTCTTAGCACTTTGGTGAGATTAAGATAAATGGAATGACTACTCGCCCAACAGAGCTCTACTAGCTCGCCCAATCCTAGCTCTCCATTCACCAAAGGCTTACATGAGGGAGCTCGCCCGCCAGTACTCGCCATATATGTGTGAGCTCGCCCAATATTCAACTCGCCAGGTTTACATTGGCTTAATGAGGGAGTTCGCCCACATTTCTATTCGCCCAATGCCTTATGCATTTGAGCTCGCCCATTAAATCACTTCACTAGGTTGGGCGATCTCGCCCATTTGAATACAGAATTTACTTTGGCGAGTTCTTATTATCTACTCGCCTCATTGGCGATTACAAATTTTCATCTTTGGCGATCACAATAGTCGCCATTCTCGCCACTTATTCCATTATTTTCCTTGTTTTCATATTCTCTAAGGATCTAACTAAAAACAAGACTGTATCTATGTTTATTACTTCATAAAACATAGAAATCTATCATTGAGCATCAAGAACTCCTCAGAAAATATGAAACTCACCTCAACCAACTGCACTTCCAGAACAGGTTGCTTTCCATCTCACGTTGGCTTTCCTTTGCTTACTCCTTTAACTCATCAAACTATGGAGGAAAGGTTTGCAAGCATGTTTATGTGTTTATCCAACTTAAGGAAGAAGTTTAGTAGATCAAACATGGCAGAGAAATGGAAGAAACAGAGCATAATTTGCAGTGAAATGGTTTTCGTGAAGAAGCTGGAATTGGCTAACTCTGTTATCCTCATTTGTTTCTCCTTTTATAGCCACACTATCCAATCCAACTCTACCACCCGTCCCTTATCTGCTTCTTTCATCATTTCACGTCTATCACTCTTTTAATGCATGAAGAAAACTGAAGCATAAGTGGCGTGAAAGTCCTCCTTACACACTCCTTTTTCTGCTTCAATTAACTTTGTTTTGTTTCTCAACCAATAAGGTTAATTCCTTACTGACTTTAACATCTTCTCCATTAATTGTCTTCAACCGTATGACTTACAAGTCAATTTTGGCTGCAAATTGGTTTAGATCTATTCTCACGTTGTCCACAAATGTCATTCCAGTTCGCCTATTCAATCTGAAATCTCAGCTCGCCTATTCCATTTCAATTTCAGTTCGCCAGGCATTATTTGGTGATTTACTAGCTGATTTTCCTTCTCTTGGCGATCACATTGGCTTGGCGAGTACTTATTGCCTTACTTTCCTGCAAGACTATCATTTGCCCCTCTATATGTTACTCGCCATACTCATTTCTTGGGCGATCATAAGTCCTCGCCCATTCGGGCGATCACCTTGCACACTAGCGGCGAACAAACCTATTCGCCCAACAAACAATTTAATCAACTCGCCAACAGCACACTCGCCATCATCAATTGGCGATCACTTCTTACTCGCCCACTGGCGAGTTATTCGTACTCGACTCTAGTGTTTTTTTTTCACAAAAATTGATCTCTTCTCATTTTAAATTAAAAAGCTTTTCACTTAAGTTAAATCAATATTCATTATTTATTTAAATTCCATTTTCAATTTTATGGAATTAGAGTCTACAGTAGTGTAGAATCGGATCTTACAAGTTAAGAATCAGAGTTGAAAATGTGCCCAAAATAGTTTTCAGGACCCGGTATGGACATTATGAGTTCCTGGTTATGTTACTCAAGTAACCTAATGCACCTGCAGCCTTTATAACTTTAATGAATGAGATCTTCAAGCCCTACCTTGATTAGTTTGTCATTGTTTTTAACGATGACTTTTTGGTATGCTCTAAGTCTCGGGAACAACATGAGAACATTTTGAGGATTGTTTTTCAAACTCTTAGAGACAAATAGCTATATGTTAAGTTCAGTAAATGTGAGTTTTGGTTAAAGCACATATCTTTTCTAGGTCACATAGTGACTAAGGATGGAGTATTAGTGGATCCATCTAAAGTCAATATCGTGTTGAGATGGGAAAGGCCGAAGATAGTCACTGAGATCCATAGTTTTTTAGGACTAGTTGGGTATTACAAACAATTTGTAGAGGAGTTTTCGAAGATCACTGCACCATTAACAAGCTTCACACGTAAGGATACTAAGTTTGAGTTGATAGATGTGTGTGAGGATAGTTTTCAGCAGCTCAAGCAGAAGTTGACTATAGCGTTGATCCTTACTAGATTGAGTGGCTTTAGAGGTTTTGTTGTGTATAGTGATGCTTCTCTCTAAAGTTTGAGTTGTGTGTTGCTGTAGTATGGTAAGGTAGTGGCCTATGGACCTAAACAGTTGAAAAATCATGAGAAGAACTACCCCACCCATGATTTAGAGCTAATAGCAGTGGTATTCGTATTGAAAATTTGGCGCCACTACTTATATGGTGAAAAATTCTAGATTTGAAATACTTGTTTTCTCAAAAATAGCTCAACATGAGAAAGAGACATTGGATTGAACTTTTCAAAGATTATGATTGTGAGAACTTGTACCATCTAGGGAAAGCTAATGTTGTTGTCGATGCATTGAGTCATAAGAGTATTTGTATGGTATTGTACATGATGGTTCAAGAATGGAGTTTGCTAAAGAAGTTCTTTGAGCTGAATCTAAGAGTAGAACCTTCTGATGATTTTCTTATAGCTAGTTTACGGATTGAGCTGAGTATAGTTGATTAGATCAAACATGCTCAGAGAGAAGATCCGGTTTTGATTAATTGGGTTAGTTGGACAAAACAGGGATTGAGGCCAAATTTTACTGTCAGTGATGATGGGATTTTTAGATATAGAAGTAGAATATATGTACCTCAGAGTGATACCTTTAGGAGACAGATCTTAGAGTAGGAACATAGTTCAAACTATACGATGCACTCGAGCAACACTAAGATGTATCCGAACTTGCAGGATGTTTGGTCAGCCGGGATGAAGAGAGACAACATATTTTGTTTCGAAATGTCTCACATGTCAATAAGTTAAGGTTGAGTATCAAAAACCTGCAAGCTACTCAAACCTTTATCGATCCCGGTTTAGAAGTGGGAGCACATTACTATATACTTCATTATGGGACTACCCAGGACTCGAAAGGCTCACGACACTATATGGGTAATTGTTGATAGATTGGCTAAGTGTACTTACTTCTTGTCTATGAGACCCACAGATTCCCTAAGTTTTCTTGTAGAGCTGTATGTTAGGGAGATTATTAGATTGCATGGTGTTCCAGCAAGCATTGTATCAGACAGGGATTTTAGGTTTACCTCCCGATTTTGGGAACAATTTCAAGAAGCCATAGGATCTAGATTATAGTTCAATAAAGCCTTCCATCCTCATACCAATGGTCAGTCTAAGTAGACTATTCAGACTTTAGAGGACATGTTGAAGGCTAGTGTTATTGATTTTTATGACTCTTCGAACGATCACCTTGCACTAGCTAAATTTGTCTACAACAACAACTATAACTCCATTTTTGGTATGGCTCTTTATGAAGCCTTATATGAACGAAGATGCAAATCTCCTATAGCTTGGGAAGAGGTAGGCAATCGTAAGATTTTTGCTCCCGAGATACCAGGGAAAGCCTTTGAGACGATTAGATTGATTTGTGATATATTGTGGGTAACAGGAAGCTGTAAAAAAAGCTATGCTGATGTACAGAGATAGCATCTGGAGTTTCAAATTGGGGATATGGTATTCCTCAAAGTTTCTCCATCCAAGGGTACATTAGATTCGAAAAGAAAAAAAAGTTAAGTTCTCAATTCATCAGTCTTTTCGAGATCTTAGAGAGGGGAGGAGACGTGGCATATAGATTGGCACTTCTACTACAGCTATTAGCGTGCACAACATCATCTATGTGTCTATACTGAGGAAATATCAGTCGGATCCCTCCCACATTATTAAGTATGTCGGTCTATTTGTCTAAATCTAAAGCTAAAATCTTAAGCCTCTTTATCTCTAAATACTATTGTTGCCGAACCATAATTTCCATGAGAAAACTTATTCCACAAAAGAAAACAAGTTTCTTACACCGAAACCAAACAACATCGAAAACCCCAAAACTGTCTCATTTTTTATTATTGTTATTTTCTTGTCTTATCTTTTGTATATTTTCTCTTTGTGATTTTTGTCTCTACATGTGGAATGTGTTGGGAAAAATATCCCTCGAACCAAACACCCACAAAAACAAAAGAAAGCAAAAATAAACACTAATTTTTAATATGGTTTGGCCCAACCAATTTGGCCTATAACCACCCAACCAATTTAATAACCAATCAAACAATTATAACTGTGCAATTTTTAGAAGAGAAAGATTGCAAACTCCTTACAAGCCCAACCCAACCATGCAATTTTTAGAGAGAAAAATTGGAAATTCCTAACAAAGATCCCAAAGCCCAACTACACCTTTTAATAGCTCAAACCCTAGCTATTCTATCAGTGTCTACAACTCTTTGAGACATTTTACAAACCAAGCCTGACACATTATTTATAAGGGAATAGCCCTTATAACTTCTCCTATACTTTCAATGTGGGATTCAAGGCAAACCCCAACATATCCTCCCTTGACTTGAATCCCCAAACTCCCCAAACTCCCCAAACTGGTCAACAACATCTAAAAAACTAACATGCCTTTGAATCTTCTTACTCTTGGAAACAACTCTATCCTTCGTATCATCAAGCAAATATAATTGTTTCTCATTCCTCTTTCCTTGTAAAACTAAATCACCATTCTTGTATACTTTGCAACAATCATTATTACCAACATATGTGTACCCACGTGAAGCTAACTCACCCAAAGAAATCAAATTGTAGTTAAAACTGGGTACATACCTCACATTACGAAGAGTCCTAACACCACCGTCATGAAGCTTGAGTTGAACACTCCCAATATCTTCAATCTTCACTCAATTAACATTCCCAACCGCAATATTGCCTAAACTTTCAACCTCTTTCAATTCATCAAACCGATCTTTATCATTGCAAATATGCATCAATGCAGTTGAATCCAAAATCCATCTTTTCTCATAAGTATGAGGCCCATCTAAACAAGTTGCCAATACGTCATCATCTGAATCAGTTAAAACAACACATATCTCATTCTTGTTTCCATCATCACTCTTTTGTTGAGCCTTCTTGAATGTAGCCATATCCTCTCTTAATGTCTTGCAGCGTGTTTGAATATGACCTTTCTCTCCACAATAAACATTCTACCTCACTATAATCTCTGAATCTTGATCTTGATCTCCCTCTTGATCCACCATGTCTCTCATTAGTCCTCCCTCGAGTAGAACCTTCCACAGCAGCTAGTACACCTCTCGCAGATGAAGAATCTTCTTTGCCCATAAATCTTTCATTCTCACGCAGCACAGCAATCATATCATCCAACGTCAAAGTAGTTTTACCTACCAATAAAGTCTGAACTAAAGGTCTATAGGACTTGGGCAAAGATGACAACAACAACAATGCCTTCTCTTCTTCTTTCCACTCTTTAGAATCAATAGCTAATAATTGTGAAACTAATCTATTAAATTCATTTAAGTGATCGTGGAGACTCGTACCTCCATCCATCTTCAGAGAATACAAATCCATCTTCAAACACAGTCTATTCATCAGCGATTTTGATGCATAGATGTCTCCCAGCTTCTTCCACAATCCGATTGGTGTCGTCTTAGTCAATACATTATACTTAATCTCTGGGGCAAGCATCAATCTAATTGTGCTCACAACCCTCTTCTGAATTCCAACCCAATCCTTTTCAGACATTCTATCTGGCTTATTTTTTTCTAATGCCAAATCTAGATCTTGTTGCACTAAAAGATCCTGAATCGTACTTTGCCATAACATAAAATTATTTTTACCATCAAATAAAGGAATCTCAAACTTAGGCATACCTCCAGACATAGCTTCAGCCATAGCTTTCCTCCTCTCGCAGGATCACGAACCTTCAGCTTTGATACCACTTGTTGGGAAAAATATCCCTCAAACCAAACACCCACAAAAACGAAAGAAAGAAAAAATAAACACAATAATTTTTAATGTGGTTTGGCCCAACCAATTTGGCCTATAACCACCTAACCAATTTAATAACCAATCAAACAATTACAACTATGCAATTTTTAGAAGAGAAAAATTGCAAACTCCTTACAAGCCTAACCCAACCATGCAATTTTTAGAGAGAAAAATTGCAAACTCCTAACAAAGATCCCAAAGCCCAACTACACCCTTTAATAGCCCAAACTCTAACTATTCTATCGGTATCTACAACTCTTTGAGACATTTTACAAACCAAGCCTGATACATTATTTATAAGGGAATAGCTCTTATAACTTATTCTATACTTTCAATGTGGGATTCAAGGCAAACCCCAACAGAATGTGTTTGGGGCTTTTGAAAGGATTTTTTGTTTGAGAATGTTTGGGTATTTTGGCTTATGGTTGAATTGCTTTTGTGGCCAATTTGCTTTTTTGGTGAATTTGAATTTTCTGATGAATTGTGCTTTTGAAATTTGGCTTCTAGGGTTGGTCAAGATATGAAGGCTAAGAATGGCTTGAAGTAGCTCATAGAGGAATTCTGGATTTGGTTTTTTATTGCAAAAATGAGTGAACTGAAATTAGATTTTTCCGTTGATTCCTTTCTCAATTGGTTTCTGATCTCTCTATTTATAAAACATTAGAGATTGGATCAAATATCAGATAACAATGATTTTTCATTTTTTAAAAAAATTTTGTGTTATTTCCAAATTTTATCAAGTAGATACATTAAGATAAGTGTTTAAAAAATTTTGACTTCGGTTTAGTTTAAATTTGATTTGTAAGGCTCCATCCTAACTGCATTTCCCTTTTTTGAGTTTTTTTTTTTTATATTTTCTTTTTATTTATTTTTTGTTTCTTATGATTTTCATCTTTGATTTTATTATTTTTATATAAATTATAAGGAAAAGAATAAATAAGTTTAGGCTAAAATATGAATTTGGTCAAGAACAAATGGGCTCTTCACTAATTTGAGCTTTAGACAGGATTTTAGGCTTTACACTTAGTTGGGCTTTAGACAAGAATTTCGCTCTTATACTACTTCGAATCTTGAACCTAATCTAGGCCCCAAAGCCACTTTAGACCTTAAACAAAAGATCACTTAAAAATAAAATTTGATAAATTCATTAAGCCCAATAAAATAGAGAAATTCGACAAGCTTGGTAGTTTTGATAATTTTGACAAGCCCAGTAACTAAGAGAAAATACGATGTCTACAACAATGAACTTAAATAGATTCAAAAATTTGAGATTTCTTCTTAAATTGATCGAACAAACATAAACCCTTAACAATCATGTGCTAAATAGCAAGAAGTAGATTCATATTAATAAAATCATAATATATAATACAAATATGATTAATAACTCACCTAGTGTAGATGAATAAACCGCAATATGCCTCAATTAAATTTGAAAAGCTCCTTTAGTCATCCACAACTGTCATCCCCAAAAGATATATAGTTTTGTTAATTAAATTGATCTAGTTCTATTCATTATACATATTATCGGATATCTTGTTACATGTTTCCCTAAATATGCTCTAATTGATTATGTTAAATTTTAATTGTTGTTGAACTAATGCTATTGTTCTTTTATTTCCAAACTAATCAAATTGTTGTCTAAGCTAAAGATAGGGTTTTTGTGATTGCATGCTTGTGATAAAGTTTAAGAGAGAATTCTATATTACTTCTGCCTTTGGACATTAAATGTATGTATGTATGTATGTATGTATGTGTTCAAACAACTAGTATTATGAAAATGAGATAATTAATCAATTATTGTTATTGTTATCAGAGTTGTTTAATGAAATATGGTTAATGAAATTTGATTTTTGCCAATTGTTTTGAATATTTTTTATTTTTCTTGTTATAATTTAAGTAATGAAATCAAACAGGTGAATAATAGATAAATATTTTCGAATATAATTATTTGTTAATTATTGATATATAACAAAAAAAAGACTACATTTTAAATAAAAAACATAGTCTAATATCATAAATTATACCACGATCATAATTGTAATCTAATATTATGTATTAGACTACGTACGTGAATAAAAAAAAACCATAGTCTATGTTACTTAAGAAAGGACTATGCTAGAATAGGCTAAGGTGAGAAAAACATAATCTTTTCTCTTAAACTACGTTTTAAAACTTAGTCTATGACATTTTTTCTAGTAGTGAATAAAGGGTATGCGGCTGGAGAGTATGGGAGTTTAAATCAACTGAAAATTTTGGTTAATTAAAGAGAGATTCAACTACCGTTAGGAATGTATATATCTATTCAAAATTTAAAAGATTTGACGAAAGATTTATTCGAAATTTTTTTTTGAATTCACCATATAGATTATTAGGTTTGCTTGATGAGTACCTTAGTGATTTAGAAATAACGGGAGTCTTTGTATGGTGAGATACGGGAGAAAGATATAAGAAGAGTTACAGGATTATTGGGTGCGTGGGGAGTCCATGAGATTAAGGGAGAGGGTCCATGAATGTGATTGTTTGATGAGATTGTAGACACCTAATTTTGTCCGAGCAGTTTCAAAATAAAAAAAATAAAAATTAAAAAAAAATAAAAAAATAAAAAAATAAAAGAATAATAATAATGAAGGAGATAATTAAGGTGAAATTAAATATGAAAATTCATTGCCTAAAGTAAAAAAATTGAAAAAGAAACAAATTAAAAAGGGTCAAACAAAAATAAATGATAAAATAAAGATCCCATGATTTTGGGATCAATGCATTAAAATCAAAATTTTTCTTTCTTAAATAAAAGGGGGATTTTTTTGGTTTTAAAAGGGGAGAGAAAAAAAGATATAGGAAGGAGGAAAAAAAAACCCTAGAAAGGCAGAAGAAAAAGAAAAAAAACCTAAAAAATTTTTCTACTACCCTTGCCGCATCCAACCTTGCTGCTCTGCTTCATAGCTTCTCGGTTGCGGCCATCGCTGAGTTGTTGTGCCATTGCCGCCTCACCATCCTTCATTCGTTGCTACGTCACTATCGGTTCATCACCATCGTCGCTTTTGCTACATAGTTTATTTTCAAGCTTATTGCTATTGTGAAGATAATAGACTATTAAATATTTGCTGAGCAAGTTCACGTGCAGCCATCATGATTTCTTTGGCTCTTGTCTTTTGCTAATTCACTTTGCATTTTTTATGTGACATCATATCATTTGTTAGTACTTTATTTATTTTCATTTTCATTAAAAATATATATAAAAAGTGTTCATGTCTCTTTTCTAAAATAAATATACGTATGCCTTAGGAAAAATATAATTTTTAATGTCTAAGAAATAGGAATTCAAATAAATAAGGATTATAGAATTTAAATAAATAAGAAATTCCGATGATAGGATTTCTTAGAAATCGCAAGTAGCGATTCTTTGACAATCCTTAGGATCGAAATAAAATCTTTAATATCACCAGCGTATTGGGACATTTAAATGATTTTATTCCGATATAAAGAAAATATTAATAAGATTTCTTAGTATAAAAAAATAAATATAAAATGGTAATAAAAATAATAATATAAAAAATAGGTAAATATAAGAAAATAGTAAGTGAATAGAAATAAAAAAAAAACTTTAAAATAGGTAAAAATTTAGGAATTAAAATAAATAAATAAATAAATGTAAATACACATCTTAAATATAAAAGGTCCCAATGATAGGATTTCTTAGAAATCACAAGTAGTGATTCTTTGATAATTCTTAGGGTCGAAATGAAATATTTGAATATTACCAGCGTATTGGGGTATTCAAGTAATTTTAGCTCGATATTAAGATTTTTAATAAAATTAACATTTATGACATAAATTAATATTAAAAATAAATAATAAATAAATAAGAATTTTAAACAAATAAGTAAACAAGAATATAAAATTGTTACAATTAATCTTTTGGAATAAATAATAACAATAACAATGAAGATAAAAATAATAATAATAATTAAAGATAAATAAACATGATATACATTATAAATAATTTCCGATGATGAGATGTTACGGAATTCACAAGTAGTGATTCCTAACTGATCTCTAGATGAGAGAAATATGCTAAATGTTACCAGCATATTGGAATATTTAGTATAATTTTTCAATAAAAATAAAATTTTATAAATATAAATAAATTACAAAAGCGATAATATAAATATAAAAGATAATAAAATAATATATTTCTCATGTACATCATATCTATTTTGTTTGTATCATTTGCATTCATGAAATTCCAAAATAATTGCAAATCTCCCGAGGATGAGATTCTATAGAAATCGCAAGTAGCGATTCTTAAGAAATCTTTAGGTGAGGAAATTATCCGAAATGCTATCAAAAGTATTGAGGTACTTCGGAATAATTTTCAATACAAAAGATTTTCACTTATTTTAAATAAAAAAATAAAACTTAAATATTTCAAAATAAAACAAATAATAAAAAATGGTTTCAAATAAATGGAGTTCTTTTTAAATATTTAAGTAAGATCATTTTATTAAGATCAAAAGATAAGATATGATTAAGTGGTACCGTTTTCTAACGGGCGTTGTGGGGGTGCTAATCCTTCCCCACGCGTAACCGAACTCCCGAACCCAAACTTTGTTTTCGCAGACCAAAAATTATTTTTTTGATAAAACTTAATTAATTTTAAGATTTTATTAAAAAGATAAATAATTTTAGGTGACCAATCACACCTAGCCAAAAAAGATTGGTGGCGACACTTCTTTGTGTTTTTTTCAAAATTGTCTAGCGATCGAGTCCTCGGACGAAAATCGTTACGACAGAGATATTATAAAAGGAATGTGAATGTTTATAGATAACCAAGCAACATTACTCGTGTGTATAGATATTGAGATTAGAAATGATTTAATTTTAATGGTTGATTGATAGGATCTGGTCTAACAGTCAAATTCGATTCAAGATAGATGTGAATCTAATATCTGTGTGCATGCAGGTTAATTATCATGCTCTCACTTTATCTTCCTATTTAATTGCTTATTATTGTATTGAGAAAAACTAGTTATATTCTGAGATGACCTAACTAAAGGGACTTTTAAATTGTATTTCGCAGAGCTTTGGAATAATTGGGGTTGGAGGATTTAGGTTTTAAAGGGCTAAGGTATACCTAGAAAGGGGTAATTAATTAAATATATTTAATGAAATGATACAAAATTATGTTAATTAAAAAATTATGCTACAAAATTAGGATATAATGTTAAATAATCGAAAATCGAAATTTTTTGTAATCATTTTTATCTTAGATTGTATTTTTTTTTATATAAGGAAATCGAATGTTTGAATGCACTAATATCATCTCTTTTTTAATTAAAAACTTTGTAAAAAAATATTTAAATGCACTAAAATTTTGATTTATTTATTTATTTTTGGTTTCATAAAATAAGTTGAATTTGATTTTAACTTATGATAAAAAATAAATACACATGACGCACTTAATTCAGGTGCCAAAAGTAAATCCTTCATCAGCTGCTGGCTGCTAGTGATCATACGGTACAATGCACATACACGCACTTGTCATTTCATTGAAATAATAATGCCATTACTTTCACATTTTACCATTTTCCTCAAATGTTCAACCTTTTTGAAATTGCAGTTTCCTTTTCTTTTCTTTCTTTTTTTTTAATCAACTAATTCCCACAAATTAGCTTTAACGATTATGACAAACATAGAGAGCATGACAGTGGCTTTACTTGTCGATTTTTTCTCCGCGCATTCCACGCCTGACGATGACTACCTGGCGGCAAATGTATAGGCAACCGTAGTTTACGTAATTACTTTTTATAAATTGTAATTTAGAAATAAAAATACAAAGTGAATGACTAACGAGCTTTGTCAAAAGCGTGGGAGGGACGGTCTACGGTCCCACGAAGGGAATGTTGTGAAAGCGCTGTGCAACTTCCGTTGGTACTGTTAATTTTCGAAGCACATGCCAAAACGAAGCAAATTCAAGAAATTGATGGGATGGGAGAGGTAGGAAGCTTGGTTTGGGCAAAATTACTAAGGAGAAGACTCGAGAGAGCCATCGCCCATCAGAAAAAGTGGGTCCAATCCCACTCAAAGGACCCACAGCATAAGAGTTCAACAGATTGCTATTAGCTAGTTCAACAAGGCCATGTCACTTTAGCCCAACATAAATAACGGGTCCACTTTTAAGTCTTTTATATTTATATGAAATTTTATTTCCTGTACTTTTACTATTATTTTCCCATTTTTCCTTTTAATTTTTTTTAAAAATTTTTTAGTGTTACTTTTCTGACCCACACGCACCAACTGACTTCCACTTGAACTGTTTCTCCTTCTATAAATACCCGACACCTTTCTTACACTCTGCATTAAAGAATTCAAAGCTTTTTCATAACATCCAAAGTAGCAGAGTGATACTTTGAGAGATTTTTAGAAAAAAAGACAGAAATGGCAACTTTCCCTGTGATCAACTTGGAGAAGCTTAATGGTGAGGAGAGAGCAGCAACCATGGAGAAAATCAAGGATGCCTGTGAGAACTGGGGCTTCTTTGAGGTATGAAAGCTAAGCTAGCTATAGTCCTACACTCTATTCTCCTTTTCACTTTTCCTTGACATTTAGCTAATGTGTTTATTTCTTCATTTCTTTCAGCTGTTGAACCATGGGATTCCCCATGATTTTTTGGACACTGTTGAAAGATTGACAAAAGAGCATTACAAGAAATGCATGGAGCAGAGGTTTAAAGAACTGGTAGCAAGCAAGGCCTTGGAGGGTCTCCAGGTAGAGGTGACTGACATGGATTGGGAGAGCACATTCTTCTTGCGCCATCAACCTGAATCAAACATGGCTGAAATCCCAGATCTCTCTGATGAATACAGGTGCAGAGGGAGCTTATTTGGATTGGTCCAGAATAAATTTTCCCACTTAATTTCTTCCTCGGGGTTGTCAACAATATTGGCTAATCCTGTCTTGTCTTCCGTGACTAATGAATAGAATATTGCATAATTAGATTATCATTGGCTTTAGAATAATACTAAAACAAAGACGGCAAAAAACTTTCCCGTTTAGTCATTGTTTTGGAATCTTACCTGACACACTCTTCCGTATAAAAAATTGCAGGAAGGTGATGAAAGAATTTGCAGTGAAATTGGAGAAACTCGCAGAGGAGCTCCTCGACTTCTTGTGCGAGAACCTTGGACTAGAGAAAGGATACCTGAAGAAGGCCTTCTATGGGTCAAGAGGTCCAAACTTTGGCACCAAAGTTAGCAACTACCCACCATGCCCAACACCAGATAAAATCAAGGGTCTCAGAGCCCATACAGATGCTGGTGGCATCATCTTGCTCTTTCAAGACGCCAAAGTGAGCGGCCTCCAGCTTCTTAAAGATGGCCAGTGGATCGATGTTCCCCCCATGCGCCACTCCATCGTCGTCAACCTTGGGGATCAGCTCGAGGTATGCACTCAGTTTCACCAAATCTTTAGCCGGATATATTTTGCTTTTGGCTCAGTACTTTGCTGATAAATCTACCAGAAGGGAATTTTAAACTTCAAATCCTGATTTCTTAAAAACGCAGGTCATCACCAATGGCAAATACAAGAGTGTGGAGCACAGGGTGATTGCCCAAACCGATGGAACTCGCATGTCAATAGCTTCATTCTACAACCCTGGCAGCGATGCTGTTATCTACCCAGCACCAGTTCTGCTAGAGAAAGAAGCAGAGGAAAAGAAAGTTTACCCGAAATTTGTGTTTGAAGACTACATGAAGCTATATGCTGGACTGAAATTCCAGCCCAAACAACCAAGATTTGAAGCCATGAAAGCCATGGAAACAACTGTTCCCATTGAAACAGCTTAATTTCTAGGTCTTAGCATCGACTTGATCGAGAAAAGGGTGTTATTATCTATATTTAAAGTTTTTGTTAGTGTGAAAAAAACTCGAAGTTAGAGTATATAGGTGTGTGTTGATTTATCATTATAAACAGCAACGACAGTCTCTATCACTACAATGATGTATTATTATTATTATTATTATTATTATTGTTGTTGTTGTTGTTGTTGTTGTTGTGATGATGATGATGATGATGATGATGATGATGATGATGTTATGTACTAGAAAAGGATTTGTCTCATTGTTTTTCTCTGATTATTTTATTGTTGTGGGTGGATTTCATGATCTCTTCATAGAACAACAACAAGCATTAAAAAATTTTTACTTGCAAAGGAATGGTCGGTTGCATGATTTTTCCAACCTTCTCATCTCCAGTGTAGTAAACAACCTTAAAAACTGAACTGAACAATCTCAACAAAAAGAAAAATGCAGGAAGTGACCACACTGACCTAGCCTGATTTGATGGTGATGATTGGAGACTAGTTTAAATAGACAATGAGATGAGATTGAAAACAATTGTAGATGTGAGATTAATTACTATAAAGTAGGATATGTGTTTAGATACAAACACAACCGTAGAGTTGAGGTGAACTATAATGAAAAGAGAAAATGATAATTGAAGACATTAAATAAAATTGTATATATTGAAATATATTGTATATATTTAATATTTTGTAAATTAAATAAATAATTAAAAAATTATTAAAAAGATTTTATATCAAATAACATTTTTGTTAATAAATTAAAAGTTTTTTTATATCATATATTTGTTATTAAATATTTAAAAAACATTTATTTATACATTCAGTACTAACATTTTTATATATTATAGTATTAAATTAATAAAATTATTATAGTATTTTTACGTAAAAATTAAATGAAAAAATAAAAATTTAAATAAAAAATTTTCCTATAATTTAATGTTAAAAACTTTTAAAAAATAAGGGTTCTTTTTTTTTTTTTGAACATCTTGTAATAAGGAACAAATTCACTTTAGCTGCCAATTATCTTTTGGTATTAGTATAGAACTATAAACTATAAAATAAACCTTGAAAATTATATGTACAAATAGTTACATAGATGTATATAACTTGATATATAAATTCAATGTAAATTTTTTTTTTAAATTCGCGTGATGAAACTTAAATTCAAGACCTCAAAATTCAAAACCTTTCTTTGTTCTCATTGCTTTATTTATTGGTTAAACATTACATCAGTGTTTTGTGTAGGATAGAAACCTAATGTTCAATTATATCTAATTATTCCCATGAATAAGCATAGAGTAACACAAAGGATGGCGGTTACAACCTTAAAAAAGAAAACTTGTAACAGGAAAGTCATTAACCAAGACCATGCAACTTTCCATTGAAGAATTAGAGATATCATCAACACATATGATGAGTGCAGCAGTAAGAATATAACATGATTATTATCAAATAATGTCGTGGTAGGACAACTAACCCAGTCATATTTGGTTAGGTAAGTACCATGCTTATCCAACGAAAGGGAAGAAAACAAATGTGTTTAATTTCCAAAAAGAACCCACATGAAGAAGCACATGCATGCACCTCCAATACACATCGGAAATACCAATTAAAGGATGATCACTGATTCTTTTCCCAGTGAGTGAAGTGACCTTCAAATGCAAAAATGAGAGATGGCCAACATGTCCAATGTCTGCTACATATGGAAGTGTTGTACAATAGCATGCTTCCTTTTCTTTTTTTAAAAAATTCATTCGCTGATTCCAACTAAAAAATAGAAAATTTTTTTGGTTACAACTAAAAATAGAAATTAAATTTCATTTTTTATAGGTAAGGAATCAACAATAGAATTTTCTGTTGCTGATTCCTTATTTCTTTATATAATTCTCTTTTGTTTTTTTTTTCTTTCCATCACTGATTTAGTTATTAAATTACGTGCCGCATATTAGTGATAGGATCGAACAGAAATTCTGACGCTGATTCCTATATAATAAAAAAAAATGTTTTGTTATAAAATTTTGAAAATGAAATCAGCATAGGAAATTACATCGTTTATTCCTAAATCAAAAAAATATAAAATGGTCATCTAAAAAGGTTCTAAATGGAATCTAAGACAGAACTCTTATCATTGATTCTGTCTCTAATTAATGCGTCAAACGAACAGTTTTTTTATCATAATTAATGACAGAATTTGCGACGGAAAAGACTTCATTGCAAATTCCATCCCTAGTTCTGATATCATATATCAAATATGTAAGTTAATCTGTTGATGCTCCTTCGCAAACCGTCGCTGATACCCTTTTTAGTGACGGTCTGATTCTTACTTTTCTTCGGTGTGATTCTGGCTTTATATATAAGCAATCATCAATCGACTATTAAAAAAAAAAAAAAAGAAAAGAGGAGAATTAGAATCCAATTTATTCACCTTCAGCAACACTGAACCTGCCTAGCTCAAACACAAGCTACTTCAAAAAATTCTGTCCAAAGCCCAGAAAAACAATCAAATGCACAAACCGAAAACCTTAAAATACAAAACTAGATAAACACAACCAAAGAGGAAACAAGGAAGCCAGAAAGTGCAACAAAAGCAACTGCAGGTTAAGGAGTTTTGGAGCAATATGATCAAATTTCATTAATCAAACTCAACTTTTGATAATATCAAATAGAAAAAAAAAAATCTACTTTAGATATTGACTTAATAGTAAAACATATCCACAACCATCTACATAAAATGATATAAACTCTTAATTTTTTATTGCATGCAAATTGATCTATAAATTTTATTTTTATTATAAATAAACTTCCAACATTTCAAAATTAAACAATTAAGTTCAATATTAAAAACTCTAACTGCCATTTGAGATTTTATGTGGTAATTAACGTGAACAGCTTCGTGGGTTGCCACATAACATATCATGTGTCGTAACGGCTTCGCGTCGACGATTTTAAAAAACATTTAAAAACAAGGAGTCGCCACCTATCTTTTTTTACTAGGTGTTATTGGCCACCTAAAATATTTATCTTTTTAACAAAATCTCAAAATTAATTAAGTTTTATTAAAAAGACAATTTTGGTATGCGAAAACAAAATCGGGTCCGGGAGTACGGTTACGCGTGGGGAAGGATTAGCACCCCCACGACGCCCATTAAAAAACGGTACCATAATAATCATGTGTTATCCTTTAATTTTAATAAAATGGTCTTGAATTAATATTTGAAATTAATTCCTATTTTATTGCAATCTTTTTATTCAAAATCATTTTTATTTGTAAATTTATTTTGTTTTATTTTAAAAAGTTAAATTTTATTTTTCAAAAGTGAATGTGAACCTTTTTGTATTGAAAAATTAAATCAAATATCCCAATACTCTGGTAACATTTGAAATAATTTTCCTCACCTAGAGATTTCTTAAGAATCACTACTTGTGAGTTCTATAGAATCTCATCATCGGAAGATTCACACTCGCTTCGAAAATTATTATGAATGCATATGATGCAAATAGATAATGAATGATGCAAATGAATTTTTTAATTTTTATATAAATATTTCTTTAATTATTTTAGATAAAAATTTTTATTATTGAAAAATTACACTAAGTATCCCAATACTCTGGTAACACTTAGTGAACTTCTCTCACCTAGGGATCAGTTAAGAAATCACTACTTGTGAGTTTCATAACATCCCATCATCGGGCATTTGTTTACTTAAATTTAAATTTTATTATTTATTTCCTTTTTCTATTTTCTTTTTAAAAACTTATTTATTTTTATTTTAATAAAAATTTAAATTATTAAAAAATCATACTAAATATCCCAATACTCTGGTAACATTTAGTACGACTCTTCTCACCTAGGGATCAATCAAGAAATCACTACTTGTGAGTTTCATGACATCCTATCATCGGAAGAATTTCATTTAATTATTAAAGTTCATTATTTATTTTTCTTTGTTTTTTTTTATAAAAAAAATTTATTTATTTTTATTTTTAATAAAAATTTAAATTATTAAAAAAAATCATACTAAATATCCCAATACTCTGGTAACATTTAACACGACTCTTCTCACCTAGGGATCAGTCAAGAAATCACTACTTGTGAGTTTCATGACATCCCATCATCGGAATTTATTAAATTTAAATTTTCTGTGATTTCCTTTTTCTTTTTTTTTTAAATATATATTTTTTATACATTTTCTGATCAAATAATTAATGAAAATACAAGTAAAAGAAAAAAATTTCAAAAACTTTTATTTTATTACATGTATTAATAATAATAGTAATAATAATGATAATAATAATAATAATGATAACAATAATAATAATAACAACAACCATAATAACAATAAATAATAATAATAATAAATAAACACAAATGATGATAATAATTATAATATTATAAGTTAATAATAATTTTAAGTTTTTTAATTTTTTTAATTTTTAATTTTCTAATTAAAATTTTCTCTCTTTTTTTTTTTTACAAAATAAATAAACACTTAATAAATAAAAAAAATTACCAAAATGAATTTGGGCTAAGAGCCCAAAGGAAAATCTGCCAAAAACCGGGCCCAAACAACAAAGCCTAATCTGCCAACGGAAGCAGGTCGCGGAGTCGGGTCGCGCGGATCTCGGTCAGGTCGGGTCAAGGCGCGGGTCCAGCTCTCCAAAACGGTGCGTTTTGCACCTCTATAAAAGGCCCTATTTTTTTTGTTATCCTTCATTTCTACCGATTTTCAACCAAAAAAAATCCAAAACTCTCTCAACCTCCCTCTCCCCTCCGATTTCCAGCCGCCGCCGTCGGCCGCCACCTCCGGTGGCTGGATCACAAAAAGCTTCCCACTTTTTGATGCTTCTTCACCCCCTCTTCTCGTTCTCGGCCTCCTTTTCCTTTGAAAATGCCCCCAACCCCACGGATCTGAGGTCGAAACCTTCGGCCTCTTCGTTGTGTTTTTTTTTTAGTTTTTTTTTGCTTTTCAGATCTGGTTTTGAATATGCTTCTGTTTGTGCTTTTGTTGTTGTGTTTTTTGCAGGTGGGGAGGTTCTAGGGTTTGAGGTTTCGGTTTGGTGAGGGGAAGCTGGGTCTCGTTTTTCTTTTCGGGATTTTTGGTGAGGGTAGTGTTAGGGGTTATGATGGTGGTGGTTCAGGGGTTTCGGTTTTAGGTTAAGGTTTCCAGATTTGGGATCCTAAGGGTCTCGGGTTTAGGTTTTTTTTATGGTTTTGGTGATGGTGATGACGGTGGTAATGGTGGCTTCAGCTGGGTTTTGGTTGGTTGAGGATTATGTTGGTGGTGGTCTCAGTTCTTGGCTGGTGATTGAGGCCGCTGGTGGGTTCCGGTTGAGTGTTAGTGTCCGGAGATCTGAGTGGTTCCGGGTGAGGCTCGACAGTGAGGGGAGTCTGTGTATCGAATGGTCCGGAAGTTCCCAGATCTGAGATCCAAGGCTTGAGGAAGGGTTTTTGTAGGGGGACTGGTGCGGGAATCGTGGCTGGCAGGGGCTGATGGACGGGCGGCAGTGGCAGATGGACAGACTCGGGAGAGGGGCTGGCAGGGGGAAGGCCGGCGGTTATGGGGAAGGAAACCCCATTCAATGCTGATAGAACTTAGATAAAAAATAATAATAAACAATAATAATAATAATAATAATAATAATAATAAATGAAAATAAAAAAGATAATAATAAATAGATTATATAATAATAATAATAATAATAAAATGAAAATAAAAAAGATAATAATAAATAGATTATATAATAATAATAATAATAATAATAATAATAATAATAATAATAATAATAATAATGGGACAAAATTAGGTGTCAACATCATGTATGCAATAGAAATAAAAGTTAGTGTCATTTAACTTATTTAAACTTAATTATGCTTATATTATGTCATATAGATGGAGGATTAATTACGCTTATTTCATGTTAGCTCTTTATGCAAAGAGGTCATGCTATGAGCTCTCATAGAAAAGATAAATAAACAAATTAATTAAAAAATCATGTTTAAAAATAAAATGTTTAGCCTTCTCCTCCCACATTCAGCCCTAGTCTAGATGCCGATTCATAGTGTCTAGCCTATTAAGAACCATGGAGATGTGTACTCTTACATGTCTAAACATAATTCCTCAAAAAAAAAAAACTATATTTTTGGTTACAAAAAAAATATTAATATTTGCTAAAAATATAATACAAAACAACTTGTTGGGAAGATTCAGTGTAAGTTCGGTTTACGTTTTGATAAAAGGCATGTGTAAAATATGAGAGAATGTTGAGCTAATTTGGCTCAATTTGTTGATGTTTATACTTATACACGTATGTATACAGTACTGTCAATTTGAGTTTATCAAATCAAATCATCAATAAAATTCTATATCAAGCAATGCAGTCGTTGGAAGTAAAGCAGTGAAACTTAGTCTGTTTATTATATTTTTATAGTTCTTGATTAAAATGGGTAAACTCTGTTTAAATTGAAAGATTTTGTCTTTTTTCCTTGCAAAAAAGTGAATGAGTCTGTTCATTTACTGCTCTTATAATTAAAGCATACAAAAATGCAGCTCAATTACTTTACAGTAAAAAATTCGACTTTCATCCAATAAGCGAAAATTACAAGAATTTCCGCAAAGTCTACATGAAAAGGCAAGAGATTTAAATTTCTAGCCGCCATGTAAAAAAATGTGGAAAACAATCTGTTTTTCTTCGTCGGTATTAATTATATGTAAGAATTTGCGTCATTTCTTGGCGTTTTTAATTTCTTGATTTAGAATTCTATGCAAAAAATAAAAAAAACGTGAAAAAGCTCCCATTGTCATATTTCATTGAATTAAAACTATTAAAGATTGGAATTTGGTTATTAGAACTGTCATTGAACATTCTATCAATAAATTAAATCACCGTTGGCAACTTTGTCATATTTATCAACTTAATTCCTGATGAGAGTCTTACTAAATGTCATCGGGCCTTGATATAAGTCATGTTGAAAAACATTGGGCCTAATGGTAGTCTAAGCCCAAGAGAAAAGAGGACTAAGAAGGGTCATGAAAGATCCATTAGGTTATCATTTAAGTTATAAGTCTTAACCGTAATTTTGTGCTATATTACTCCTATAAATAAGTCACATGCATTATTTTAAAACCCTAATCTCTATTGGCTTATTGAAACCCTGCTTAGATCCTGTTTGACTTAAGCATCGGAGTGTGCGCGCAGGGAAAAGCCCCTACGCCCTCTGATCATTTTCTTTCTTGCAGAGTTCTTGAAGATAGCTTAAGACGCAGATCGAGATTTGTATGTCATCAAAAATATTTGTTGTAAACGGGTAACAACAATTGGCGCCGTGTGTGGGAAATAAACAAAAAAGCCAAGTATAAAAGATAGCGAGAACACGATTTGCGAAAGGGTATTGAGGCCTGTGGTAGAATGTGGAAGCCTATAACAGATTAAGTGGCAAATCGAGGTAAGAGACCTGCGGTAAGGTGCAACACTCGGTAGGGTGCAATGCGTGATAGGCCTAAGGCAGGGTGCCTTAGCCCACGATAGGCATGATAGGTAGAGGTGGTTACGGGCCGGACCGGGTCGGTTCCAGGCCGGTTTTCACCGGTTCCAGCCCTAACCAATATGAAACCGGTTCGAACCGGTTCTATTAAATATAAGAGGCGAACCGGCCCGGTTCGTTGGACCGGTTCGCCTCAAAACCAACCAGTTCGGTCCATTTTTTTTTCTTTTTAAATTTTTATTTTTAAAAAATTTATATTAATTTATTTTAATATATATTAATATATTTTAATAATTTAATGTAGTAAATTTATTTTTATAATAAATAATGTTAATAGTTTAATTTAACAATAATTTATTATAAAGTTATATTATAATTTATTTAATTAATGTAACAATAATGTAAAAATAAACTATTATAAAATTATCTAATAAAATTATTGTTATAATAAATTAAAGTTATAATATGAATATAATATTATGATAAAATGATATTTGATTCAAAATACAAATAATGATATTATGAATATTATTTTATATTCATTTTGCATATCTTTATTTATATTCATTTATTATATTCATTTTGCATTTAAAATAATTTATTATATTTGAAATATCATTTACTTAATATTTATTCATTTATTTATTTATTCATTTATTTAATATGTTTTTAAAATATTAATTCATTTTGTATTTTAAATATTTATTTATTTTAAACAAATATAAGTATAACATTAATTAATTTGGTATGTAGTAGTAGTAATAATAATAATAATAATAACAACCAACAACAAAGGCGAAAAAGGAGAGAGTAGGAGACCAAAGATTTTTTACGTGGAAAACCCCTTCAAAAGTTAGAAGGGTAAAAACCACGGGACCGTAGTCCATAAAAATATTCACTATGACTAAACTTATTTACAATTTTACATACAATTTACAAAAAAAAAAAAGATTATTCTCTACTTTTCATAATTTATACGGATTGCCTTGGAAATTTCTTCCTCCTCTTCTGAATTATTATCAGCAAATTCATTGGTCATTCCAAGTTCGACATTGCGTGATTCCGCATCAAACCAATCTTTAAGGCATGTTAACATGCACAATGAATCCGGATTAAGAGTGGTTCGATGGTCTCTAATAATTCTTCCACACGTCGAGAATGCGGATTCCGAAGCAACAGAAGAAACTTGCACCGCAAAAACATCTCGGGCCATGGAAGCTAAAACTGGAAATTGTTTTTGGTTTTCTTTCCACCATTGGAGAAGATCAAAGTTATCATCTACAGAAAAATCTTGACTTAAGAAAAATCCTAGCTCATTGAAGCTAGAACTTCGTCGAGTTGTTGATCCCGATCCCGATCCGCTCACTTTTCCTTTTAGCTTCATTCTCTTCTTTGCTGCTTCCTTAATTGCGTTTAAAATTCCTTTTCCTTTTTTGCTAATTTCGGTTTCTTCGTATGAATCTTCTTCTTCTCGATTAAAGTTGAATTGCTCCCTTTCTGTTTCATAAACATTAAACAATTCTCGAAAAAGATTGTTAATTGAGGACTTTTGATCCTCAATAGAATCAAGACCAAGAAATTCTTTATAACAATAAAAAAAAATTTCTATATTTACCTCACCTTGACTAGAATCTAGTAAAGTTGCAATACAATAAATAGGAGGAATTATTTCCCAATATTTTTAAAATTTTTCCTCCATATCATATACAAAAGAACTTAAAGTTTCATGATTCCTAAATTTTACAAATTTGTCAAACATTATGTAGATAATAGGAACAAAATATGGTGTAGTTGGATAAAATTGAGTTGAAAATCTCTCGGTTACATCTTTAAAAGTAGATAATAAATCAACACAATATTCAATAAAAGTCCAATCTTCTTCAAAAAGTACTAAATGTGTGCTACTTGTATAATTGTTATAAAAAGGAGTAACAAGTTCTTTATAAGGTAAAATAGAAGAAAGCAAACGATGGAGTGAATTTCAGCTTGTTTCCACGGGAAGTGGAAATGCTTTAACATGTATATTATTTGCTATACAAATTTGCTTCCATTCACGTTTATTACTTAGTGTGCGAATCCATTTTGCTAAAATTTTAATTTTATCAATTGGACCTATGCCAGTACCAGTACCACTAGAACTAAAACCACTTTGAACACATAAATTTATAATATGACATGCACATCTTGCATGAAAAAATATGCCTTGCATAACAGGGTTTAAACTTTTAATTAAATGAGGAATAGCTGCAGTATTACTTGAAGCATTATCAAAAGTAATAGCAAAAACTTTATTATTTTCTAGTCCATATAATTTACAAACTTTAGTAATATATTTATGAATAGTATATGAATTATGTGCTTCTTCTATTACATCTAAAGATAAAATTCGTTTTTGCATAGACCAATCTTCATCTATCCAATGACAAGTTATAACAAGATAACTTATACCATTAGTATTAGTCCATATATCACTAGTCCATATATCAATAGTTGTCGGATATTCACAAAGTTGCCACTCTTGGGTAATACTTTGTCATACACACACACACACAGATGCACAGAAACCCCTCAATCACACGGTCAGAGTTTGTGAAGTATATATATGCATAACCTAGCCATGTGTATATTGTTAGCCCTTGATCCAATAGCCGAAGTCTGTGACGTATACATAGGCTAAGCAGTGATATAAATATATATATATATATATATATATATATATATATATATACACACACACACATTTTAATCACAAAGCTAGGGGTCATGACATTTATATAATATATATATATAATCACACACACACACATATACACTAGATGCCACACAGGCATTCCATAAGATGCCATGAGTCTCAAAATCATAACGCCATTTAAAGATAATTTTTTTACAAAATAACATGATCAAAAGCATTATATCATCGTAAGTTCAAGATCAGAGTCACATATGCAATGGGTACTGGTTTTATAAATCCATCAAAGCATTGCACATTGAAAAAAGAAATATATGATTGTCAAATCAAGGCCAATAACCACATTGTGTCACAAGGAATTTAATGCATTATTTCTAAAAACAATGCTATTACATAAACGTTCATAGATCTCAGTCACATTTAATACATGTTATACATGATTGCACCGTAATGCAAAATCACATACCTTGCATGTATTACGCCCTTATCATGCATACAAGTCCAGACCATATCTAAAACAATATTTTTAGCATATTTAGCTAATAGATGAGCAACAATACTTCCTGAGTGTTTGACATGATGAACAAAATATTATCTGAAGCCAAGCACCATAACCTTCGCAAATTCAAGCATAGCATCAGTGTTGGAGTGATCTTCCTAAGCGTTGTTAACAACATTTATAGCTGTCAAAGAATCATCTTCGAATTTAACATTGAAGAAACCCACCAATAGAGCAAAAGAAATAGCCTCTTGTAAAGCAAGGCATTCAGCAACATACAGAACAAAAGAATCAGTTTTTTTTAGATAGTAAAGCAAAAAAAAAATCCCTCAAATTGTTAGTCCTTAAAGAAAAGACAAAATAGAGAAGTCTAACAAATTATTTTAAGCAAAATTAGATTAGAAAAAGAGAAGAACTCTCATCTTATTCGACCAATGATATTTTTTTCTTCAACCTATCCCTAGTTTTTTAGTATATATAGACCATAACTCATTAAATTAAATATAAATTTGAGATTTCAATTTATGCAATTGCCGTACGATATGATTGTTAATAAATTTGAAAATCAAAATTTCTTGTAATCATTTTTCTTAAATTTTAATTTTATATAAAAAATCTAGTGTTTAAATGCACTAATATCATCTCTTTTTTAATTTAAATCTTTGTAAAAAAATGTTTAAATGCACTAAAATTTTGATTTATTTATTTATTTTGGTTCATAATAGAAAAATATTGAATTTGATTTTAACAAATGATAAAAAAAAAACACGACTCACTTTTTGAGTAGTACATTTTCATTAAAAGTTACAATCACAAGCATATTACATTCCCTGAACAAGTAATTATAAAAATAACATTACTCAAACTAGGCAAACTAGTAAATAATTAGACTAACTCAAGCTCACACTTGATGAGACTCGAATCTGAGACCTCAAAGTCTCAGGCCTCCTTTTTGCCACTAAGCCAAAGCCTTATTGGCAAAACCGGACTCACTTAATTCAGGTGCTAGATATAAATCCTTCTTCGAATCTGGCATACATTTTGCAAAACTATTAGCTAGAGGTAGCAAAAGTTAACCCAACCCAAAATATCCTCCCAATTAATCCGAATCCAAACCCGACCGATCTGATTTGACTAAAAAAGTCAATAATCCAAATCCAACCCGATCTGAAACCAAATTTATCCGAATTTACATTGATCCAAACCCGACCAGATCTGAACCCGAATTGATTCGAACCCAAATTGACCCGAATCCAAATTTACCTAAACCTAAAAAGATTCAAACTTAAATTTAATATTATCAATAAATATTTAAATGTTAAAATTAATTATCAAAGTATTTTAATAAAATAAAAATATAATTTTTTTCAATAATATGAGTGTTATATATTTTTTTTAATCTAGTTAAACATAAATATTCACTTTTATATATTGCATTCACTTGAACCTAATGTATAATTATTTAATAGCTAATCTATAATAGAGTACAGAAGCTATATCATCTACACTTAATGTCTCCAATTATTCTATAAAAAATCAAGATAAATTAAAGAGATATATAGTACTGTTTTATGATATTTAGTAAGGATTATTAAATCACTTTGATTCATAAAGTAATTAATTATTATAGATAATAAAAATAAAATGAAAAAAATGTAATTAATTTATGAATATTGGTAAATATATTGCAAAGAAAACTATCATACATATTATTAAATATTTTGATTATTTCAATCCCAATTGTACTATAGGTCATGTAAGAAGAAAATTTTATTTTCATGAGTTTTATAATTCTTAAAAATATGGTT
The DNA here is from genome assembly GCA_031772115.1 of Heritiera littoralis. Classification (NCBI taxonomy): domain Eukaryota; kingdom Viridiplantae; phylum Streptophyta; class Magnoliopsida; order Malvales; family Malvaceae; genus Heritiera; species Heritiera littoralis. The sequence continues at coordinate 270,250 of JAPDPK010000214.1, read as the reverse complement.
TTAGTTTATTTTCATACCAAATAAATCACATCGAGATGACCAAAACTTAACCCCATAAACTTGTTTAATCGACCCGAATCCAAATTTGACTAACCCGAATTGACTAAAAAAGTCAACAACCCAAACTCGATCTAATCCGAACTCGAATAATCCAAACCTAAATTGATCCGAATTCAAACTGATCCAAACTCAATCTTATCCAAACCTGAAATGATCTGAATCCGAAATAGACCGATTTTTTCTTGACCCAAATCTGACTTTATCCGAACGCGAAATGATCTGAATCCGAAGTTATCTGATTTTTTCTTAACCCAAAATGATCCGATTCAAAAAAATCCAGCCTAAACTTGATCCGATCTGCCCATTTGTCACCTTTACTATTAGCTGCCTGTCATATTTTTTTGGATGATTAGCTGCCTGTCATATGGTTCAATGGACGTACACACACTTGTCATTTTTCCTTGGTTAACCATTTTTCCAAATGCTCAACCATTCTAGACTTTGAGTTTCCTTTTCCCTCTTGATATCAATTAATTCCCTGTAAATTGGCTTAACGATTATTATGACACGTAAATAATTTAGAGAGCATAACAGTTGCATTACTTGTCAATTCTCTCCCACGAATTCCTCGGTTGACGATGACCAAATGGCTGCAAATTATAGGCTACTGTTGTTCACGTGATTAATTTTTACAAATTATTATTTAAAAATAAAATTTTAAAATAAATTAAATTAAAATTAATTTTAAAAATTATATAAACCAACTAAATTAAAACTTAAAATTTTTAAATATTGTATTTTCTATGCTAAATTTATAATACATAGACGTTAAAGTAGTAATCTTATATTAATTCAATTAAATTAAATAATAATTAGAAGTATAAGAAAGAGAAGCATATCTTGAGTCAAAATGCTTTTTCTAATTCTAAATTTGAGGCTTAGTTATCTTCATACCTTTCTTCGTTATCCATCAAATGCTGTTCATATCCATCATTTAACTTTTATTTTTCATAGGACGGAAGCAAATTTCAAATTGAGTTATCAATTGACATTTTCTTTTTAAAACAGGAAGTAGTTATCAATTAAGTTATAGTTTCGTGACATATCAATCCGTTGTAAAATTGCTAATGCCAATATTAGCCAAAAAAAAAAACACAATAAATAACCCATAATTGGAGGCTGTATTTACTAATTAGTCCATCGGACGAACAAAAATGTAACATGATTAAGGACTATGAGCTTTGTCAAATGAGAGGGACGGTCTACGGTCCACGAACGGAATGTTGTGAAAGAGATGTGCAGCTTCCTTCGGAACTGTTAATTTCTGAAGCAAATTCAAGAAATTGATGCAATGGAAGAGAGTGGTAGGAAACTTAGCTTGGCTTGGTTCGGTTTTTTTTTTTTTTTTTGCCAAAATTACTAATAAGGAGAAAACTCGGAAGAGCCGTCGCTTCGCCCATCAGAAAAGCGGGTCCAATCCCACTCCCACAGCCTAAGAGTGGACAGATAGCTATTAGCTAGTTCAACAAGGCAATGCGACTCTAGCCATAACTTTAGCCTAAAGTCTTTTACATGATTTTTATTTCCTATACTTTTACTATTATTTTCCCGTTTTTCCTTTGATTTTTTTAATTTGTTACTATTATTTTTCTGACCCACACGCACAAACCGACCTCCACTTGAATTGTTTCTCTTTCTAAAACTCACTTGAACTTTCTATAAATACCCCCACACCTTTCTTGCACTCTGCATTAAAGAACCCTAAGCTTTTTCATAACACCCAAAGTAGCAGAGTGAGACTTTGAGAGATTTTTAGAAAAAAAGACAGAAATGGCAACTTTCCCTGTGATCAACTTGGAGAAGCTTAATGGTGAGGAGAGAGCAGCAACCATGGAGAAAATCAAGGATGCCTGTGAGAATTGGGGCTTCTTTGAGGTATGAAAGCTAAGCTAGCTATAGTCCTACACTCTATTCTCCTTTGCACTTTTCCTTGACATTTAGCAAATGTGTTTATTTCTTCATTTCTTTCAGCTGTTGAACCATGGGATTCCCTATGATTTTTTGGACACTGTTGAAAGATTTACAAAAGAGCATTACAAGAAATGCATGGAACAGAGGTTTAAAGAACTGGTAGCAAGCAAGGCCTTGGAGGGTCTCCAGGCAGAGGTGACTGACATGGATTGGGAGAGTACATTCTTCTTGCGTCATCTCCCTGAATCAAACATGGCTGAAATCCCAGATCTCACTGATGAATACAGGTGCAGAGGGAGCTTATTTGGATTGGACCAGAATAATTCTTTTTCACCAACTTTCTTTCCTGGGGTTTTTAGCATTGGTTAATATGCTATCTGGTCTTTCTTCACCATTGAATATAATATTGCATGATTAGACTATCATTGGCCTTAGAATAATACCAAAATAATTGCAGCAACAAACTTTCCCTTTTAGTCATTGTTTTGGAATCTTACCTGACACAATTATTCTGAATAAAAAATTGCAGGAAGGTGATGAAAGAATTTGCGTTGAAATTGGAGAAACTAGCAGAGGAGCTTTTGGACTTGTTGTGCGAGAATCTTGGACTAGAGAAAGGATACCTGAAGAAGGCCTTCTATGGGGCAAGAGGTCCAAACTTTGGCACCAAAGTAAGCAACTACCCACCATGCCCAACACCAGATAAAATCAAGGGTCTCAGAGCCCATACAGATGCTGGTGGCATCATCTTGCTCTTTCAAGACGCCAAAGTGAGCGGCCTCCAGCTTCTTAAAGACGGCCAGTGGATCGATGTTCCCCCCATGCCCCACTCCATCGTAGTCAACCTTGGGGATCAGCTCGAGGTATGCACTTAGTTTCACCAGATCTTTAGCCGGATATATTTTGCTTTTGGCTCAGTAAACCAAAGTAAATCTATCAGAATGGAATTTTAAGCTTCAAATCCTGAATTCTTAAATACGCAGGTCATCACCAATGGCAAATACAAGAGTGTGGAGCACAGAGTGATTGCCCAAACCGATGGAACTCGCATGTCAATAGCTTCATTCTACAACCCTGGCAGCGATGCTGTTATCTACCCAGCACCAGCTCTGCTAGAGAGAGAAACAGAGGAGAAGAAAGTTTACCCGAAATTTGTGTTTGAAGACTACATGAAGCTGTACGCTGGACTGAAATTCCAGGCCAAGCAACCGAGATTTGAAGCCATGAAAGCCATGGAAACAACTGTTCCCATTGAAACAGCTTAATTTTAGGTCTTAGCTTTGACTTGATTGAGAAAGGGGTTATTAATAATTTTTAAAGTTTAGTGGTGTGAAAGAAACTCGTAGTCAGGGTATATAGGTGTGTGTTTATTTATCATTGTAAACGGCAAAAACGATTTCTATCAATACAATAATATATTAGGGATTTATACATGATTTTTCCAACCTTATCATCTCTAGTGTAGTAAACAACCTAAAAAACGGAACAACCTCGACCAAAAAAATAGAAATGCAGGAAGTGACACTTGTGGCAATGGGTAAGGGCCAGTCTAGATGTATGGTAAAATTAATTCTGTTAATATTGAAAACAACAATGGAAATGAGATTAATTACGATAATAGTAAGATTAAGTGCTACATTTGTGAGATTATAAAATCACTTGTGGGATATGTGTTTTGATGCAAATATAATTAAGGAAGATGAAGCGTATTTAGAAAAGAAAATGATCATTAAGGACCTTATATAAAAATTATATATAATGAAATATATTATATATTTAATATTTTGCAAATTTGATAATAATTGAAAATTATTAAAATTATTTTATATCCAATAATATTTTTTAATAAATTAAAAATTATTTTTATATCAAATATATATTTGTTATTAAATATTTTTAAAAAATCGTGTATATTTATACACATATTAATTTACTAGATAATAATAACATTTTTATATATTGTATTAAATTAATAAAATTATTCTAATATTTAAAAAACTAAAATAAAAAAATCGAAAACTAAATATAAAAAATATTTTTTTTTCAAAAATTTAATGTTAAATATTAAAAATAAAAACAAAATAGGATTTTTTGTAAACATCTCATCCTGGTAACTGCATTGGATATTATTGAATCTAAAAGAGATTTACACAATGGCGCGGTAAGAACATAGAGAGCCAAATGCACAAGATAAAGACTGTATTGCACCGCATCATAGGTGTGATGCAATCCAAACTCCAAACTAGTCTTAAAAGAATCAAAGCGTACTTAATCCCATTAGATATACTGATTATCTTGTGTACAGTAGTTTCAGCTTGAGATTTGTTTGATAAAAGCAGCCATTTATATATTCATTAGCAGTTTTGGACAATATGAGGGCCAAGAAATGCAGCATTTTTTGTTCAAACCTCATATATTACAATTATTTTGTCTACAGTGAGATAAACTGAAAAAGCTGGTTTTGAAATTAGAATAAACATAGAAAAGAGTCTTGTAATAAGGAATAGATTTATATATAACTTAATAAATCCAACGTAAAGTTTATTTATCAAATTTGCGTACCGAGACTTGAACTCAAGATCTCAAAAGTCATAACCTTCTTATTGCTTTATTTACTAGTTAAACATTACATCAGTGTTTTGTGTAGGATAGAAACCTAATGTTTAATTAAATCAAATTATTCCCATGAATAAGAATAGAGTAACACAAAGGATGACCTTAAAAAAGAAAACTTGTAGCAGGAAAGTTATTAACTAAGATCATGCAACTTTCCATTAAAGAATTAGAGGTATCATCAACAAATGATAAGTGCAGCATAAAGAATATAACATGATTATTATCAAATAATATCGTGGTAGGACAACTAACCCAGTCATATATTTATAGGTACTCCACGGGGAATTTCTATAGTAAAGTTATAAATTTTGATTTTATTGTAAGGTTAACGTAAAAAACACATGATTAAGTGTGAATGTATAGTCATTAGGTATAAAATATGTTAAAAGTATCATAAAAATATAATTATCATTGTAAACATTAGTATTAATAGCCTTAAACACATGATAATTTAATTTGCTATAATGTATATTTATGTTAATTATCATGTGTTTACATACTTCTAACATATTTAAAGCAACTTGCACTGCATTTAGATAACTAATGAATTCCAAAAACCATGAATGATAGCTACAGAAACAAGGGCTTTCCACCGATGGCCGGTTGGCTGCTTCTCATGCATAGCAAGATCAAACATAATTACATACCAATGAAGCATTATGAATCAATGCTCAAACACAGAAATGATATTATTTAAAGGCTTTTAAGCCTAGCATACCATCTTACAACACCAGGCTATCATGGAAAGCTACTTTGACTACAGTGGGAGCATAAATACATAGCAGAAATAAAAATAGTCAACCTGATATTGGTTATTGCATTCCCATTCAATGCCATAGGCATTGCTATGCCATAATAGATCTTGGCTTTAAAGCAAACTACACAAGCTGTGCTACTTCATTCTCTGCCGTCAGCAGCACGAAGTGAGCCCAGCTGAACCGGTGCCTGAGTTCCCACGACCGTAGACGACCCATAAATAGACAGGTCAATGCTTTAAGCCTTCTCTTTCTCAATTTGTTCCTTTTTTTTTTTTGAAAAGCCAAATATATTTAAGGAAGCTAAACGGCAAACAGAATGCAGAAGAAAACAAAAAGCACTAAACAGCAAATGTTCCATCTATCTACTAGCAATTGACCCATCAACCAATGAACTAAGCCAGGCCCAAACTGGTCGAGACCACCATGGAGCACGCAACACCCACGCCTTTAGTGATCGTTGAAACCACACACAGCAACAATCAAAAAGCCAACAAAATGACTCAACATTCTTGACTTAGCCAAACCATCAAGTACCTTGGGTGCAACTTAACTTCAAGTGAATATGGGGATACTTTTCCAGCTCAACACCACAGATAAAACGCGAGCAGCAAGAGCTAGTAAAAATGAAAATCAGCAACCCATTGTGGAGGCAGATAATGATCAGCTCATCGAGACCAATAGAAATGATCAAAAAAGCCAAAGCCACACAACCAGCACCCAGGGGCGGAGGTGCATGGGGCCCAGTGGAGGCTCAAGCCCCCACTGAGCCACCAATTTTAGGTTTTTTTACTTATGTTTGGCCAATGATAAATATATTGTATTGTATTTTAAAGATTGTTTAGCCCTCACTGGGCTTAAATTTTTTACTTTTGAGTCTTTGAGTTTAGTATTTTTTTTTTAACTTTTGAATCAAGTCCCGGTGAATAAAACCTTTGGCTCCGCCACTGCCCGCACCCCAATACCAACAAGGAAACATCTGAACTGCTCAAAGAAGCAAAAGAGCAAACACATAACCGACGAAAACCCTAAACCCTAAGCCCATACTTCTAACATATTTTACATCAATAACTTTAGATTTATGCTTAATTATGTATTGTTTACTTTTATCTTAAGTTAATTGTCAAGTATTTACAATATTTCTAACATTTTTACACCTAATAATTTTAAATTTACGCTTAATTATGTATTCTTTCTATTAATCTTACAATAAGTCAAAATTTATAATATTACTATAGAATTTCTCATAATCCAACCAAAAGAAAGAAAACAGAAGTGTTTAAATTCCAAAAAGAACCCACCTGAAGAAGCAGATGCATGCACCTCCAATGCACGTAAGAAAGACCACTTAAAGGATGATCACTGCTTCTTTTTCAAAAAAAGGCGCATAAAGAAGCACATTCCTAATCCTTTCCTGTATTTTACCAAATAAAAAAAAAGGAGAATTAGAAACCAATTTATATAACTTTAGCAACACTGAATCTGCCCAGCCCAAACACAAGCTACCTAAAAAACTTCTGTCCAAAGCCCGGGAAAGCAATCAAATGCCCAAACCGAAAAGCTTAAAATACAAAACTGGATAAACACAACCAAAGAGGAAACAAGGAAGCGAGAAAGTGCATCAAAATCAATGGCAGGTTAAGGAGTTTTGGAGCAGTGATCAAATTTCAATAATCAAATTCAACTTTTGATAATATCAAATAGAAAAAAAATTCTAATTTAGATATTGACTTTTTTTTAGAAAAAAAAAGGATTTCATTAAAGAAAACCAAGATAAGCTCAAGGGACAAAAAAGAGCCCAAGAGGCAGGTCTTAATAGATATTGGCTTAATACCTAAATATACCCACAATTATTTGCATAAAATGATATAAGCTCTTAATTTTCTTTTACATGCAAATTGATCCATAAATTTTAATTTTACTATAAATAAACCTTCCAGCATTTCAAAATAATGCAATTACATTTAATGTTAAATGATTCTAATTACCATTTAGATATCCTATGTTACAATTAATGTAGATAGCTCCATAGGTTGCCATATAGCATGTCATGTGTACAATGCAAACGAAAGTTAGTGTTATTTAACTAATTTAAAATTAATTATGCTTATTCTATAAGTCATAAAAATCAAGGATTAATTTTGACAAAAAAAATCAAGGATTGATTATGCTAATTTCATGTTTTCAACTCTTTACGCAGAAGAGGTCATGCTATGAGCTAATCTCATAGAAATCATAAATAAACAAATTAATTAAAAATTCATGTTTAAATATCAAATGTTTAGCCTTCTCCCTCAACCAGCCCTAGATGCCGAGTCATAATGTTTAGCCTATTAAACTGGGATGGAGATGTGTACTCTTACGTGTCTAAAACATAATTTCTCAACAAAAAAAAATTAATATCTAATATACTGTTAGAAGGATAATGGCATATGTTCTTTAAAAATATTCAATAAATAAATAAATAAATAAAATAAGATATTTGTTGCATTCTAATCGTATTTGTAGAGTTAAAAAAATTCTATTGATGATGTATTAAATAATTATTCAAAAAATTTTCTATTTTTTGGTTAAAAAATTACTTTTTTTGGTGTAAACTATATGAATCATTATCTATTATAACGGTCTGAGATTAATTATATTTAAGGCTTAGTCGCAGTTAAAGCTCTTCACCCCTCCCCAAAGATGTGTTTAGTGGAGATCGAACACAAGAGCTCTTCTCTAAAGATGGTTAAAAAAATTACTATTTGCTTAAATTATAATACTAAATAAGTTGTTGGGAAGATTCAGTGTAATGCAATTAGAAGTCACATGTGATTTACGTTTTGATCAAAGGCATGTGTAAAAAATGAGAGAATGTTGAGCTAATTTGGTTCAATTTGTTGATGTTTATACACGGATGCATACGGTACTGTTAATTTGAGTTTATCAAATCAAATCATCAATAAAATTCAAGTCAGGCATTGCAGTCATAGGAAGTAAAGCAATTCAATTTAGTCTGCTCATCTGAGCAAAAAAAAAAAAATTAGTCTGCTCATTTATATTATTTAATGTCCCCTTTTTCGCTTGCAAAAATGTGAATCAGTCTGTTCAGTTACTATTATAATTAAAACATGCACAAATATAGCTCAATTACTTTCCGGTCCACAATTTGACTTTCATCCGGTAAGCGAAAATTACAAGAGTAAGACACACGTACATACACATTTGCAATTTAATAATAATAATAATAATAATAATAATAATAATAATAATAATAATAATAATAATAAGAGATATGATGATTTTGCTTAAGTTTTTTTTCTTTGCACTTTTTTTTTTAATTTATCTATCAAAAGCACAATTTCTCTCTGAATTATTAGCATAATATTAATTAATAAAAAGGAAAAAAAAGTCTTCATAAAAAGAAAGTTTATCAGCCTAATATTAGTTAATAAAAAAATAAAGAAAGGCAAAGTCTACATAAAAAGACAAGAGATTTAAATTTCTAGCCGCCTTGTAAAAAAAAACGTGAAAAACACAATATATCTGTTTTGTTCGTCGGTATTATTTTTATGTAAGAATTTGCGTCATTTCTTGGCGTTTTTTAATTTCTTAATTAAAAATTCTATGCAAAAAATTAAAAAACGTGAAAAAGCTCTCATTTTCATATTCCTTTGAATTAAAACTTTTTTTTTTTGGTCTAGACCATCCGGTATCCCTATACCTTTGGTATAGGACTACTCCGGATTCGAGCCGGGCAGGACCCAAAGGGCGGCAAAGCTCTCCCTCAAGAGTTTTAACACAGCTGCATACCCAGAGACTCGAACTCGAGACCTCTGGTTAAGCTAGAACAACCCCCTACCAGTTGATCTACGTGCTCTTGGGTGAATTAAAACTATTAAAGATTGGAATTTGATTATTAGAACTAGCATTGAACATTTTATCAATAAATTACATTTCCGTTGGTAACATTCATTGTCACATTTATCAACCTAATCCTTAATCATCTCAATCCAACCATTAGCTTTTAGCCACACGCACAACTAATGAATAGAGTTTTTTTGAATCTCATTAACAGAGAATTTTCGGAGCGACTGAATTCGATCGATGAGTTTAAAAATTAATATCACATAATGTAAGCTGAGAATATAATTAAAAGAACTTATGGATGTAAATATTAAGTTATCTTTAAATTTGGTTTTATATATATATATATATATATATATATATATATATATATATATATACATTTATAAGGTTGATGTATGGTGCCAATGATTGAATAAATTAAGAAATTATGATTTTATAATGGCAAATGGCACACGTTACTAGGTATTTAGCTCTAGACCTTCGGCTAATCGCCTTTAAGTAAATCAGGTAAAATCGTACTTGATAGTTAGAGTCTACACTACACAATGACAAATGATGCAAGTAAAAGAAAAATTTTAGCTTGAAAAACCAGCTTCCAAAGTCATTACAAAGTGCTTTCAAATTGTGTTAAAAAGAAATTGTTAGCATATGCCTATGGAACAGTTTTTCCTACAATGGCATAGCTATGATTCCAAAGCGAGGTCAATTGACCTTGCTAAAGTTTTAAATATATATACACACATACAAAATTGAAAAAACTAGTGGAGAAAATAAGAGAAATATAATCATTTGTGTGTCTTGTTGGAAAAAAATATCCTTCAAACCAAACATCCACAAAAACAGAGAAAAACTAAAACAAACACAATAATTTTTAATATAGTTTGGCTTAACTAATTTGGCCTATAACCACCTAACCAAACTAACAATCAATCAAACAATACAATCGTGCAATTTTTAGAAAAAAAAATTGCAAACTCATTACAAGCCCAACCCAACCATGCAATTTTTAGAAAGAAAAATTGCAAACTCCTAACAAAGATCTCAAAGCCCAACTACACCTTTAATAGCCCAAATCCTAGCTATTCTATCGGTGTCTACAACTCTTTAGGACACCTTACAAACCAAGCTTGACACATTATTTATAAGGAGAGAGCCTTTATAACTTCTCCTATACCTTCGATATGGGATTCAAGGCAAACCCCAACAAATCCTCCCTTGACTTGAATCTCCAAACTCCACAAACTGTTCGACAACATACAAACCATTCTCAAACTGAAGAATAACTCCACCATCATCATCACCAACATCCTCCAATCATCATCATCAAACTCATAATGGTCATCTTCTTCTAAATCATCATGGTCATCATCACCATCATCAAACATAGCTTTCATCTTCATCTTCATAACTTTCATCTTTATCTTCATAGCTTTCCTCCTCTCACAGGATCATGAACCTTCAGCTCTTGATACCACTTGTTGGGAAAAAATATCCCTCAAACCAAACATTCACAAAAATAGAAGAAAGCAAAAAATAAATACAATATTTAATGTGGTTTGGCCAAACTAATTGGGCCTATAACCACCTAACCAAACTAACAATCAATCAAACAACACAATCGTGCAATTTTTAGAAGAGAAAAATTGCAAACTCTTTACAAACCCAACCCAACCATGCAATTTTTAGAGAGAAAAATTGCAAACTCCTAACAAAGATCCCAAAGCCCAACTACACTCTTTAATAGCCCAAACACATCATTTTTCAACTCTACCATTCTTGGTTGATGGAAAGAAAATAAAAATTACTTTTGTTAGTCCGGAAGGAAACTCAAACAGACTACTCCAAATTTGATCTTAAAATTTTCATTAATGTTGAAAAATATTAGTTTCCCCATAAATCCTCTAATCCTTCTTCCATATCTAAAAGCCTTGCCATACTATTAACTCTCTCTCTCTCTCTATATATATATATATATATATGTGCGTGTGTGTGTGTGTGTGTGTGTGTGTGTGTGCGCGCGCGCGCGCGCGTGTGTATATGTATGTATATCAAGTCCAACAAATCGTCCAAAGAGAAAATCTTGAGAATAGGAACCTTGCCTAAGACAAGACTACTTTTACTCCCTCAATAAAAGTGGTGGTAGGCAAGATCGGACCAGTTTCCGGTTAGGTTACTGTGACATCCTGTCACTACCACTTAACGCATACATTTTTCTTTTCTTATACGACTTGATTAGACTCGCCCGTCAGTATCATTTCTTCTTTCTTTTGATGATTAGTATAATTTAGCTCATTAATTGCTAGTAAAACATAATCATTTTTTTTTATATATATACATCATTCATAAGCACAGGATCTTGCACATCTTACATAGCTTAAATCCCCAAAATCTTATATACATCAATGTACTGTAGTACTGTTTGATTTACATGATTACATTAGTATACCTTCAAGAAGTTTAGGAAGCGTGCCTTGAAGGAACACAGATCCAATAGGCTCTTCTATCGAGAGCGAAAGCTTACTTCAAATAGTTTGAAAAATAGTTGTAAAAGAGTGAGTTTACGCTCAATAAGAAACATATGTAAAAGAGCGTACTATGCCTCTATATGTAGTTTTCCTGCTTGGCTCTATAATGTCATGTAAAATCATTATAAAGCATATATCATATACTTCTTTCAAATAGCTTATGTACAAGTAAAATCAAGTAGTTGTAAATACTTTTGATTTCTTCGTTTCTTTGAAGTCATATATCCAAGTACTTTCAAAAAAGTCACATACGTCAGATACCTTCAAACAACAGAGAGACTATTGGCATTTTAATGAAATTATACACTGGATAACAGGTGGCGTACCCCCGTAGGGGCTAGGAATCCTCCCCTAGCCAATCATATAACAGAGACAATTTGGCCAAATGTCGATGGGCCACGATAAACACTAGTTGTCGTAACGGCTTCATGCTCGACGATTTTGAAAAACGTTTAAAAACAAAAGGAGTCGCTACCAATCTTTTTTGACTAGGTGTGATTGGCCACCTAAAAATATTTATCTTTTTAACAAAATCTCAAAATTAATTAAGTTTTATTAAAAAGACAATTTTGTTCTGCGAAAACAAAAATCGGGTTCAGGATTACGGTTACGTGTGGGGAAGGATTAACACCCCCACGACGCCCGTTAAAAAACGGTACCATAATAATCATGTGTTATCCTTTTTGTTTTAATAAAATGGTTTTAATTTAAAATTTAAAAATAATTCCTTTTTATTTTGAAATCATTTTTATTTGTATAAATCATTTTTTTCTTATTTTAAAAAAAGTTAAAATTTATTTTTTGATTTTATTGATGAAACTCTTGATATTGAAAAATTTAACTAAATATCCCAATACTCTAGTAACATTTAGTTAATTCTTCTCACCTAGGGATCAGTCAAGAAATCACTACTTGTGAGTTTCATGACATCCCATCATCGGACATTTATTTAATTATATTTAAAGTTTATTATTTATTTTTCTTTGTTTTTTATATAAAAAATAAATTTTTTATTTTTATTTTAATAAAAATTTAAATTATTGAAAAATCATACTAAATATCCCAATACTCTGGTAACATTAATACAACTCTTCTTACCTAGGGATCAGTTAAGAAATCACTACTTGTGAGTTTCATGACATCCCATCATCTGAAATATGTTTAATTAAAATTTTCTTTGATTTCCTTTTTCTTTGTTTTATATATATATATATATATATATATATATTATACATTTTCTAATTAATAATAATTAATGAAAATACAAGTAAAAGAAAATTTTCCAAAACTTTTATTTTATGACATGCATTAATAATAATGATAATAATAATAATAATAACAATATTAATAATAATAACAACAATCATAACAATAACAATAACAATGATAATAATAAAACACCACAATAATAATAATAATAATAATAATAATAACAACAACAACAACAACAACAACAACAAAACAAAAGGCTGAAAGAAAGAAAGAAATTATACCTAAATGATTGGGTTTTAAACCCAAAGGAAGCCACTCCTGAATGGCCCAGAAAGATAGCCCAAAGGTGTGGGCTCGGCTGAAATTGGCTGATTGGGCCAAGGTTGAAACGGGCCCAAAAGCTGGAGTGGGTCGATCGTGGGTCAGGGCGCGGGTCGCCTCCCGCAGTCAGGCGGGCTGGACGCGCTCGGATCCCGGGTCGGATCCCTGGTCGCGCGCAGATCTTCCCCTTTTTTTTCTTTTTTTTTAGCTATATAAATCTATCTTTTTTTTTTCAATTCATTTTTCTTCTTTTCTTTCAAAAAAATTCAGAGCTCTCTAAGGCTCCCGGCTGGGCGATTTTCGGCCGCTGCCAGGGCCACCGCCCTCCACCAGGGCCGCCGTCCGCGGCTGGCTGTCGTCGTCGGTGGCCAAATGTCCAAAAGCTTTCCACTTTCCGAAGCTCCTCCACCTCTTCTCTTCTATTCCGAGCTCCATTTCTCCTAAAAAAATCCCTAACCCCTTAGATCTGAACCCCCTCGAAAAAGCCTTTTTCCCTTCTTCTTTTTTTTTTGATGTTTTGTTTTGTTTATTTCTTGTGGGTGTTTGGTTGTCCTTGGCTAGGGTTTGTTGTGATTTTTCTTGCAGGCATTTGAAGACCGATTTTGGGTTTAGGTTTTAGGTTTTGAGTTTTGGGGTTCTCGATTCTGGGTTTCCAGATCTGGGTTAAGTTTTGGTGATGATGGTGGTGGTGTTTGGGGGGTTTGGTGGTTTCTGTGTTTGAGGTTTTGAGGAGTGTTGGTGTTTGTTGGGGTTCGAAAGGCTTGGTTGGAAAAGAACCCAGGGCTGTCCGATGGATTCGGTGCTCGGGGTTGATGGTGTGTGGTGGCGAGCAGTGGGAGTGATGTTATGTGAGTGTTGATGGTGATGCTGGGACAGGGAATGTGGGGGTGTTTGGTGGTCTCGGCAGTGGTGAGTGGTGGTTTGGTGAGTGTTGATGGTGATGAAGATTTCGGTGAAGATGGTGGGTAGGCAGTGATGATGGTGATGAGTGGCTGGTGATGATGCTGGTGGGTAGACGGTGATGATGGTGGTGAGTGGCTTCGGTGGTGGTGGGTAGTGGCTGTGGTGGTGATGAGCTTAGGGTTTCCGTTCTATCCTCTCTCCGAAGAAGAAGAAGAAAAATCCTTGCTTGGTGTCTTCTTAAATGATGTTAGATCCCTCTCTAGCCTTTCAGAATCACAGAATCAATAGGCTCCTGTTGGTGCCCGGAGGTCTTATGATTGTGCCCAAAGGTCTTGAGATTGTGCCCGAAGGTCTTAAATTTCTTTTCTGAAAGGTGCTCCTCTTGCAGCAGAGGCATTGAAACTTTAAAATTTTGCCCGAAAGACTTGAGATTTTTGCCCGGAGGACTTAAAATTGTGCCCGGAGGTCTTACAATTTGTGCCCGGAGGACTTAAATTCCTTATCTGGAAAGTGCTCCTCTTGCAGCAGAGGTATTGAAACTTTAAAATTTTTACCTGGAGGACTTACAATTTGGTATGAAAAGTTTGAAATTCTTGCCCGGAGGTCTTAGAATTATACTTGAAGAGTTAAACTTTGTACCCGGAGGACTTGAAATTTGCTTATCTTCTGAAAATCAATCTTTAATCTTGATTAAACATGACACTGGTAAAACTGGATTTGAAATTTTCTTTATCATGAGCAAACTTGCCCCTCTTTTTTCGTTCTCTTTTTTTCTCTTCTTTTCTTTCTTCTCTTTTCTCTCTCTCTCTCTTTTTCTCTTTTTTTTCTTTTTCTCTCTTCCTCTTTTTCTCTTCTCTTCTCTATTCTTTCTTTCTCTTCTCTTTTCTCTTTCTCTCTTTTTCTCTTTTTTTTTTCTTCTTCTTCTCTTTTCTCTTCTTTTCTCTCTTCTCTTCTCTTCTCTCTTTTTTTTTCTCTCTTCTCTCTTTTTTTCTTGGAAAAGGTTGCATAACCTTTGTGTTAGCGTTAAATTGCCATATATATTTTGAAATGACAAAAACTTAAGTAAGCTTTAATGTTGTAATTCATATTGTAAATTTGCCTCATCACACATGATTCTCTCAATCCATTTTCAAGTGTTTATATCAAACATTAGGACCATCATTTAATGATACATTCTTATTGGTTTTAATACTTTATAAAATGGTTTTGAATATTAAGTAATTTTCTCAAGAATTATTGAATATAAGTTTAGAAAATTACTTATAAGTTTTTGGACAATATTTTCATTTGAGAAAGTCATGAAAAACTCCCTTAAAGCTTATAAATGTTTTGGGTTGAATTAGGATCAAAGGTCATATCATTTCTAACCCAAAAGTGTAGGAAAAATGTGTTAGCTTTAAATTGACAAGTATTTTGAAAATGACAAAACTCAAGCAAGCTTAGAAATGATGTTTATACAAGTAAATTTGCTTTGAATGAACTAAATGATTAAAACTATTTTAACAAAGTCTTGGATTGAGATTTCAACTGAAAAAGTCAGTAAATACTCTTAGAAAAGTGTTAGAAGATTTTGAACTGACTTAAAATCACAAAAGCTATAAACTTTGCAGCAAGTTAAGTGCAGGAGGGCATACTGGACAAAAGGGATCGATCCCTACTAGAAAGGGATCGATCCCAAATTGACAGAATACTTTAGAAGCCACCCGGGAGAAGTTTGGAAAGCATACTGGAGAAAAGGGATCGATCCCCCCAGAAAAGAGATCGATCCCTTTGCCCGAGACCTGACAATAACGGCTAGTTTTTGAGGGTTTCAACGGGAGGATTTGCATTAAATGCTTCACCAACTGTTCTATCCGTTTGGTGGGTTATAAATAAAGGTATTTATGAAGTTTGGAGGTAGAACAAGCATTCCAAAAAGTATTCAAGCTTCAAGAGAGAAACTGAAATCTGAAAATCCTTGTTGTAACTCCATTTTGTGAGATTGTGTTATGTGTTCTTCACCCATTCATTGAAAAATCTGATATTCAAAGGGGTGAGCTATCCTTGTAAAGTCTGATATTGTTGAGTGTGGGAATACTACAAGGGTAGAGGATTAGAAGGAGATTTCTACAGTCTCAAGAGAAATTGTAAGAGGTCTTGCCACACCTTCAAGTGGTTTGTAAGCATTCTCAAGGAAGAGGTGAATCAAAACCTTGACAAGGAGTTCAAGGAGAGAGGACGTAGGCAAGAGATTGGCCGAACCTCTATAAAACTTGTGTTTGCTTCTCTTTCCCTTACTCTTATTTACTGCATTTATTTCATTGTTGCTTATTTGACTTTGATTGTGCATTAAGAGTTAGGAAAATTAGAAATAACTAGAAAAACCGATTCACCCCCCTCTCGGTAGAGTCAACAATTGGTATCAGAGCTTGGGCTCGAGATTAACTTAGATTAACATCTATCGAGTATAAACGATCACTAATGGCTCAAACTAGTTTGTCTACACCCTTGGTAGGAGAGGGACACTTTACGGTTAGACCTCCACTCTTTAATGGTGAAAACTATGCTTATTGGAAGACTAGAATGATGCTATTTATTCAAGCCAATGATTATGAAGTATGGAGAATTATTGTTAAAGGTCCCCTTATCCCTATTAAGAAAGTAGATGGGACGGATGTGCCTAAGAAAGAAGATGAATGGGATACTAATGATATTAGGATGGCACAACTTAATGCTAAAGCAATGCACACACTCTTTTGTGCATTAGGACCAAATGAGTATAATCGAGTGTCACAATGTGAGAATGCTAAACAAGTTTGGGATAAACTAGCTATCACACATGAGGGAACCACACAAGTCAAAGAAACCAAAGTAGGCATGCTCACACAAGACTATGAATTATTTAGAATGAAGAATGATGAATCAATTAGTGACATGTTTACTAGGTTTACTGACATCATAAATGGTCTTAAAGCCTTAGGCAAGACATATTCTAATGTAGAAATGGTGAAAAAGATACTCAATAGCTTACCTAAAACATGGGAGGCTAAAGTCACTGCTATTGAGGAATCCAAAGATCCTCATACACTCTCATTAGATGAACTTATGGGATCTCTACTCACCTATGAGATGAAAATCAAGAGAAATCAAGATCCTCCTAAGAAAGTTGGAGTAGCTTTAAAATCCACCACTATTGAGGAATCAAAAGATCATGATGAGAGTGGTGATGATGAGGACCTAGAAATGGCCATGTTTGCTAAGAGGTTTAATAAATTCATGAGGATGAGAACTAGTGGTAACTCTAGGAGACCCCCTAGGAGAGACTTTAATAGAGGAGAAACTAGTAGGAAAGAAAAGGACCAAATTATTTGTTATGAATGCAAAAAACCTGGTCATATTAAATTTGATTGTCCTTTGTATAGAAAGCAAAATGAGAAGAAACAAAAGAAGACGGCAATGGTGGCTACTTGGAGTGATAGTGATTGCTCCGATGAAGAGAATGTGGAAGATGAAGTAGCCAACCTTTGTTTCATGGCTTTTGAAGATGAGAAGGTAACTTCTAACGTGTTAGATACTAATGAATATACTTTTGATGAATTGCAAGATGCATTTGATGAGTTAGCCAATGAATTTGAATGCATGAATTTAAAATATAAGAAAATGATTTCTAAGTTGAAAAAGGAGAATGAAATGCTTGTGAATGTTAAATTAGAATGTGAAAAGAAATTAGAGAATGCAAATCTAGAAATAGAAGAATTAAATAGAAAGAACATTAATTTGCAAAACTCCTTTTCTAGATTTTACATGGGTCAACAAAAACTTGATCAAATGCTAGAGACTCAAAGAGCATTCTTTGATAGAGAAGGTTAGGTTATAATGCATCTAACAAAGAGACTCATCTTAAAAACTTCCTAGTTAAAGATAGAAAATTTGTTTTGTGCACATTGTGTGATAAACTAGGACACTCTTCACAAGCATGCACCTCTAGGAAGACCATGATAAGAGGAAAAATGGCTGTCAAAATTTGGGTACCTAAACATGTTTTAAATTCAAGTGATGAGTCATTAAAGATGAAATGGATCCCTAAAGGATCTAAAATTATAAGTACTAACTCTCAAGGACCCAAGAAAATTTGGGTACCTAAGATGAAAGCTTGATGTGTTTGTAGGAGGAAGAGTATTGCTACAAGGCTAAGTCCAAGGAGCATTGGTACCTTGATAGTGGATGCTCAAGACACATGACGGGTGACAAGAAATTCAAGTTCCTAAAGCATAAAAGTGGTGGAGAAGTCACATTTGGAGACAACTCCAAAGGACAAATTGAAGGAATTGGCTCCATTGGTAACTCTTCCTCAACTATTGAGAATGTTTTGTATGTTAGAGGCTTGAAACATAACTTGCTTAGTATTAGTCAATTGTGTGATAAGGGATTTAAAGTTATGTTTGATGATTTGTGTTGCAATGTTGTTAATGCCAAATCTAATCAAATTGTGTTTATTGGACATAGACAAGGAAATATTTATATTGTGAATTTAAATGCACTTAATAGCAAAAATGTATGCTTTATGGCTACTAGAGAAGATGAACCTTGGTTATGGCATAGAAGACTAGGCCATGCTAGCATGCATGTTTTGTCTAAGTTAGCCAAAAGAGACCTAGTTGTAGGATTACCTAAGCTTCAATTTAAAAATGATAAAGTTTGTGAAGCATGTGTAAGAGGAAAACACAAAAGAAATTCATTTAAATCTAAGAAGTGTGTCACTACCTCTAGATCACTTCAACTTCTTCACTTAGATCTCTTTGGACCAACTAGGACAACTAGTTTAGGAGGTAAACACTATGGATTTGTGATAGTTGATGATTACACTAGGTTTACTTGGGTGTTCTTTTTAAGTGTTAAAAATGAGGCCTTAGATAAATTCATTGTTTTCTCAAAACTTGTTCAAAATGAAAAGGGTTATTCTATTTCAAGTATTAGGAGTGACCATGGAAAAGAATTTGAAAATATTGGTTTTGATATATTTTGCAATGAAAATGGCATTAGCCATAATTTTTCAGCTCCTAGAACCCCTCAACAAAATGGGGTAGTTGAAAGGAGAAATAGAACATTAGAAGAAATGGCTAGAACCATGCTTTGTGAAAACAACTTACCTAAATATTTTTGGGCTGAAGCAATAAACACCTCTTGCTATGTTATAAATAGAGCTATGGTAAGGCCTATTTTAAAGAAAACTCCCTATGAGCTTTATAAAGGAAAAAGGCCTAACATAAGTTATTTTCACCCATTTGGATGTAAATGTTTTGTTTTGAACAATGGTAAAGATAACCTAGGAAAATTTGATGCTAAAAGTGATGAAGGTATTTTTCTTGGTTATTCTTTAAATTCTAAGGCTTATAGAGTTTTTAATAAAAGAACACTTGTTGTAGAAGAGTCAATACATGTAATCTTTGATGAATCAAATATTTCTAGTAAAACCAATCTTGATGATGAAGTAGAGATTTTTGATGAACCTATAATTGATCCATCTCAAGACAAGGATGTTAGAGAAAAATTAGAAGATCTTACTATTAACAAAAATGAGGAGTCCATGGAACAAGAAATAATTGAGAAGGAATCTAGGTGTCCTAGAGAACTAGGATATGTGAAAGATAATGATATTGTTGGAGATCCAACCATTGGAGTTAGGACTAGGTCAGCTTATAGAAACATATGTCAACATGTAGCCTTTGTGTCACAATTTGAGCCAAAGAAAGTGGATGAGGCCTTGAATGATGAAAATTGGATTATGGCCATGCAAGAAGAATTAAATCAGTTTGAGAGAAGCAAAGTGTGGACCCTAGTAGAAAGACCTAAGGATTATCCCATCATTGGAACTAAATGGATATTCAAGAATAAGATGGATGAAAATAGCATTATTATTAGAAACAAGGCTAGGTTAGTGGCTCAAGGTTATAGACAAGAAGAAGGGATAGACTATGATGAGACCTATGCTCCGGTAGCTAGATTAGAAGCCATTAGAATGCTACTTGCCTTTGCATGCTACAAGGATTTTAAGTTATATCAAATGGATGTGAAAAGTGCCTTTTTAAATGGTTATATAAATGAAGAAGTTTATGTTGAGCAACCTCCCGGTTTTGAAAATCCAAAATTTCCTAATCATGTTTTCAAACTTTCAAAAGCCTTATATGGATTAAAACAAGCTCCTAGAGCTTGGTATGAAAGACTTTCAAAGTTTTTAATCGAAAAAGGTTTTACAAGAGGAAAGGTAGACACAACCTTGTTTATTCAATCTAAGGGTCATGACTTATTAGTAGTTCAAATTTATGTAGATGATATCATTTTTGGATCTACAAATGAGTCATTGTGCAAAAATTTCTCAAAGCTAATGCAAGGTGAATTTGAAATGAGTATGATGGGAGAATTAACCTTCTTTCTAGGACTTCAAGTTAAACATTGTAAAGAAGGTATTTTCATAAATCAAGCTAAGTACACTAAAGACTTGCTCAAAAGATTTGGAATGGATGAGTCTAAACCTTTCTCTACACCTATGAGCACAAATATTAAGCTTGATAAGGATGAAGGAGGAAAATGTGTAGACACTAAACTATATAGGTCTATGATTGGCTCATTACTATATTTAACTGCTAGTATACCGATATAATGTTTAGTGTATGCTTGTTGCTAGATTTCAGTCATCACCTAGAGAATCACACCTACATGCAGTAAAAAGAATCCTTAGATACCTCAAAGACACTTCCTCCTTAGGACTTTGGTATCCTAAAGACTCTACACTAGATCTCCATGCTTTTTCCGATGCGGATTTTGGTGGATGCAAAGTGGATAGGAAAAGCACATCGGGAACATGCCAATTCTTAGGAAGTAGGCTCATCTCATGGTTCTCTAAGAAACAAAATAGTGTAGCTCAATCCACAACCGAGGCTGAATATATAGCTTCCGGAAGTTGCTGTGCTCAAGTTTTATGGATTAAGCAACAAATGAGAGACTATGGAATAGAAATGAATCAAGTTCCCATTAGGTATGACAATACTAGTGCTATCAATCTTACAAAAAATCCCATCCAACACTCTAGAACCAAGCACATTGAGATTAGACATCATTTTATACGAGATCATGTGCAAAAAGGGGACATAATTCTAGAGTATGTAGACACATTGCACCAATTAGCTGATATCTTCACAAAGCCTTTGGACAAGGAGAGATTTTGCATTCTTAGAGGTGAATTAGGCATTATGAATGCTCCTTGAAGAACTTTGATGTTGCATGAATGTCTTATGGGTGGTTTGTGATGATTGCAAGACAGCAATTTGAAGAATATAATTACACTTGCAATTCATGACCTTAACTTACTGAGTTACTGTTCATGTTCATAGCTCCTTGAGACTGAAATGTTGAATTCTGTGTGTTTTGCTCATGTTAGACTTCTTTCCCTTGCCAACACACATTTCTAATGTTAAGACACTATCACAGCCCTGTCCACCTATTGGTTCTGCATACTGATGCAATTTTTCTGCACTTTTTCTGCAAGTTTTCAATCTCATTTCCTGCATCTCAAGTGAAAACAATCAAATTTTGATTTTAAGATGGTAAAAATGCATAAGTTTCATTGTTTTCAAATCATGTTTATGCATCACTAATGAGGCAAGTGACTACGGAGTCAATACTTCTTCAAATTGGATTGATTTCCGGGTCATTGAGGCCTAAAATTCTGGGTTTGAATATGAGGGATCGATCCCTTTTTCCATGGGATCGATCCGTTTATTCCCGAATGGTAAAGACTTGTCACTGCCAAAAAGGGATCGATCCGTCCCATAAAAGGATCGATCCCTTCGTCTCCAGATTCACGAAAATCCCTTTTAAAATCGGGATTTCAACTTATTTTCACTATTCCTCTTCCCCATCATCCGCACGCCTTCCCCCTTCTCCATTCCTCTTCACAAAATCTTCAAGATCTACTCCTTTTCTTCACCAAATCGCTTCCTTTCTTCTCCATTCTTCATCTTTTCTCCTTCTCTTTCACCTCTCATCATCTTTTCTCACCAAATCCTCAAAACTCTCGATTTCCTCTCTTCCCTCTTGTCTTTGTCACTATTCATGCCCTACATTTCATAGTAAGTATTTCTTACTCATTTTCATCTATTTCTCTTGCATTTCACGTTTATTTGCTCATATCTTGTTTACCCATTTGCATATCTTGCCTTAATTTCCTCTCCATCTAGGTTTTCACTTCATTTGGCACTAGTCTTTTCTAGGAATTTTCCTTAGCCTAGTTGTAGTTATTCATAAGAAATTCCTTATCATAATTGTTAATTGCTTATTGGGTTGTGGCTCTCCGCTGATTGATTAGATCATATTTCTCACACACATTCCCCACAGTTCCCCAAACCTGTGCCCATCACCTGCTCGACAAAATGCCTTTTTGAATTTTCCCTTATCATCCTTTCTTCACATGGCTCCCAAAGTCAAACCTGCTGCCTCTCGAAAAAGATCACATCCCTCCTCTTCCTCCACCTCCTTTCCAACCGCCTTTAATCGCTGCTTTAGGAATGCGGAAGAGAAAAACCGTTACCATGCCCTCTTTGCCCATATGCGCGTCAAGCACTGCCGCCCAATTGACTTCGGTTTTTTGGAATCGATTAACTTTCCCTACTTGGCCAAATTTGAAGCCTTCCATTGGACATACTTTCTCAAAATCAACACTCCGGTTCCTATGAGCATCATTCGAACTTTCTTTTCCAATGCCAAAGTTATCTATTCGCCTAATAACCCATGTAAGGCAGTGGGAATTCAATCATTTGTTATGGGTCGGGATGTTGAAATCACTAAAGATTCCCTTTCCCATGCCTTTCGAATTCCGGAGCATGGACTTGCACGTGAAAATGTCAACGTCCCCTTAGAATTCAATATCGTCAATGACCGTGCGGGTGACCTTCCTGTCTTTGCTCGTCTTCTCCACATCATCATCTCTTGGAATCTTCGCCCACTTGGCACCAAATATTCCCAACTCCGGAGACTTGATCGGTTTTGGCTTCATCACATTCACTCACCTGATGGCGATCGACCGGATCTTCTCCATTTCATTCTCCACGATTGGATCAAGATTGCTCTTGGCAAAGTTCAGACAATTGTCTTCCCACAACAACTTGCCTTCTACCTACTCGACCACGGTATCGACTGTTCGTGTGAGCCTGGCGCCCTTCCAGAGGCAGGCCACACCATCAACCTTGCTACTTTGCATAATCTTGGCTGGTACTCTCGTGAGCAAGGTGATACCATTGTTTGGGAAAAGGCCCATGGTGCTCCAGCATCTCCCAGCCATGATTCGGAAGAAGGCGGTAATGAAGGCGCCGACGAAGAGGCAGCTCCTGCCGCAGCCATATCCTCAGCCCCATCCGCCTCGACCTCGGCCTCTCTTGACCAGATCATGCTATTGCTTCAAAACCTCCAGGCCACCGTTACTCAACGCTTTGATCATGTCGACGCTCGCCTTGCCACCATGGAGGCTACACAGGCTGCCTTATTTGATGAAGTCCAAGACATCCGCATGCAGCATGAGGACTTCGTGGATCAGTATCATAAGACATTTCCCAGGCGTTGATTTTATTCCTTGTGTGTAGGGTGTGCATTTTCCCTGTTCTACTTCGATGTTTGAACCTCTGTGATATGGCATGCTATATATTTCTTGTTATTCTATCATTCTGCCATGGTTTGTCTCTGTTCTTCAATATCTTTTATCGCCATATTGCTTTAAATTGACTAACCAATTCTCCCTGTTTCTTATTCCTGTTGAGGGGGAGTATATCATTTTTTATTGTTTGCTATGACAAAAAGGGGGAGAATTAATGTGATAAATTCATCTTGGTACTTAAAAAGGGAAGCTAACATTGAGGGGGAGTAATATGTTGAGGGGGAGTAATATCTTTCAAAAATCAAGTAACCTCAATTTTCAAACACATAAGCAAATTTACCTTAAGTTTTGTCATATCAAAAAGGGGGAGATTGTTAGCTTTAAATTGACAAGTATTTTGAAAATGACAAAACTCAAGCAAGCTTAGAAATGATGTTTATACAAGTAAATTTGCTTTGAATGAACTAAATGATTAAAACTATTTTAACAAAGTCTTGGATTGAGATTTCAACTGAAAAAGTCAGTAAATACTCTTAGAAAAGTGTTAGAAGATTTTGAACTGACTTAAAATCACAAAAGCTATAAACTTTGCAGCAAGTTAAGTGCAGGAGGGCATACTGGACAAAAGGGATCGATCCCTACTGGAAAGGGATCGATCCCAAATTGACAGAATACTTTAGAAGCCACCCGGGAGAAGTTTGGAAAGCATACTGGAGAAAAGGGATCGATCCCCCCAGAAAAGGGATCGATCCCTTTGCCCGAGACCTGACAATAACGGCTAGTTTTTTAGGGTTTCAACGGGAGGATTTGCATTAAATGTTTCACCAACTGTTCTATCCGTTTGGTGGGTTATAAATAGAGGTATTTATGAAGTTTGGAGGTAGAACAAGCATTCCAAAAAGTATTCAAGCTTCAAGAGAGAAACTGAAATCTGAAAATCCTTGTTGTAACTCCATTTTGTGAGATTGTGTTATGTGTTCTTCACCCATTCATTGAAAAATCTGATATTCAAAGGGGTGAGCTATCCTTGTAAAGTCTGATATTGTTGAGTGTGGGAATACTACAAGGGTAGAGGATTAGAAGGAGATTTCTACAGTCTCAAGAGAAATTGTAAGAGGTCTTGCCACACCTTCAAGTGGTTTGTAAGCATTCTCAAGGAAGAGGTGAATCAAAACCTTGACAAGGAGTTCAAGGAGAGAGGACGTAGGCAAGAGATTGGCCGAACCTCTATAAAACTTGTGTTTGCTTCTCTTTCCCTTACTCTTATTTACTGCATTTATTTCATTGTTGCTTATTTGACTTTGATTGTGCATTAAGAGATAGGAAAATTAGAAATAACTAGAAAAACCGATTCACCCCCCCTCTCGGTAGAGTCAACAAAATGCCCTCTGAAAGAAAAGGATCGATCCCCACTGTAGCAGGATCGATTCCTTTTTGGCAGAAAGTCTTCCCAAGGTCCCTAAAGCCCAGAATCAAGATTCTGGACAAAAGGGATCGATCCCCTATGGAAAGGGATCGATCCCTTTGCTCGAAAATAGCCTATAACGGCTAGTTTTTGTAAGACAATGGTAATATTCGAGATTTGGCTCCACCCAATGGCTAGAATACATCCAAGGGACTATAAGTAGAGGCTTAGAAGCTAAAGAAAGCAAGAGGAACCACTCAGCAACTCAAAATCTCATATTCCTCAAATCTACAAGCCTCAAACAACAAATCAAGAGCTACAAAGTTTCCATCATCTATCATTCTCTTATTCCTTGTAGTGCTTAGCACAAGTATTGTATAGGCTTCTCATTGAGCTTAATTTCTGTAATCAATTGCCTACCTAGAGGCCTTTTCTTTGATTACATTATTTGTATCCCATCACTCCTTGTAAAGGAGAGGTTTCTCTTAAGCCTTAGAAAAAGAGGGAGGTTACTCTTTAGCCTAAGAAAAAGTGGGAGGTTACTCTTGAGCCTAGAAAAAGAGAGAGGTTTCTCTTGATCCTTGAAAAGAGGGAGTGTAACACAAATTCAAATTAGTGAATTTGGGAAAAATCCTTGGGAGCGTCTCAAGGTAGAGGACGTAGGCAAGGTTGTCGAACCTCTATAAATCGCTTGCGTACATTTCTCTATCCTTACTATCTTTACTTATTTGCAATTATATTTGTGTTTATTGCTTTGAATTTATATTGTATAATTGAGTAGCCTAGAGAACTTAGAAAATATCAATATAGGCTAGAGAATTTAGAGAAACCGAAAAACGAACCTAAGGTTAGTGAAAAACCGATTCACCCCCCTCTCGATATAGCCTATAGAGCCAACAATTGGTATCAGAGCTTGGGCTCGAGATTGATTTAGACTAACCTCTATCGAGCAAAACGATCATAAATGGCTCACTTGAATGTAGGCACACCCTAGGAGAAGAGGGACAATCATTAGTTAGACCTCCACTCTTCAATGGTGAAAATTATTCATATTGGAAAACTAGAATGATGTTATTTGTACAATCAAATGATTATGAAGTATGGAGAATTATAGTGAATGGTCCTAGAATTCCCATGAAGAAAGTAGATGAAAAAGATGTCCCTAAGGATGAGGATGAGTGGGACACAAATGACATGAGATTGGCACAAATGAATGCCAAGGCTATGCACACCCTCTTTTGTGCTTTAGGTCCCAATGAGTATAATAGAGTATCATTATGTGAGAATGCCAAGCAAATATGGGACAAATTAGCCATCACACATGAAGGGACCAATCAAGTTAGAGAAACCAAAGTAGGAATGCTCACACATGATTATGAGCTATTTAGGATGAAAGAAAATGAGTCCATTAGCGAAATGTTCACTAGATTTAATGATATAATTAATGGACTTAAGGCATTAGGCAAGAGCTATTCCAATGTAGAAATGGTCAAGAAAATCTTGAATAGCTTGCCAAAATCTTGGGAGACAAAGGTGACTGCTATAGAAGAATCTAAGGATCCTAACACCTTGTCTCTAGATGAACTTATGGGCTCCCTACTTACATATGAGATGAAATTGAAAAGAAATGAAGTGCCTTCAAAGAAAATAGGGGTAGCACTTAAGTCTTCCACTCATGAGGTCATTGAAGATGATAGTGATGAGAGTGGAAATGAGGAAGAAAAAGAAATGGCAATGTTTGCCAAAAGATTTAATAGATTTATGAGAATGAAAGAGAGAGAGAATGATAGGAGGCACCAAAGTAGAGGGGTAATAAGAGGAGAATCTAGTAGGAGAGAAAAAGACCCCTTAGTGTGTTATGAATGTAATGAACCGGGTCACACTAAGCTAGATTGCCCCTTACTTAGGAAAGAAAAGGATAGGAAACCTAGGAAGAAAGCATTTGTGGCTGCATGGAGCGATAGTGATAGCTCCGATGAGGAAAACGTAGATGATGAGATAGCCTACTCATGCTTTATGGCTATTAGTGATGATGAGGCTAGTAGTAGCTCTAGTGAAAATAATGACTTTATATTTGATGAGTTACAAAATGCCTTTAATGATTTAACAAATGAATTTCAATGCATGAACTCCAAATATAAGAAAATCATTGCTAAATTAAAAATAGAAAATGAAGCCTTGACAAAGGCTAAGCTAGAATTTGAAAAGAAATTAGAAGAGGCTAACTTAGAAATAAATGAGTTGAATGAAAAGAATACAAATTTGAATAACTCATTTACTAGGTTTTATATGGGTCAACAAAAGCTAGATCATATGTTAGAGACCCAAAGAGCTTTCTTTGACAAAGATGGGCTAGGATATAATGAAATACATAAAGAAACTCATCTTAGGAATTTCTTAGTGAGCAAAAATTCTATGCATGATACATCTCTCACATGCTCACTATGCAATAGACTAAGACACTCTTCACAAGCATGCACATATAGAAAAACTACATTTAGAGAAAGAGTAGTTAAGAAGATGTGGATGCCAAAGCATGCAATAAATAATGATGAATTGTGCTTGAAATGGATCCCAAAAGGATCAAAAATTATTTGCACTAACTCTCATGGACCCAAGAAAATTTGGGTACCAAAACATGCATGAATGTGTTTGTTGTAGGAGTGATAGAGCATGGAGTTACAAAGAAACAATGGAGTTTGAATGCTCTACACACCTCTATGGAGATTGCTTGTGCCAATGAGAAAAAGAAAAAGCTTAAGGATCCATCACAACAATTCTTCAAAGGATGGCACAAGGTGGATTCTAGTCAAGGCAAAGCATTCTTTAGCAAAGGAGTTTTGTAAGCTTAATTCCTTACACCTTAAACTTTTTATTTGATTAGTTATGCTTTGATGAGAAAATTGGTTAATGATTAATGATGCATTGTGATTGAGCAAAAAGCATAATAAATGATTGTTGAGTGCTTGATGAATTGTTCTTGATACATTGAATGAAATGCATGTTTAGTGAATTTGAAATGATTTTTGGTTTTTTGCATCTTGAGCAAGTTTGATATGTCTAGATAATATATTTAGTTGCTCAAAAGAAGTCAAATATGTCATATATGCAAAATGCCATGTCATGAGCATTAATGAAGAACTTGTATATTGGAAATCATGGCATGTTGTTCACAAGATATATGCTTTAATGATATATATGCTTAAAATCTATGTGAACAAGTTTGTTTTGACATATTTATGTAATTCAATGCATTGGTTTGGTCAAAATATGCTTAAATCTCAAAATGACCTCCTATGAGGCCAAAAATGCTTTTATTGGTGAAAATCCTACCAAAATTGTAAAATCTATTGTTAAATGGTTTTTCATTCATTTTCTCAATCATACAAGTCCAAAATCATGTTTTACAAATGTTTAAACCTTTACTTGGACTTAAATTACTAAAAAACGGAGTTTTGGTACCTCACAAGTTGAATTTTCTGTCAAAACTACTGCAGAATCTGCAGGAAACTATGAGGGATCGATCCCCCTCCTAAAGGGATCGATCCCCCCAGGCCAGAAAAGGCACTCCTGCATGTTTTCAACCGAAATTGAGAAGAACTTTTCATTGTTTTGATATTTTCTCTCCTCTCAACTTAAAATTCATTGTTTTAACTTCTTTTTGATGATCTTTAATTCATTGATATCATGCCTCAACTTCATCAATTAATATCATTTCCAACAAATGGTATCACTTTCAACAATCAATACCATTTTTCTTGAGCTCACAAGTGCAAAATCATTTTTCTTGTTGAAAACACTCATGATTTGCATAAATCTTGAAATAATCTTGAAACATACTTTCAATGAATGCTTAAACATAATTTTGAGAAATATTTCAAGAATTTATGGATATACTTGAGAATTTGATGAACTTATGCATAATGAGTATTCTTCATATTTTTTAGTTCATCTTAGTCAAGCATGCCTATAGGATTATGTCTCTTAGCTTGACTTACCAATTCCACACTAGTTTTCATGATAATTATATATCTAGTGGATTGATTTCAAATGTAAATTCAACAATTGGTAATGGTTGTTGGCCTATAATTTGTAATGGTAAATGGATCCTAAATGTTCAAATGCATGAAACTTTATCATCCATGAACTTATAGTTTTATGGCCAAATTATTAAAGAACTTGGGCTTCAATGACAACACCAACATTCAAAGATAAATGCAAACTTGAACAAATGTATGATGATTGATATCCATGCATTTATCCTTGATTGTTTTAATGTTGAACTTACATGCTTGCTTGAGTTGAATCAATAATCATGCCTATGAGATGAGAATAGTTGTTTTCATGATATTATGTGCTTAACCTCACTCATAGTTTATGGATTTTAATGATAAAATATATTTTAGCTTGATAATATTGATTCACTTAGGTGAAACCATTTTAGTTAAAATAGCATATACCCTTTGGAACCTTAAACGTTAAAATTCACTAGGGATATTGCTTTGAATTGATTAAAATGGTAATCTTCCCTTGCTCATAATTGGTTAAGAACTTGAATTGAAAAATGAGCATAGGATTTTTGTGTTTGAAACCATGGAAGAAAATGTGTTTGCTTGAATTCCTCTATTGTTTTGAATCTTCCATATTGTATACATTTGTGAATATGAATATGGATTAATGCTTTATGATAGTGTGCTAATGATTAATTGATCCATATGCATATTTAATGATGATGGTATGTGGTTGTGTTCTTGCATATTTAGAATGATTATTTTCTTGACATGAACACACTACACATAGATATTGGATTCATGCAAAATGCCTAAGTCAACCATTAGTAACAATTGGTATTTAGATTGAAATAACAATTGATATCATTGGCAACCATATTTTCAATAATTGGTAAGCCAAAACTAAATTGCCAATTGGTATGAGCTTTAAATTGACAATTCTTCTCATGCTCTTTGTTTGAAATGACAAATAGAGAAGAATTCTCTTAGGATATTTTTGTATGAAACTCTTGTGTGCTAGAATTTGAAGTTAATTGCTATATGTTTTGAGTCTATGCACACTCTTGCTTGAACATGATTTATGAGCTCTTGCATATGATATGTCATCTAATTTCAGCTCATAATCATGATGTATTGACATGCACCTTAGTTGGATCTTAGAGAACAATTGATATACTTAGGTGCTTGCTTGACTTCTTACCAATTGGAACCTTCTTGCAAAATTACTTATCAACAATTGGTATCAAAATTATTTATAAACAATTGGTATAGGAAAATAAGCCTTGTCCTTTGCATGCCTAAACATTTCATACTCTTTATGGACATTGTCTTATGAATTTGTGCTATGAGTCCCATGTACTAACATGTTTCTTGTTGGATGGAGCATATTTATCTTTTCTCACATAAGCCATCTTTTTAAGGGGAGCATATTTTTTATTATTTTTCCTTCTTTTTGCTATGACAAAAAGGGGGAGAGATAGATATTAAAAAGGGAGAGATATTAAGGGGGAGAGACAATGGGAGAGAAATAGTTTGAAAATTCATTTTCAAAACCCATGCTTATATTAAGGGGGAGCTTTATAAAATCCTGCTTTATTTGAGGGGGAGTATTTTGTGAAAGAATTTTCAAAGCAAATTTACATTAAGTTTTGTCATATCAAAAAGGGGGAGATTGTTAGCGTTAAATTGCCATATATATTTTGAAATGACAAAAACTTAAGTAAGCTTTAATGTTTTAATTCACATTGTAAATTTGCCTCATCACACATGATTCTCTCAATCCATTTTCAAGTGTTTATATCAAGCATTAAGACCATCATTTAATGATACATTCTTATTGGTCTTAATACTTTATAAAATGGTTTTGAATATTAAGTAATTTTCTCAAGAATTATTGAATATAAGTTTAGAAAATTACTTATAAGTTTTTGGACAATATTTTCATTTGAGAAAGTCAAGAAAAACTCCCTTAAAGCTTATAAATGTTTTGGGTTGAATTAGGATCAAAGGTCATATTATTTCTAACCCAAAAGTGCAGGAAAAATGCCCTCTGAAAGAAAAGGATCGATCCCCACTGTAGCAGGATCGATCCCTTTTTGGCAGAAAGTCTTCCCAAGGTCCCTGAAGCCCAGAATCAAGATTCTGGACAAAAGGGATCGATCCTCTATGGAAAGGGATCGATCCCTTTGCCCGAAAATAGCCTATAACGGCTAGTTTTTGTAAGACAACGGTAATATTCGAGATTTGGCTCCACCCAACAACTAGAATACATCCAAAGGACTATAAATAGAGGCTTAGAAGCTAAAGAAAGCAAGAGGAACCAGTCAGCAACTCAAAATCTCATATTCCTCAAATCTACAAGCCTCAAACAACAAATCAAGAGCTACAAAGTTTCCATCATCTATCATTCTCTTATTCCTTGTAGTGCTTAGCACAAATATTGTATAGGCTTCTCATTGAGCTTAATTTCTGTAATCAATTGCCTACCTAGAGGCCTTTTCTTTGATTACACTATTTGTATCCCATCATTACTTGTAAAGGGGAGGTTTCCCTTAAGCCTTAGAAAAAGAGGGAGGTTACTCTTTAGCCTAAGAAAAAGAGGGAGGTTACTCTTGAGCCTAGAAAAAGAGAGAGGTTTCTCTTGATCCTTGAAAAGAGGGAGTATAACACAAATTCAAATTAGTGAATTTGGGGAAAATCCTTGGGAGCGTCTCAAGGTAGAGGACGTAGGCAAGGTTGCCGAACCTCTATAAATCGCTTGCGTACATTTCTCTATCCTTACTCTCTTTACTTATTTGCAATTATATTTGTGTTTATTGCTTTGAATTTATATTGCATAATTGAGTAGCCTAGAGAACTTAGAAAATATCAATATAGGCTAGAGAATTTAGAGAAACCGAAAAACGAACCTAAGGTTAGTGAAAAACCGATTCACCCCCCCTCTCGGTATAGTCTATAGAGCCAACACTTTGAAATCTTGATTGAATGGTGTTGAGTCTTCAGCTTGAGAGACATGTTTTAATCTCAAAATTTTACACAAAAACTTTCTTTCAATGTTGATGCTGTATGATATTGTGTATGTATGCATGAATGCATGACACTCAATCTTGTACATTTTCTAACTTCAAAACTCTTTCCTATCTTGCCAAAGAGGCACATCATTTGTCTTTTTTGTCTCCTTTGCCCCCAACATGATCATGAAAGCTCCTTTCTGTTTCTTATTTCTGCAGATTTCTTGTACTCACATCATAGCCTTTTGACGAAAAGCATGAAAAATTTTCTCATAACTATTTTCCAGGAGGGAATTGAATCTAAATTTCACAAGTGATATTTGATTCTTTCAAAATATTAGTGATTAATTTTCAAGATTAGTGACATAAATCCTATTCGAATCTTTTCAACTGGACAATTGAAAGTTTGATGCATCCAGATGTTTTATTTGAGGGATATTTTGCCACTTATCCAAAAAACCATAGATTCCTCTCTTGATTCAAAATGATTTTCTTAAAATACCATCGCTTTTCTTCCCCCTTTTTTTGGTAACAAAATTTTAAATAAGAAAAGAAACAAAATATTCACAACTTGATTTGACTATCTCTTAAATTCCCGAATAATGGCGTTCTTCAAATGCCAAGATCAGGCATGAATGACTGAGGTTTTTTTTTTCTGTTTAGGAAGAGTATGTACAAGAAGAATGGTTCAAAAATTTTAGAAAAATGTCGAGCAATCGAGTGACATCAAACTCTTTGGATATCTCGAGGATCTCTCAAGGTTTGTTAATTCTTTTTTCACATTTTCAATTCATGTCACTGCTTGACTTGGTTGCATGAAAAGTTCATTGTTCACTCTAGACTACCCTTTTCGGGTTTTCACCCTAGAGCCTCATTCTTTCTTTTGTTTTGTTTTCTTTTCTTTTTTCTTCTTTTTTTTTTGAAATGATTGATTAATTGTTCTACCATGCGTTCAAGAATTCAAATTTCATTCAAGCCAAAGAATTGGGAGAATCTTCCAAAGAAGCTCTTCGATACAAGCATCCATACTTGATCAAAATGGACTTTTAAGTACGTAATGTAGGCCATGGTTCAGGGTTCTGAAAGAATAGATAAACAGGCCCAAAATGTGTTTGAAGGTGATCAATCCAAGGATCATTTCTTTTCATATAGACATCTATCATTTATGTACTTAAAAGCACCTTTTCTCTTTTTATTTTTCCATGTATTTCTTCCTTTTCTTCTTTTCTTTCTTTCTTTTTTCTTTTTTTCTTTCTCTTTTTTTTTTTAAAATCCTATTCATCCTTTGAAGCATCTTTCTTTGTGTACTTTCACATGTATCCTTCCTCCTTTCTCTTTCTTTTTTCTTTTTTTTTTTATGGATTCCTATCCAAGATTTCCAAAACATAGTAAATCTTATTTGATCAAAAACAAAAGCTTAATCATTTATTTTCTTTGAAAAGATACTTTCTGCACATGCCCCCCAGTGTGGAGGGTGATCCTTGGAGGAGGTTTATTTTGAAAGAAACTATCAGGCTCAAAAAGGATAGCAACAGGATAATGTTTATATTTGAGAATGGAATATGAAAGACGGCCATTCGTCATCTCAAATTAAGATACTTCTAATGAAAAGCAATTCTTAGGATAAGTTTTTCCTTTGGCATTTGAAATCCTCTGAATATCATGTTTGCATGATGTCACAATCAATTTCATTTTTTTCTTTTTCTTTTTTTCTTCCTTTTATTTTTTTGTTTTTTTTGTAATACAACACTTTAATATGACAGAACTTGACCTCACACACCAAAAATTCATTTAAGGAAAGAGGTGATGCGTGACTCAAGGTATTATACAGATGGACAACAGTGAAAAATCCTCAACTTTGGCTCTCTCTCTCTCTTTTTTCTTGCCCCTTTTTTTTTATCTTGCCCCAAAACATGGGCGAAAAGGCATCTCGGGAGTACAAGATTGAAGAATTCGGGATTTGTACAAGAATTTAGGTGGAAATGTATTTCAAAATGATCTTGCCACATATTTGATCGCCATTATCTAGAATCTGTGAGATTGTCATTGATTTCCAAAAATTCTCAGAAAGTTTTGCAAATCGATTTTCTTCTTGAAAATCATTAACAATAAAGCCCTATCATGGTCAAATTGAAAACAAATTGGACTTTCAAAATCTTATGCCCCCATTTAGCTTTTTGGCTCTCGACTGACTTAACTTTTATTGAGATGTGATCCAAGAATGATTTAATACATTCATCTTTGACAGTAATCACCAATTTTCTTGGAATCATTTTTATCATTAATGTGAAGAAAAGAAACATTCTCGTCTTATGCCACTGGAAAATAAATTATGCAAAAAGTTGTGCTCATACAATTGTCACCTATGCCAACGGAAACAAAAAGCATTTTCCAACAAAATACAGACTTCAAAATCTCAAAATCTTCGTTTTCCTCCAGATTGATTTGCTAAAATGCCATGACTCTACACCAAAGTGGACTTCCACTGTTCCATAATTTCTTGAGTCAAGATTCCACCATTGATGAGCTTTTCAACCCTTTCCTTCAACTGCCTGCATTTTTCTGTTGAATGCCCAATTGCCCCCATGTGATAGTCACATTTGCTATTCGGATCATAGCTCTTGGCCAATGGGTTTGGTGCTGTCCTCAAAGGTATAAGAGCCAAATATTAGTTTTTTACCAAAAAAGGCAAAAGATCGAAGATTGGAATTGGGATTTTTCCTTGATTACTTCTCCATCTTTTTCTGTTGTTTATTGATGGTTGAGGAGGTTGAGCTACTGGCCTAGGCATGAAGATAGGCGCATGAGCAACCGTTGAAGGGTAAGTGTTTGCTTGGAACCCCGATTGCGGGATTGGTGGATAAAGATAAGGATCATAGGAGACACCGTTCAATGTTGGATGGTATGACGGGTGAGACAGATAGGGATAATATGGAATGGAATTTTTGGGAAATTGTCCCTCCAGGGTCGCAGCTTGCACTTCTTCTTCCGTTCTTTCTGACTTGTTATCAGCCATATCACCTATCTTGATCGTGCCTCTCCTAATTGCATTCTCAATCATCTCTCATGAGGCCACTGTCGTAATGTGTTAAGTTTCGGGAAACCTAATAGCTAGACACAAAACTATGGAGTCGCCACCAACCATTCTAACCTAGGTGTGATTGGTCACCTATTCAAACTGAGGATAAGGCTTGGTCTACGTTAAGAGTTCTAAGTTCGGGAGTACGGTTACGTGTGAGGAAGGATTAGCACCCTCACAACGCCCATTCTAAAATGGTACCAAATAATCTAAGGTTATTTTAATTTTACCTTTTACTTTAATTTCGATATGATTAAATATTGAAAAATCTTTTAAGTCTCCTCCATCAAGCTGGTTGGACAACTTAAAAGTTTTTCCCACCTTAAGAGTATTCAAGTAGGACCAATCGTCTTTCTTGAAGAGGCTCCATCGTCGGAATGTTTAAATATCTTATGCAAACCCTATTTTGACTCCTATCCAATTTCTATTAATTTTATACTATTTATTTTATCTTATTCTATTGTTATTATTTTCTTATATAAATTATTATTTCATATATTTTTATATCTTTAAATAAACATGAATTATTTGATATTGAAAATTTTCTTAAAGACCTTCCATCAAGCTGGTAAGACCTTAAAGAAACTTTCTCACCTTAGGAATTTTTAAAGAAATTACTCAAGCGCAATTCCCTTTTAATTCTATCCTCGGAATAATTCACATTTATTAAAATATTTAATTTAATTTAATTTCTATTTATTATAGTTATTTTCTAATTTTAATTCTAATTTATTAATTTGATCTTTATTCTTTATTATAATAAACTTAATTTTAATTTACTATTTTTTAATCTAATTTTATTTTTATTTTTATAATTTAATTTATAAAATCTTGGAGATATCCTTTAAATCTTCCATCAAGCTGGCAAGACTTAAAAGAACTCTCCTCACCTCAAGATATCTAAAAGTACTACTCAAGCGCAGTCCCTTTAGAATTCTGTCTTCGGATAATTTGTATTTTTTTATTATTTTTATTCTATTTTAATTTCTAAATATGTTAATTTTTATAATTCTTAATTTTAATTTTATTATTTATTCTTTTAATTGTAATTAATCTTAACTAATTCTTATTTCAATTTTTAATAATAAATTTGAATTTTAAATATTGGAAATATCTTTTTAAATCTTCCATCAAGCTGGTAAGATTTAAGAAGAATCTCCTCACCTCAAGATATCTAAAAGTACTACTCAAGCACAGTACTTTTAAAATTCCATCGTCGGACAATATTAACATATTCTTATATTTTTTATATTTATTTATTTATTATATTTTTACAAAACATCTTACATAATTTTAATCTTCTAACCTACAACTAAATTTCTATTAATAACTATAATTCTAAAAGGAATAGCATATAAATTAAATAAACTAAATAATAACTAAAATGAATAAAGTTGTCAAATTATGTGAACCAATTAAATTATATATATATATACACACACACACACACACACTCTCCCAAACGCCATAATTACTCAATATCAAAGACTAAGAGACACGTGAACTTAAAGCAAAGCATTATAAAAGGAGTAGAAAAATGACTTCAATATCATGTCAATTACTGTGATAACAGTAGCTATAGTTTTTCATTACCTTACTATGCTTCGTGTTTCTTTATTTATGCTTTCTTTCCTTTCTTTCTGTGTCTCCTAGAAGTGGTTTCTTGTCCACGTAGCAGCTTCAAGGCAGCAACTTGCAATGGTTTGAGACAGGAGAAGTAGCTTGCTTCAGCTTGGTGGTGCAGAACGTGGGCGGCTGTGACTTAGATTGACAACAAGTGAAGCACAAACGGCAACAAGGTGGCACGTATGGCAGTAACAACGCAGCAGCAGAAACTTGTGGCCAGCTGTGGGTTTGGACGGGGACAACGTAGAAGCATGCAAGGCTGGAACCGTGAATGGTGTAGGAGTGATCAGTGGAGTGGTTGGGTGCAGAAGCGTGCGAACTGAGCAACAATGACAAGGGTTGATGCGAGAATAAGCAGTGCAGTGATGATGGTGCGATGGAGAAGTAGTAACGGGCCAAGGTAGAAGGCAAGGAAACTTGGATTTACTACGTTGGAAGATGCAAACCAGAAGCAAAATGGCAGTGCAGAAAAGTGGCCTGAACAATCTCCGGTTGGTGAGGAAACAAGAAGGCTCTTTTACTAACTTTGCTTGTGCAGCAAAATAGTTATGAACAGGAATAGCCGTCGAGCCTTGAGCAATGCAGTGAGGTTTTGTAACAGCAAAACTGCAGTGGATCGAAGGAGAACAGGAGGCACAAAAATGTTTGTTATGCAATGCAGCAATGGTAGTGATGGAAGCGGCATAGGCAGATGAAAATGATGATACGATGGAGGAAGATGGCGGCGCAGCAGCAAGGAGCCAGGGACGATCTCCAACAGCAGGGTTTTTCCTCGGTTTTTCTAGCGTTTTTCTTAGGGTTTTCTAGGGTTTTTCTTAGGGTTTTTCTAGGGTTTTTCTTAGGGTTTTTCTAGGGTTTTTTTCACTCCCAGCTTTTCTCCTTTTATAGACCTAGGGTTTTTTTATTTTTTTGTTTTTTTTTATTTTTTTATTTTTTATTTTTGGTAATATATATAATTCAAGAATCAATTTTCTAGGAAAAATATTTTTAGATTTCAAGAATCGGACTTGAATCCGATATTATGACTTTTCTTTTCACAAAATTTTGATTTTCAATCTTTAATAGTCTCATTTAATTTTACTTTCCTATTAAAATTAATTCTGATTTCCTTCTCTTTTTTTTTATTTTCTTTATTTTATTCTATAAAAATCAAAATCAAAATCCAAAATTTATTTCTAAATCTAAAAAATAAAAATTAAAAATCAAATATAAAAACTAATTAATTAAAAATGTTTGAAAAAGAACCGGACAAAAATGGTGTCTACAGCCACCATGTCGGCAAAATTCTTCGTAACATTCCCAATCATCTTATCATAATATGGTGCCTGGAGTGTACTAAGAAACAGAGTTGCAGTCTCTTTTTCCGTGAGGGGAGGTTGGACCTGGGTGGCAACATTCTTCCATCCTGGGCATATTCTCTGAAGCCTTTAGTAGCTTTCTTCTCTATGGATTGCAAAGATAAACGATCTGGGGCTAGATCCACAATATGCTTATATTGGGCGACAAAAGCCCTTGCCAAATCTTCCCATGAGTGAACATCGCCCCTGCCCAATTGAGTATACCACCTAGCAGCAGATCCCTTAAGGCTGTCTTGGAAAACATGGATCAACAGCTTGTCATCATGCACATGCGCTGCCATTTTTCTTCAGTACATAGTGATATGGGCTTTTGGACAAGTGGTCCCATCATATTTCTCAAATTCTGAAGCTTTAAACTTTAAAGGAATGACCACACCAGGTACTAGAGATAATTTGGCTGCATCTAAAGATCCATGAAAATCCATTCCTTCAACAATCCGAAGTCTTTCTTCTATAAGCTCTATCTTTTGTTGGGAACTTGAGCCTCCTTCCACTCGTGGCATCCCTTGCTCTTTGTGACTATCCAGATTGGCAACATGAATTGGTTCGAGGGCGTTCATGGTGGGAGTTGCATGCCCTTGAAACTGACTAGGGTCGACTGCAGACGGCATATTAGGGCACACATAACCCTCGGTGGGCATTGCTTGTGGCTCTTGAGATGGTTGGGTTTCTCGTGAGCCAATGTTAACTGGACAAAAAGAGTCTTCAGCGTTTCGTAACCGATGCCCCTCTTGAGTAGCTAATTGTCCCATTTTTTCATTGTTCAGCTTCTCCCACAAACCTGCCATCCGTGACAATTGCTCTCTCATCTCTTGTTGAGCTTTTTACATTCTTTCCATTCGACTCATTTCTGTCTCTTCCATAGTCCAAAACTATTTCCAAAATTTTCCAATGTTCAAGCCACTTGGCACCTAATCTGTCATAACCCCGAATTAAATGTCATGCTTGACATGCTAATATGAAGCTTTTATTGTATGAAAATTGTGAAATAAAAAGAAAATTCAACCTTGTTGTTATTTCAGAGTATCACAAGCTGTATACTAAAAAAAGCAAAAAGGGAAATTATAAACTGAAAATTGTCATTTGACCATTCTTTTGTTTTGATCCACTATTTTTCTTTCTCCTTTTTTTATATTTTTTTCTTTTTTTTCTTTAAGGAAACAGTTATTGTTAGCCTTATTATTCTTCTATTAAAATCGTATCATGCACATATGAATGAAGTGAATGCAAACCTATAAAAAATTTTGTAACCACCTCCCTTATATCGGGGAATTTTTATCAATTAGTCATTTCTCCTTATATGAAAAGTCGATTGGTCTCCACTTGCTGATGATTCAACATGTAGTCGTTCTGGAAACAACAACGATCCTTGAGAATGAGCCAATTTAGCCTCTCCAAAACTTTCAAGCATCTGCATTATCTTAGCTAGCTTTCCCTTCATCTCTCGTATATCACGTCCAAACTCCTCTCGATTATTCTCCAAAATAGTTTAGCTTTCTAATTAATCTCCCATATCTTTGACCTCTTTTACTCCAAAAAGACAAATATCTTCCTTATTATGTTATGTGAATGCATTAATGTAATGAGATATGCTATGCCGAAACTTAAGAATAAAAGAATCAAAATTTTTTTCTCATTTAAATTCAATGAATTCTTTCTTTCTTTCTTTCTTTTTTCATTTTAGAATTTGATTATTTCTCCTCCTTTTTTTCAAAGAATAAATTTTCTTTTTTTTTCTCTCTTTTTTTTTTCAAAACTATCTTATTTTCACACCACAATTTATTTTCTTTAATTTCCTTTTTTATTTAATCTATTTTAAAAGAATGTGACAATGCACTTACCTTTTATTTTCTCATCAAAATTCCTCTTTCTTTTTAATGTCTATGCATTAGTTTAAAAGAAATAAAAAACATTATTGTTATTTTTCAAATATTATTAAAGAATGAATGGATGTTTTCATGTTATTTTTGACAAAGGATAGAAACCGAATAAGTCTTTGTTTTATTCTATAAAATTGTAAAAATGTGAAACTTTATTTGAAAACAAATATCTTTTGATTTTATGAGAGCATGAATTTGAAAAATCAATAGAGTTATGATATGAAAAAAGTAGTAAAATGTTCCCTCATGTGTCCTAATTTCAGGATAGTTTCTACAAAAATCGGATATGGCTCTAACTAGGATCGGCTTCTTAATGCCTTTTACATGCTGGGTTGGGTCTCTAAAAGGTCAAAAGGTTCCCAAATTATACCTCACTGTCGTCCACACTGGACTAGTAAGATTTAATTTGAGTGGGAGTATTTCGCTTGCCATTGCGGAGGTGATTACCTCACGAGAGCAAAGGTACTCTACTCCCTTCTAAGGAGGACGGAACCCGGGTATAGAGCTCATGTTATGCAAATGCAAGTGCAAGTGTGTGTATGAGGGAACACGTCTGACTTAAAATAAACTATTTTCTCTATCCTAAATGCCTCAACAATTTATTAATAACAAGTTTATACAAATATAAAACATAAAATAAATAACATAAAATGCAAATGCAAACAAAATCATTTTCAAAATCCAAGTGAATTAAGTTTAAATATCATTCAAGACTATTAAATTAAAACTTTGGATAACACAAGATTAATAAATGGCTTGACCCTCAAAAAGCGTCCCCAGTGGAGTCGCCAAGCTGTCGTAACAGCTTCGCGCTCGACGAATTTGAAAAACGTTTAAAAACAAAAGGAGTCGCCACCAATCTTTTTTGACTAGGTGTGATTGGCCACCTAAAATATTTATCTTTTTAACAAAATCTCAAAACTAATTAAGTTTTATTAAAAAGACAATTTTGGTCTGCGAAAACAAAAATCGGGTCCGGGAGTACGGTTACGCGTGGGGAAGGATTAGCACCCCCACGACGCCCGTTAAAAAACGGTACCATAATAATCATGTGTTATCCTTTAGTTTTAATAAAAATGGTCTTAATTTAATATTTAAAATTAATTCTTATTTTTATTACAATTTTATTCTTCAAAGTCATTTTTATTTTAAAAAAAGGTTAGGTTTTATTTATCGAAAGTAAATGTGAACCCTTTTGTATTGAATAATTAAATCGAATACTCCAATACTTTTGGCAGCATTTGAAATAATTTTCCTCACCTAGAGATTTCTTAAGAATCACTACTTGTGACTTCCACAGAATCTCATCCTCGGAAGATTCACACTTATTTGAAAATTAAATGAATGCATATGATGCAAACAAATAATATATGATGCAAATGAATTTTAAATTTTAAATTTCCTTATTTATTTATTTATTTATTTATTTATATTTCTTTGTTTTTTAAAAAAACTTATTCATTTTCCTTTTTATTAAAAATTTAGATTATTGAAAAATCATACTAAATATCCCAATACTCTGGTAACATTTAGCCAATTCTTCTCACCTAGGGATCAGTCAAGAAATCACTACTTGTGAGTTTCATGACATCCCATCATCGGACATTTTATTCAATTAAATTTAAAATTTATTATTAATTTTCTTTTAAAAACTTATTTTTATTTTTAACAAAAAATTAAATTATTGAAAAATCATACTAAATACCTCATTACTTTTAACAATATTTAATAGACTCTTCTCACCTAGGGATCAGTTAGGAATCACTACTTGTGACTTCCGTAACATCCCATCATCGAAAAATTATTTGTGTTGACCACTATTAACGGAGTAAGAACAATTTCTACTTGTTCTTGGAATTTTTTTTTATGGTTTATGAAACTTTAAATAATAATTTTAATTTTTTTTTTACAAAAAAAATCTTAATTAACGAAAGCTCTTACAACCCACAACACATGTACAATTTTAATTTTCTAATTTATAATTTTATCCACTATTTCATTTCTTTTAAACTTTAGACATCCTGATTCTAATAATAATAACAATATGTGGATATATAAAAAGAACAGTAAAAAAATGTCACATGTGAAAACAAGCAAATTGATGGACATGACCAAATCAAAGTAAATATGAAAAATTTTGCCAAAAAAACTAAACAATACAATATTTAATAACCAATATAATTAAATTAAGCCATTAAAGCTTACAATCGGGTCCACTGTCAGGCAAGCTTCTTTCCTTTCACCTTCACTTTCCTTTATCTTCATTCTACCTCAGCAGACCCGTGCCCTCCCCTTCACTTACGAGATTGACGCCGTCCAACGACCATCAGGCTCGTCGTCAGCGATGTGCCGCCATTGCCTCGTCCTTTTCTCTTTCCCTCTCAAAGGAGATCGGCAATGCAGCCCTTCTTTCATTCTCTTTTTTTTTTCAAAAAACGAAAGCCTAAAGCCAAGCCTCCTTAAGAACCGAAAACCATATCTCTAAGCTATTTCACTACCTATCCTTCATTTCCTCCTACTTTCTTAACTTCACACA
This sequence comes from Heritiera littoralis, assembly GCA_031772115.1. Classification (NCBI taxonomy): domain Eukaryota; kingdom Viridiplantae; phylum Streptophyta; class Magnoliopsida; order Malvales; family Malvaceae; genus Heritiera; species Heritiera littoralis. Next base: position 227,565 of record JAPDPK010000214.1, on the reverse strand, counting down.
TTCGAGATCTTCAAATATCAAGAAATCCTCAAACTCGATGCCTCCGTAAATTCTTTGTGGATGATGGTTGTGTTTATGCTCTTTTTTTGTATTTGGATTTTAGATGTGAAACTGCTGTGTTGGCATTTGGGTTGTAGGGTGCTGATTTGGTGATTGCGGGCTTGGTTTTTGAAGTGGGAAGGGAATGGCTCGATGGTCGTTTGCAGATGAGGAAGGTGATGGGTAGTGATGGTGAGGTGGTGTGGATGTTGGCTTCTAAGTGGGGTTGCGTTGGGTACTGTTTGGGGTTGAAACTGGCTGTTCTTGGGTGAAAATGGTAGTTCGAGTAGTGGTGGTAGATGCCGAGTGGCAGTGGTGAAGGTGGCAAGGGTTGGAGGCTCTCGACGACTGGGGTTGCTAGCTTATGATTTTTAGAGGCAGTGTCGAGAGAGAAGAAAAGAGTAAATGGCTGACCCCCCTATGCTCGATTTTTCCTTATGTTATAGGACCCTTAATTTTGGAGTTTTGTAGATCTTGGGCAGAGGAAACTGGTTGAAGTTGACAACACAAGGAGGGAGTAGACTTTTTTTCTTGAGCCGTGGGAAAGCCGAAATTTTGGGAAAGGGACAGTGAATAAGGAAAAAAATTGGGGTTTTTAGGATGTGAGGTTTTATAGTTTGGAGTTGTAAGATTTGATCGGGGTTTAGGCTTTGATCGAGATTTTGGGATTTGATTTTAAGCTTGGTGGTTTGATTATGTTGGACTCGGGGCTTGGCTCAAAATTTTAAAATTGAAATTTCGTAAATTTGTTAAATCACTCAAAAATAAATTATTGAAATTAGTAAAAAAAAAAACTATTGAAAATGAGAAATTAAACTCACAAAACAAATTTTTAGAACATCACTTACCTTAATTCATGAACCAAAATCCAAATTTGAATAAAAATATTAAGATGTAAAGTTATGAAAATTGGACAATTTTTTCAAAAATTTGAAATTCAAATCTCAAAAACTAGTGCAAGAAATTCGAGCCTTATTATGCCAAATTGGTAAATTGAAGTGCGCGTCCGGACAAAATTAGGTGTCTGCAGCGCATTTTTCGCCTTAGGCTTTTGGTTTGCCCGTCTCGCACCCTTTTGTGCTTAGGGACTTTTCATTTACTCGCTTAGGGACTTATTTTTGCCCGTCTCGCACATTTTTCGCTTAAGGACTTATTTGTGCCCGTCTTGTATCTTCTCGTTTAGGATCTTATTTTTGCCCACTTAGGGACTTATTTGTGCCCGTCTCGCATATTCTTCTCGCTTAGGGTCTTATTTTTGCCCGCTTAGGGACTTATTTGTACCCGTCTCGCGTATTCTTCTCGCTTAGGGTCTTATTTTTGCCCGTTTAGGGTCTTATTTGTGCCCGTCTCGCGTATTCTTCTCGCTTAGGGTCTTATTTTTGCCGCTTAGGGACTTATTTGTGCCCGTCTCGCGTATTCTTCTCCCTTAGGGTCTTATTTTTGCCCGCTTAGGGACTTATTTGTGCCCGTCTCGCGTCTTTTTCTCCCTTAGAATCTTATTTTTGCCCGTCTCGCACATTTTTTTCTTAAGGACTTGTTTGTGCCCTTCTTGTATCTTCTCGTTTAGGGTCTTATTTTTGCCCGCTTAGGGACTTATTTGTGCCCGTCTCACTATTCTTCTCGCTTAGGGACTTATTTATGCCCATCTCGCATATTCTTCTCGCTTAGGGTCTTCTTTTTGCCCGCTTAGGGACTTATTTGTGCCCGTTTCGCATATTCTTCTCGCTTAGGGTCTTATTTTTGCCCGCTTAGGGACTTATTTGTGCCCTTCTTGCGTATTTTTCTCACTTAAGGTCTTATTTTTGCCCGCTTAGGGCCTTATTTGTGCTCGTCTTGCGTCTTTTTCTCACTTAGGATCTTATTTTTGCCCGCTTAGGGACTTATTTGTGCCCGTCTCGCGTCTTCTTCTCGCTTAGGGTCTTATTTTTGCCCGCTTAGGGACTTATTTGTGCCCGTCTCGCATCTTCTTCTCGCTTAGGGTCTTATTTTTGCCCGTTTAGGGACTTATTTGTGCCCGTCTCGCGTATTCTTTGGCCAGCTTCTCTTTTTCTTCTTCTGTTCTTGCAACTTGTCTATCAAACATGGAGGATTATCATAGTACAGATAAAAATAACTGGCCTTTCATTTCATAATGTAGTATTTTCAATTAAATGGAGTAAGTAACAATATAATTGCAGCAAATGTTAAAACAATAATAGGAAATGTTTACCACCAGTACCATTCCAAGTCTTTGTCTTTGAAAAATCTGTAAAGTACGAGTGCTAGGATGTTCTGCTGTCAACCATGGATTGTGCACTAAGTCGTGCCTTGGTACCAGCAATCTACCTTCACGAGCTTACCACAAGTTGTTTTCGTTCGAACCAAGCTCTCCTTGGCTTGCTGCCTTTCACGACAATGGCTAGTGCCTACCTTGAACACCTACCTAATTCAATCACAATTGTTAGAGTGGACAAGAAAATCGAAAACATCGTATGAGAGTACCTCAAATCTGGTAACCATCCGTCTGTCCCTGATTGAGTGTGTTTGCAATTTCCGTTGTGCCAAGCACTCACTTGTATTGATACTCAAGAATGCTATGTATAGGGGCTTACAAGGGAGACACAGCCTTGACCTCGACACCCTAAGCTGGCACATCCTTGTCTTGCTTAAAGGACTCATGAAGCCGACACACCTTTTATATAGACAAACCCTCTTTCACATGTGTGGTTGTCAATATGCCAAGTGTGTGGCTCTTAAGCCACTTCCAGATGGTTGCTAGAGCAGTTCTTGAAAGCTTCTGTGTCAAACAATCGACAGATGGGCCGAAGGAAGCTTTTGGACATTCTGTCAGATTAGTGCGTGCACCAGGTCTAGAAGATTCTAGATCATTCCGTTTAGATCCCGCACTTGGGCGTGCGCTCGGATCGTTAAATTTAAATGTGCTCGCCAAAGTTTTTTCTAATGGGCGAACCAGTAGTTTGGATTCTATGCTCGCCAGCGTTGCTAGCCATTGCCGAAAGGCATGACTCGGGTGTTATTTATTCGCCTGCATTGTGCTAACGGGGGAATCTTGCCAATGGGTGTTATGTTCACCTAATTTTCTTCGCTGTCATTTTATCAAAGTGGAGAGCTTGTCGCATTTGAAATGTGCTCGCCATCCTGGTTTCTTCTTTGTTGGGCATTCAGCCAGATCAGCAATTGAGCTCTGCTATGTTCATGGAGAGCTTTAGCGGCTGGGCTCGCCAAAGTCTTGCTTGCAAACTGGAGTTCTCATTGTCTGGGAGAGCGCATCCTCGCTTGGTCCTTCATTACATGGGTGTGCACTTGATGATGTACAGAGTTGCCTAATCCTTTCTCGCTTTGGTTACTCTGAATGGCTTGCCCATAGAGTTTTCTTTCCTAGGTGAGTTCCTGTTTCGGTCGACAAGGGCTTGCTGGCCTGGGTCTTAGGATGGTCATATTTTTGCTTGCCATCCACGACCATACTCGCGTGGCGGTTGCTGACTCGTTTGACCTTTTGTGCCTTGCCTAGTTTTTGTCACTTGTCTATGTTCTTACGCACCGGGGCGAACACGAGCTAGCCTTTGAAGTTCTGGCGTGTTCCCTGAGGTCTTTAGTTGGGACTTGCCCAATAGAGCTCCCCTGGACTTACGCTCGCTCGTTTTGAGCTCTTCGTCCAGCTTTTTCCTTTCCTAGGCCAGCTCATCTAGCATTGTGTGCGCATCTCTGCCAAACCCTTCAACTTGTTCCTTGCTTGTCCCTTTAGATTGCTTATCGCACCTTGGCAAGTGTTTTCCCAAGCAAGCCTTGCTACGGAGGCTAGGCTGTGGCGCTGGTTATGCAATCTCCACATGCCACTCAATCACTGAAAGTGTCTGCTGCAGTGGTCTTGTGCTCGCCATAAGACACTGCATTCATCAGCATTGCTGCACACCTTGTGTGCGGGATGCAGGGCTCACGGGAGCCGTTCGCTCGCCTAGAATGCCTGTTATGTGACTTTTTCTTGCTCGTATGGCTGTTGCATAGGACGAACCGCTTTATCGCAATATAACCTGTCGAATGTGCTCACCATTACCTTTTACCTATTGGGCAAGCATGCAACTTGGGATCAGTGCTCGTGTATTTGTACTACCACTTTGTGTACGATGGGTTAACCTGTCGTGACAGGAGCCCTTCTGTTGCGGCAATGCCTACCATACATTAGCCGTTTTCTCAATCTTTTACTCTACAGGTCGTGCTCGCCATCATCTCTTTACTACCCAAGACTGCCGCGTATGTGCGGTGTTCATTCTCATGGCTTATTCTTTTGCCGAAACTCGTGCCGCGTTAACTGTGCTTGCTTGTTCTAGCTGTCGATAGGCGAGCCATAATCTCTCATTGAAGGCCTATGATGCAACATGCTCGCCTTATTCAAGCCTGCGTGTGTTCTTCGTACGGCACTCTACCTCCTTTGCATGCGCGAGTTGTTATCTCTCGCCAAAGGGTCCTACCGTATGTTCCTACTCACCCATATTTCGCCCTCTGTGTGAGTCATCGTAACAGTCCTTTGTTCGCCATCGCCAAACAAGCATTTCTAGTTAGGCTTTGTTTGCACACATGCGTTGTTCTACTCAGGCGCTTGCCACGCGTGCCACTCTCAACAAAAGGGGATGTCGAGCGCGGGAGCCCTTCTCTCGCTGTCAGCTGTGAAGGAGACCCTCTCTTGCCGTTTGCTTGCAAGAGCCCCTTTATCACCGTTTTGCATGCGGGAGACTCTTCTCGCCCAGCGGAGATGTCGCGTATGAGAATCATTGCTCGCTTGCTTTAGCCATCGCGCAGTTGAGCACTGTGTTGCCAGAGTGGCCTTTCGCACGAGACCTATGCTCACCCGAATTGGGCGAACCTTGCGTGCGGCAACTATTATCGTCCATATTGCTTTACTATGTGACAAAGTGTTTTTCTGCGCCGTCGCGCACACATCCTGCTGCGTTACCATGGTCGAGTGGCTTGCCGCGTGGCCTGCAGCATGAATTGCTCTGCTAAGTGGCCTATTGCATGAATTACTCCGTCGTGTGAAACCTTGCGTGCGCCAGACTAGTTAAAAAGAGTGGAAGCAACAGGGTGGCTCGCCTATGCTTGAGACAGAGTGGCCTATCGTGCGGCCCGTCGCGTCACCTTGAGCTAACTCGCGACAGAGTGCCTGTCGCATGCTTGTAGTTGCATAAATTTGCATGGTAGCACGCACCTTTCGAGCGACAGATTGTTCTGTCGCATGACATCTTGCATGCAACCGACTATTCAAAAAAGTGGCGTCTTTGTGAGATCTTTAATAGTGGTCCCCCTTTTTCGCCGTTTGGCTGATGGTATATCAATTTCTGAATGACTTTGATTTTGCTTAATCTTTCAAATGAATCCCATGTGCAATTATTGGGCAATCCCTTGTTTCTGTCAACTTGCAAGTTGCATTCCAATTGCCAATTAAAAATTTTAAGAAAAATATGTTATTCTTATAAACGACAACGGCTGTCGCATGCGTGAGCCACCTCTCACTGAAGTAAATAATCTTTTACGAAATGTTCACAATAGTGGAAAGTGCAACTCTCTGCACACTAATTGAAAAGAAATTAATAAGCAAGCGGTTGGAAAGTGCAACTCTCTTCACACTAGCCATTATTGGAAAGTGCAAAGAGGTTGGAAAGTGCAACTCTCTGCACATTAATTGGAATGATGCAAAGCTTTTTGTTTTCCTTTATCTTTTACAAAATGGCATCCTTTAAAGCTTTATCACAAAGCTTTTCTATTAATTGCCACTTTTTTTCATTATGGCTTGTCAGGCTTTGAATGGTGGAGAAAACGAAGGTTCATCAGATTGTAGTAATTTTATTTATTGAATTGTTTTATTCATTAGTGGGGAGCCAATTGTGTGAGTTGCGAAGGGACATTAAATGAGGGAGCAGAGGCTATTGGGAGAACGCGTTAAGAGAGGCTCTCTCGCCCAATGTCTATCTCTCTCGTCAAGCATGTCGCCCAAGGTCTATCCCGAGAGCCACTCTCTCGTCCATAATCTTTCGTACGGCAGGGCTGTCGCTAGTTGCATGCACTCTATCGCAAAGGCCTGTCGCTAGCGAGAGCCAGTCTCTCGCCCAATACCTATCTCATGCGCAAGATCCAGTCTCTCGCCCAAGACCTTATTGTATAACCTGTGCACCCTGCCGCAGCCTACATACCCTGTCTTCCGCAGATCATCTTTTCAGCATCTTTTGTATTTGGATTTTTTGTTTGTTTCCAACATACGGTGCCAATTGTTGTGGCCCAAAACAACAATAATTTTTTATGAAGTATGAATCTCGATCTTCGTGTCAAGCTGCCCTTTTGGAATTCTGCAAAATAGGAAAAGTTAGAGGGCGCAGGGGCTTTCCCCTGTATGCGCACTCCGATGCTTAAGTCAGACAGGGTTTTGGCAGGGTTTCAGTAGGCAAATAGAGCTTAAGGTTTAAGAATGATACCTATGACCTATTTATAGGAGTTATTTTGCGCATAATTACCTTTAAGACCTACAGCTTAAATGATAACCCAATGGATCATTTATGGGCCTTCTGAGGCTTTTCTTCTCTTAGACTGAAACTGTCATTAGGCCTAATGTTCTTTAGCCTTATTAATATAAAAGCCCAGTAATCTTTAGCTTGACCCACATCATAAACAAATTCTAAATATCCTACTTTTTTCACAAATTATGAATGGTTATTCAGTACTAACTACAAATCTAGCTAAACCATGCCTAATTTGAACATTATCAAAAGTAAATTTTTTCCACCATCATGTATATTAATTTGAGATTAGATGCCTTCATTAATTTCTTCTTCTTCATTTGGTTTAGTTTTATGTGCACTAATTAAATGTCTTTTATACGTACCTGTACCGCCAGCACCTCCACTGGAGCTATAAGCATAAATCTTTTTACATATTTTACAAATAAAAGAATATTCATTCGTCATATCTTTTTTTAGCACAATATCGAAATACTCCCATACTTTACTCTTTTAGTGTGATTAATCTTTGTCTTCGTCAATCTTGATGATGTAGCGGCAGTGGTAGTAGCTGATGATTGTGTTTAACCATAGCCTTCACAATGACTAGTACCATGATGTATCGATGGTGCTGAAGGAAGCTCCTCTTTTGCATAAATATTGGGTTTGAATTTATTAAATGATTCGTCACCCAAATTGGGGATTTTAGTAGAACCAAAAGGTCGAGAAACGGAACATGAACAACGAAACAAATATGACATTTTTACTTTTTAAAAATAAATACATTTGAAATTTTGAAAGAAATAGATGGAGGATTATATATTGGAAGGAAATGTGTGTGTGTGTTTGAATTTAGAAGTTGAAATTAAAATTTGTAAAATTGTAAAAAATAAAGGAAATTGAATTTTAGAAAGAAAAATTAAAATATTATGAGTTTAGAATAAGAGAGTTTGATTATTGAGAGAATTTTGAGAGAAACCGTAAAGAAAAAATAAATGAAATGAATATGTATTCATAAAAAAAATTAAATAAAAAAATAAAATTGGAGGTAGAGAGCATCCCCCCTCCTTTCAAAATGGGAGCGCAAGTGCAAGCAAAAAAGTTTTGCCTAGAACTGACTCGAAATCGGTCCGGTACGAGATCGAGAATTCGATCCCGATCCCTTAACGAGTCGAACCTCATTCTCGTAATGGTGAACCGGCTCAGCAATCTCGAAGCTGGATTTACTGGTTTTGTTTATTGGATCGGGTTAATCCGATCTGGTTTGATACTGGTCCGGCTCAAAAACGACCTTTATTCCTTAGAAACCTGTAGTCCTAAGGAGACTGACAGTAAATACAATAAGAACTGATGTAATAATTTTTTATTACAAGAAGCGAGCCTAAAAGATATAGGCTATGCCACACAATAATAGTTTTTCATATGCTTTGTAGCTTATTAATAAAGTTATTTTACGAGGAAAAGATTATAAATTATTTCACTTTAATTTCAAATTAAAAAATAAAAGAAAAAAACGATTCCTCAAATTGTTAGTCCCCGAAGAAAAGACAAAATTGAGATGGCTGACAACCTATTTTAAATTTTTAAGCAAAATTAGGTTAGAAAGAGAACTCTCCATCCAGCACCTGTTTTTTGAGTATAGACCACAGTCATGCAATTCTCATTAAATTAAATACAAGTTCAAGACTTCAATTTATGCACTTGCCTTAAGATATGATTTTTAATAAATTGGAAAATCAGAATCTTCTGTAATTTTTTTATTTTAAATTTCAATTTTTATATAAAGAATCCAGTGTTTAAATGCACTAATGTCATCTCTTCTTTAATTAAAAACCTTGTAAAAATATGTTTAAATACACTAAGAATTTGATTTATTTATTTATTTTGGTTCAAAAAATATTGAATTTGATTTTAACATATGATTAAAAAAACACATGACACACTTAGGCTATGCTTGGTACAATGGAAAATTGAAAGGATGGAAAATGGTGGAAAGAAAAGTGGAAGAAAAACAAAATTTAAATTGCTTGGCACAAAAGAAAATGGGAAGGAAAGAAAATGGAGAGGATGAACATTTTCCTTCCCTTTTCACAAATTAGAATCTGTCCAAATTGGACATAAAACACAAAAGAAAATGTTAAAACTTCCTGCTTAGCCGCAGCTGATGCATGTATATACAAGGAATATATATATAAATATATATATATATTTATATATGAATATTTCTATAGGATATAATTTGTTGGTTCATAGGTGCGTTATATTACTTCATCAAATTCAATATAATTTCACAAAAAAAAATCAAATTCAATATAATAAGATAATGCTTAAAATAGTTATGTAATTATTTTAAAGTGTAAAAATTTTATACTAAATTTCAACAACTACATTTTTTAAAAAATATTTAAATTACTCCTAATTATTATATATTTATTATTTAGATATTGTTAATGTTTTATTTTTGGCACCAATATTGTTAGTTTTTCAAATTTTGTTTATATATCATGTTCATATTATGTAAAATAAGAAAATTGTAACGCTAAAATTTGTGTTGACATGTTAAATGTTTAATATTTTTTAGATTTTGCCAATTTATAAATTTTTATTAGATTTTAGTTTGTGTCATTTTTTTATATCGTATTTGAGATTATCAAATTACTTGTACAAAATGTTCTTGCATGCCTGAGAATTGTGACACTGTTTGTATGTTTGCTAAACTTTAACATTTTTTGGTATATGCTAAACTTTAATATTTGTGTAAGAGGTACAATAGTAAAATCATTATTAATTATAAATAATAAATCATTAAATAATTAATATTAATTAATTTATTATAATAATTAATTATTTAAAATTTAGTTAACTATCTAGATTAATTATTAATTAAATAATGATCCATAATTAATTAATCATTAACTAATTGTTAAATAACAATTAAATTTACAACAAAAAAATAACAATTAAATTCATTAATAATTAATTATCATAAATTAATTATTTAATGATTTATTTATTGATAATTATTAATTAATTATTTTGATAAATTTCTGTCTAAAAAGTATCTCATTGCAAATGAAAACTCAATAAATATCATAAAAATTGAAAAAAAAAATGCATTTGATAAATAGTTGTCTATGGGATAAGATGATAAAATCATTTTAATTTTCTTTTCTTACACTTTTCCATTTATTTTTTTCATTTTTTTTATCAAGCACACCTAAGAAAAAAAAATTAATATTTTCCATCTCTCCATTTTCCTCTCCTAATTTTCTATCTTTTTATTTTTCTTTTCACCTTACAAAGCAAAGCCTTTCAAGTGTTAAAAATAAATCCTTCATCGAATCTGGCATACATTTTGCAAAACTATTAGCTGCCTGTCATATTCTTTTTGGTATGATTAGCAGCCTGTGATGTGGTACAAAGCATATAAACACACTTGTCATTTTCCCTTAGTTATTCTTGTCGTTAACTTTCCCAAACTAAGAAATAATAATGCCATTACTTTCACGTTTTATATCAACCTTTTTCCTAAATGCTCAACCAATCTAGGATTTGGGTTTCCTTTTCCTTCTTAATATCAATTAATTCCCTCTAAGTTGGCTTAATGATTATGACACTCTAAATAATTTAGAGAGTAACAGCTGCATTACTTGTCAAAATTTTTCCCATAAATTCCTCCCTTGACGATGACCAAATGGCAGCAAATTTTAGGCTACCGTGGTTTACGAGATTACTTTTTATAAATTGTTATTTAAAAATAAAAAATGAACAAAAATAATTTTAAAAATTATATTAATCAACTGGATTAAATCTTAAAATTTTTTAAATATTTTATTGCCATGCTAAATTTATAAGGAAGACGTTAAAGTAGTAATCTTATTTTAATTCAATTAAATTAAATAAATAATTAGAAGAATAAGAAAGAGAAGCATATCTTGAGTCAAAATTTCCTTTCTAATTCTAAATTTGAGGCCAAGTTATAATCGTACCTCTTCTACTTTATCCATCGAATGCTATTCATATCCATCATTTAACTTTTATTTTTCATAAGACTTCTTAAAACAGGAAGTAGTTATCAATTAAGTTATAGTTTCCTTATGTATCAATCCGTTGTAAAATTGCTAATGCCAACTTTAGCAAATAAAATAACACAATAACCCATAATTAGAGGCTGTATTTACTAATTAGGCCATCGGATGAACAGAAATGGAACATGATAAATGAGGTCTGTCAAATGCGTGGCAGGAACGGTCTACGGTCCACGAGTGGAATCTTGTGAAAGTGCTGATCAGCTTCCTTTGGGTACTTTTAATTTCCGAAGCAATTTCAAGGGAGTGGTAGGAAAGTTGGTTTGGTCAAAATTACTAAGAAAGAGAAGACTCGAGAGAGCCATCGCCTATCGGGAAGTGGGTCCAATCCCATTTAAAAGACCCACAGCCTAAGAGTGGATAGATAGCTATTAGCTAATTCAACGAGGCAATGCGACTTTAGCCATGGATTTAGCCTAACATAAATGACCGGTCCACTTTTAAGTCTTTTATATGTTTTTATTTCCTGTACTTTTACTATTATTTTCCCACTTTTCTTTTGAGTTTTTTTTTTTGTTAAATTGTTACTATTATTAGTCTTCTGACCGACAAACCTAACTCCACTTGAATTGGTTCTCCTTTTAAGCCTCACTTGAACAACTTTCTATAAATACCCCACACCTTGCTTACCCTTTGCATTAAAGAATTCTAAGCTTTTTCATAACTCCCAAAATAGAAGAGTGAGACCTTGAGAGATTTTTAGGGAAAAAAAAAGTGTGTGAGAAATGGCAACTTTCCCTGTGATCAACTTGGAGAAGCTTAATGGTGAGGAGAGAGCAGCAACCATGGAGAAAATCAAGGATGCCTGTGAGAACTGGGGCTTCTTTGAGGTATCGGAAGCTAAGCTAGCTATAGTCCTATACTCTATTCTCCTATACATTTCACCTTAACATCCTGCTAATGTGGTTATTTCTTCATTTTTTCAGCTGTTGAACCATGGGATTCCGTATGATTTTCTGGACAATGTTGAAAGATTAACAAAAGAGCATTACAAGAAATGCATGGAGCAGAGGTTTAAAGAACTGGTAGCAAGCAAGGCCTTGGAGGGTCTCCAGGCTGAGGTGACTGACATGGATTGGGAGAGCACATTCTTCTTGCGCCATCTTCCTGAATCCAACATGGCTGAAATCCCAGACCTAACTGATGAATACAGGTACAGAGGGAGCTTATTTGGATTCGACCAGAATAATTTTTTTTCACGAACTTTCTTTCCTGGGGTTTTTAGCATTGGTTAATATGCTATCTGGTCTTTCTTAACCAGTGAATATAATGTTGCACAATTAGACGATGATTGGCTTTAGAATAATACTAAAATAATTGCAGCAACAAACATTCCCGTTTAGTCATTGTTTTGGAATCTTACCTGACACACTTAGTCTGAATAAAAAATTGCAGGAAGGTGATGAAAGAATTTGCAGTGAAATTGGAGAAACTAGCAGAGGAGCTCCTGGACTTGTTGTGCGAGAACCTAGGACTAGAGAAAGGATACCTAAAGAAGGCCTTCTATGGGTCAAGAGGTCCAAACTTTGGCACCAAAGTTAGCAACTACCCACCGTGCCCAACACCAGATAAAATCAAGGGTCTCAGAGCCCATACAGATGCTGGTGGCATCATCTTGCTCTTTCAGGACGCCAAAGTGAGCGGCCTCCAGCTTCTTAAAGACGGCCAGTGGATTGATGTCCCCCCTATGCGCCACTCCATCGTAGTCAACCTTGGAGATCAGCTCGAGGTATGCTCTCAATTTCACCAAATCTTTAGCCCAATACTTTTTGCTTTCAGTAAATCTGTCAGAAGGGAATTTTAGACTTCAAATCCTAAATTCTTAAATACGCAGGTCATCACCAATGGCAAATACAAGAGTGTGGAGCACAGAGTGATTGCCCAAACCAACGGAACTCGCATGTCAATAGCTTCATTCTACAACCCTGGCAGCGATGCTATTATCTACCCAGCACCAGCTCTGCTGGAGAAAGAAGCAGAGGAGAAGAAAGTTTACCCGAAATTTGTGTTTGAAGACTACATGAAGCTTTACGCTGGACTGAAATTCCAGGCCAAGCAACCAAGATTTGAAGCCATGAAAGCCATGGAAACAACTGTTCCCATTGAAACAGCTTAATTTCTAGGTCTTAGCTTTGACTTGATCGAGAAAAGGATGTTATTATCTTTTTCTAAAGTTTTGTGGCGTGAAAGAAACTTGACGTCAGAGTATATAGGAGTGTGTTGATTCTGTTGAAAAAGTCATAATTTATCCTATTATTTAGGAACGTAGTTTATTGGGTTAGTTTGGAGTTTGTTTAACGTGGTTTGTAGCTTGCATTTATCCAGGAATTAGTTGCTTTATTTTCTCAATGTTCCTTTGCTGTTCTGCCTATTTAAAGTCCATCTGTTACTGAATAAAAATACAGAGAAAGTATTCTTTCCTTCCTTTGTTGGCTGTTACTCGGTAGCATTCTAGTGTTTTAAAACCATTCTACTGTAACAGATTTATCATTGTAAACAACAACAATTTCTACTAATACAAAAATTTATTATTATTACGTTATGTACTTCTAGAAAAGGATTTGTCTCACTGTTTTTCTCTTTGATTATTTTATTCTTGTGGGTGGATCTCATGATCTCTTGATAGAACAACAACCATTTTCACTTGAAAAGGAATGGTCGGTTGAATGATATTTCCAATCTTATCATCTCCAATGTAGTAAACAGCCTTAAAAACTGAACAATCTCGACAACAAGAGAAGTGACCACCTTGGCGAAGTCCAAGCTGGTGGTGTAGATTAAGCGCTAGCTTAGATAGACAGTAAAATCTAACTTTGGTGAGATTGAAAACAAATATAGATGTGAAATTAGGTATTGAAGCTGGTGGTGTAAATTACGGGCTAGTTTGGATAGATAGTAAAGCTAACTTTGGTGAGATTGAAAGCAATTGTGGATGTGAAATTAGCTAACTTTGGTGAGATTGAAAGCAATTGTGGATGTGAAATTAGTTATTGTAGCAGTGAGATTAAGATATCTATAAAAACATTTATCTATACATATAATTTATTAAATTCATAAAATTATTACAGTATTTTTAAATAAAAATTAAAATGAAAAAATAAATAAAAAATATTTTTCTATAATTTAATGTTAAAAACTTTAAAAAAATAATTTTTTTTGGCAAACATCTTGTAATAAAGAACAAATTCACTTCAGCTACCAATTATTTTTTGGTATTAGTATAGAGCCCTATAAACTATAAAATAAACCCTTCTATTTATTATTCTTATGAAAATTATATGTACAAATAGCTAAATAGATGTATATAACTCGATATATAAATTCAAGGTAAAATTTTTTTTATCAGGTTCACGTGATGAAACTTAAACTCAAGACCTCAAACTTCATAACCCTTCTCCTCGTTCTCATTGCTTTATTTATTGGTTAAACATTACACCAGTGATGTGTGCAGGATAGAAACCTAATGTTTAATTATATCAAATTACTCCCGTGAATAAGCATAGAGTAACACAAAGGACGGCGGTTAAAACCTTAATGAAAAAAAAAAAAACTCTTGTCACAGGAAAGTCATTAACCAAGATCATGCAACTTTCCATTAAAGAATTAGAGATATCATCAACAAATGATGAGTGCAGCACTAAGAATATAACATGATTATTATCAAATAATGTCGTGGTAGGACAACTAACCCAATCATATTTTGATAGGTAATCCAACGAGAATTTTTACAGTAAAATTACAAATTTTGATCTTATTGTAAGGTCAATATAAAAAGATACATGATTAAACGTAAATTTAAAATCATTAAACGTAAAATATATTAAAAATATTATAAAAATATAATTATTAATGTAAACATTAGTATTAATAACCTTAAACACATGATAATTTTGTTGTAATCTATGTTGTTTACATACTTCTAACATATTTTATATCTAATAATTTTAGATTTATACTTAATCATGTATTGTTTACATTTATCTCAAGTAAATTATCAAATGTTTATGATACTTTTAACATATTTTTTTAATAACTTTAAATTTACGACTTAAAGGATGATCACTGCTTCTTTTCCAAAAAGAACACAATTGAAGAAGCGCATTCCTAATCCTTTCGTGTATTTTACCAAATAAAAAAATTGAAAAAGGGAGAAGTAGAAACCAATTTATATGCCTTTAGCAACACTGAACCTGTCCAACTCAAAGACAAGGTACCTAAAAAATTCTGTCCAAAGCCCAGAAAGCAATCAAATGCCCAAACAGAATAGCTTAAAATACAAACTAGATAAACACAGCCAAAGAAGAAACAAGGAAGCGAGAGAGTGCGACAAAATTAACGGCAGGTTAAGGAGTTTTGGAGCAGTGCTCAAATTTCAATAATCAAATTCAAGTTTTGATAATATCGAATAGAAAAAAAATTCTAATTTAGATATATATCGACTTTTTTTTTTAAAGGCAAAGAATTTCATTAAAAAAAGCCAAGATAAGCTCAAGGGACAACAAAGAGCCCAATAAGCAGGTCGTAATAGATATTGGCTTAATACTTAAATATACCCACAATTATTTGCATAAATGACATAAGCTCTTAGTTTTCTATCATATGCAAATTGATCCATAAACTTTAATTTTACTATAAATAAACCCTCCAACATTTCAAATTAATGCAATTACATTTAATGTTAAATGATTCAACTACCATTTGTTATGTTATAATTAATGTAGATAGCTTCGTAGGTTGCCATATAGCATGTCATGTGTAGAAGAATGCAAATGAAAGTTAGTGCTATTTAACTGATTTAAAATTAATTATGCTTATTTTATAAGTCATAAAAATCAAGGATTAATTTTGACAAAAAAAAATCAAGGATTGATTATGCTAATTTCATGTTTTCAACTCTTTACGCAGAAGAGGTCATGCTATGAGCTAATCTCATGGAAAACATAAATAAACAAATTAATTAAAAATTCATGTTTAAATATCAAATGTTTAGCCTTCTCCCTCAACCAGCCCTAGATGCCGAGTCATAATGTTTAGCCTATTAAACTGGGATGGAGATGTGTACTCTTACGTGTCTAAAACATAATTTCTCAACAAAAAAAAAATTAATATCTAATATATTGTTAGAAGGATAATGGCATATGTTCTTTAAAAATATTAAAAAAATAAAAAAATAAAAAAAATAAGATATTTGTCGCATTCTAATCGTATTTGTAGAGTTAAAAAAATTCTATTTATGATGTATTAAATACTTATTCAAAAAATTTTCTATTTTTTGGTTAAAAAATTACTTTTTTTGGTGTAAACTATATGTATCATTATCTATTATAACGGTCTGAGATTAATCATACTCAAGGCTTAGTCACAATTAAAGCTCTTCACCCCTCCCCAAAGATGTGTTTAGTGGAGATTGAACACAAGAGCTCTTCTCTAAAGATGGTTAAAAAAATTACTATTTGCTTAAATTATAATACTAAATAACTTGTTGGGACGATTCAGTGTAATGCAATTAGAAGTCACATGTGATTTACGTTTTGATCAAAGGCGTGTGTAAAAAATGAGAGAATGTTGAGCTAATACGGTACTGTTAATTTGAGTTTATCAAATCAAATCATCAATAAAATTCAAGTCAGGCATTGCAGTCATAGGAAGTAAAGCAATTCAATTTAGTCTGCTCACCTGAGCAAAAAAAAAAAAAATTAGTCTGCTCATTTATATTATTTAATGTCCCCTTTTTCGCTTGTAAAAATGTGAATCAGTCTGTTCATTTACTATTATAATTAAAACATGCACAAATATAGCTCAATTACTTTACAGTCCACAATTTGACTTTCATCCGGTAAGCGAAAATTACAAGAGTAAGACACGTACATACACATTGGCAATTTAATAATAATAATAATAAGAGATACGATGATTTTGCTTAAGTTTTTTTTTTTTCCTTTTGCACGTTTTTTTAATTTATCTATCAAAAGTACAATTTCTTTCTGAATTATTAGCATAATATTAATTAATAAAAAGGAAAAAAAGTCATCACAAAAAGAAAGTTTATTAGCCTAATTTTAGTTAATAAAAAATAAAGAAAAGTAAAGTCTACATAAAAAGACAAGAGATTTAAATTTCTAGCCGCCATGTAAAAAAATGTGAAAAACAAAATCTGTTATTGTTTGTCGGTATTAATTTTATGTAAGAATTTGCTTCATTTTTTGGCCTTTTTAAAATTCTTAATTAAGAATTCTGTGCGAAAAAATAAAAAACGTGAAAAAGCTCCCATTGTCATAATTCTTTGAATTAAAATTATTAAAGATTGGAATTTGATTATTAGAACTGACATTGAACATTTTATCAACAAATTACATCACCGTTGGTAACTTTTATTGTCACATTTATCAACTTAATTCTTAATCATCTCAATCCAACCAGTAGCTTTCAGCCATATACACAATTAATGAATAGAGTTTTTTTGAATCTCATTAATGGAGAATTTTAGGAGTGACTGAATTCGATCGATGTGTTTACAAATTAAACTCAAATAATGTAAGCTAAGAATATAATTAAAAGAAGTTATGGATGTAAATATTAAATTATCTTTAAACTTGGTGATATATATATATATATATATTTATAAGGTTGATGTATGGTGCCAATGATTGAATAAATTAAGAAATTATGATTTTATAATGGCAATGGCACACGTTACTAGGTATTTAGCTCTAGACCTTAGGCTAATCGCCTTTAAGTAAATCAGGTAAAATTGTACTTGATAGTTAGAGTCTACACTGCACAATGACAAATGATGCAAGTAAAAGAAAAATTTTAGCTTGAAAAACCAGCTTCCAAAGTCATTACAAAGTGCTTTCAAATTGTGTTAAAAAGAAATTGTTAGCATATGCCTATGGAACAGTTTTTCCTACAATGGCATAGCCATGATTCCAAAGCGAGGTCAATTGACCTTGCTAAAGTTTTAAATATATATACACACACATACAAAATTGAAAAAACTAGTGGAGAAAATAAGAGAAATATAATCATGTGTGTGTCTTGTTGGGAAAAAATATCCCTTAAATGAAACATCTACAAAAACAGAGAAAAGTAAAAACAAACATAATAATTTTTAATATGGTTTGGCCCAACTAATTTGGCTTATAACCACCTAACCAAACTAACAATCAATCAAACAATACAATCGTGCAATTTTTAGAAAAGAAAAATTGCAAACTCCTTACAAGCCCAACCCAACCATGCAATTTTTAGAGAGAAAAATTGCAAACTCTAACAAATATCCCAAAGCCCAACTACACCTTTAATAGCCCAAACCCTAGCTATTCTATCGGTGTCTACAACTCTTTAGGACACCTTACAAACCAAGCTTGACACATTATTTTTAAGGAGAGAGCCCTTATAACTTCTCCTATACCTTCGATGTGGGATTCAAGGCAAAACCCAACAAATTCTCCCTTGACTTGAATCTCCAAACTCCATAAACTGTTAGACAACATACAAACCATTTTCAAACTGAAGAATAACTCCACCATCATCATCACCATCATCCTCATCACCTTCCTCCAATCATCATCATCAAACTCATAATGGTCATCTTCTTCTAAATCATCATGGTCATCATCATCATTGTTGACACCTAATTTTGTCCCATTTTGTTATTATTATTATTATTATTACATATATATATTTGTATTTGTTTTCATTTTTATTATTATTATTTGTTTTATTTTTATTATCATTATTTGTTTTATTATTATTATCATTTATGTTATTTTTATTAGTTTTATATTATTATTATTATTATTAGTTTTTAGTTTTTATATTTATATTTTTATTTTTATTTTCTTTGCTTTTCTGTCTAATCTGTCCATCACCCAGCCACTGCCGCCTGACACCACCGGCTAGCCACCTCTCCTGTCTACCCATCCCAACACAGCATCATCCCCACTACAAAGCCCCTAACCCTCTCCCATCCCAGTGGAGAAAAAAAAAACCCTCCCTCTGCCTCTGACGAAGACCAAACCCAGCAACCGTAACCTTCACCAAATCCTCACCCTCAACCCCAAAACAGAAACCCCTCACATACACCACCACCTGAACCACGGCCACTGCCCGAGACCCATGGCCACCATTCCCCTCAAACACACTCACCACCAAACCCCTCAAACACCCTCACCATCACCACGGCCACCCAAACACAAAACCAACCCCAAACCCTGGAACCGAGACCCTTAGGATCTCAGATCTAGGAACCCTAGTTCTAAAACCTACAAAAGAAAACAACCACAAAACACACACATACCAACAACCATCATCATCCCCAAATCATCCGAAACCATCAACCAAAAAAAAAAAAACAAAAAACAAAACAAAACAAAAAAAGGAGAGGAGACTGAGGGTTTCAAAGTCAGATCTATAGGGTTAGAGGGCTTTTTGAGAGAATCTGAGGTCGAAATCGAAGAGAGGAGGTAAAAAAACTTAGGAAAGAGGGAAGCTTTTTGGTTTCTGTCGTCGACAAACGGTGGCCGGCGGCCGCAAACGGTGGATCCGACGCCAGATTCTGGGCAGGGGAAGAGAGAAAGGCAGAGAGGGGAGAGATTTTTTTTGAGAAATCTGAAAAAGTGAGACAAAAAAAAATAATAAAGGGGGATTTATAGAAGAACAAAACGACGTCGTTTTGGCCCTTGGAGAAGATCCGCGCGTTGACCCGACCCGGAACCCGGGATCCGCGCACCCGGCTGGTGACCCGCGCGCTTGACCAGGCGACCCGCGTTCTGACCCGATCCGACCCGCGATCCGACCCGTCCGTGGTCTGTTGGGCCTTCAGACTTGGGCCCACTCCAAGTTGGTTTTTTGGGCTGTTTTGAAAAGGTTTCCTTTGGGCTCTTAGCCCAAACCAATTTAGGTATATTTCTTTTAGTTTTTGTAATTTTATTATTATTATTATTATTATTATTATTATTATCATTATTATTGTTATTGTTATTATTATTATTATTGCATCTTGTGAAATAAAAGCTTTTGAAAAATTTTTCTTTATTTTGCATTTTTATCAATTATTATCATTGATTAGAAAACATATTTAAAAAAATATATATATGAAAATAATAAAAATAATGAAATTTAAATTTGAGCATAATAATAAAATCTAAATTCAATTAAACAATGTCCTATGATGGGATGCTACGGAAGTCACAAGTAGTGATTCCTAGCTGATCCCTAGGTGAGAGAAATCCTACTAAATGTTGCCAAAAGTATTGGAATATTTAGTATGATTTTTCAATAAATTCAAATTTTTATTAAAAATGAAAACAAATAAGTTTTTTTAAAAATAAAGGAAATTAATAATAAATTTTAAATTTAAATAAATAGTAGTTCGATGATGGGATGCTACGGAAGTCACAAGTAGTGATTCCTAGCTGATCCCTAGGTGAGAAAAGTCGTACTAAATATTGTCAAAAGTATTGAGGTATTTAGTATGATTTTTCAATAATCAATATTTTTGAAAATAAAATTGAATTTTTAAAATTAATAATAAAATTAAATTTAATTAAATGAATTCCGATGATGGGATGCTACGGAAGTCACAAGTAGTGATTCCTAGCTGATCCCTAGGTGAGAAGAGTCATACTAATTGTTGCCAAAAGTATTGGAATATTTAGTATGGTTTTTCAATAATTTAAATTTTTATTAAAATGAGAATAAAGTAAGTTCTTTTTAAATTAATAATAAAATTAATGAATGTCCGATGATGGGATGTCATGAAACTCACAAGTAGTGATTTCTTGACTGATCCCTAGGTGAGAAGAGTCGTACTAATTGTTACCAGAGTATTAGGATATTTAGTATGATTTTTCAATAATTTATTTTTTATTAAAAATAAAAATAAATAAGTTTTTAAAAAAGAAAATTGAAAAAGGAAATTAATGATAAAAATTAAATTTAATTAAATGAATTCCGATGATGGGATGTTATGAAACTCACAAGTAGTGATTTCTTAACTGATCCCTAGGTGAGAGAAGTTCACTAAGTGTTACCAGAGTATTGGGATACTTAGTGCAATTTTTCAATAATAAGAACTTTTATTTAAAATAAATAAAGAAATATTTATATAAAAAATCAAAAAATTCATTTGCATCATTTATTATCTGTTTGCATCATATGCATTCATGATAATTTTTCGAAATAAGATGTGAGCCCTTCCGAAGATGAGATTCTGTAGAAGTCATAAGTAGGGATTCTTAAGAAATCTCTAGGTGAGAAAAATTATTTCAAATGCTGCCAAAAGTATTGGAGTATTCGATTTAATTATTCAATACAAAAGGGTTCACATTCAATTTCAAAAAAATAAAATTTAGTTTCTTTTTTAAAAATGAAAAGATAATTTTGATAAATAATAAAATGCTTCAAAAATGGAATAAAAAGGAATTAATTTTAAATATTAAATCAAGATCATTTTATTAAAACAAAAAGGATAACACATGATTATTATGGTACCGTTTTTTAACAGGCGTCGTGGGGGTGCTAATCCTTCCCCACGCGTAACCGTATCCCTGAACCTAATTTTTGTTTTCGCAGACCAAAAATTTGTCTTTTTAATAAAACTTAATTAATTTTGAGATTTTGTTAAAAAGATAAACATTTTTGGTGGCCAATCACACCTAGTTAAAAAAAGATTGGTGGCGACTCCCATTTTTGTTTTTAAACGCTTTTTTCGAAAATCGTCGAGCGCGAAGCCGTTACGACAATCATCATCATCATCATCATCTTCATCTTCATCAAACGTAGCTTTCATCTTCATCTTCATAACTTTTATCTTTATTTTCATAGCTTTCCTCCTGTCGCAGGATCATGAACCTTCAGCTCTTAATACTTGTTGGGAAAAAATATCCCTCAAACCAAACATCCACAAAAATAGAAGAAAGCAAAAAATAAATACAATATTTAATGTGGTTTGGCCCAAGTAATTTGGCTTATAACCACCTAACCAAACTAACAATCAATCAAACAATACAATCGTGTAATTTTTAGAAGAGAAAAATTGCAAACTCCTAACAAAGATCCCAAAGCCCAACTACACTCTTTAATAGCCCAAACCCTAACTACTCTATCGATGTCTACAACTCTTTGGGACACCTTACAAACCAAGCTTGACACATTATTTATAAGGAGAGAGCCCTTATAACTTCTCCTGTACCTTCGATGTGGGATTCAAGGCAAACCACAACATATCTCTCTCTATATATATAGACACACACACACACAAAGAAAAAAAATTATCTTTTATTTTTTAATTTAATTTTTTTATCTTAATTAATTAAGATAATGATAAAAGAATTATAATTTCTTTATAATTTCATTTTCTTTCATTTCATTTTTCAACTCTACCAATCTTGATTGATGGAAAGAAAATAAAAAATTACTTTTATTAGTCCGGAAGGAAACTCCAACAGACTACTCCAAATTTGATCTTAAAATATTCATTAATGTTGAAAAATATTAGTTTCCCCATAAATCCTCTAATCCTTCTTCCATATCTAAAAGCCTTGCCATAATATTAACTCTCTCTCTCTCTCTATATATATATATATATATATATATGTGTATGTATGTATGTATGTATGTATATCAAGTCCAACAAATCGTCCAAAGAGAAAATCTTGAGAATAGGAACCTTGCCTAAGACAAGACTAATTTTACTCCCTCAATAAAGGTGGTGGTGGGCAAGATCGGACCAATTTTCGGTTAGGTTACTATGACATCCCTATCACTACCACTTAACGCATACATTTTTCTTTTCTTATAAAACTTGATTAGACTCATCCGTCAGTATCATTTCTTCTTTCTTTTGATGATTAGTATAATTTAGCTTATCAATTGCTAGTAAAACATAATCATTATATATATATATATATACACACACACACACACATCATTCATAAGCATAGGATCTTGCACATCTTACATAGCCTAAATCCCCAAAATCTTATATACATCAATGTACTGTAGTACTGTTTGATTTACATGATTACATTAGTATACCTTCAAGAAGTTTAGGAAGCGTGCCTCGAAGGAACACAGATCCGATAGGCTCTTCTATCGAAAGCGAAGGCTTACTTCAAATAGTTTGAAAAATAGTTATAAAAGAGTGAGTTTACGCTCAGTAAGAAACATATGTAAAAGAGCGTACTATCCCTTTATATGCAATTTTCCTGCTTGGCTCTATAATGTTATGTAAAATCATTATAAAACATATATCATATACTTCTTTCAAATAGCTTATGTACAAGCAAAATCAAGTAGTTGTAAATACTTTTGATTTCTTCGTTTCTTTGAAGTCATATATTCAAGTACTTTCAAAAAAGTCACATACTTCAGATACTTTCAAATAACAAAGAGACTATTGGCATTTTAACGGAATTATGCACTAAATAACAGGTGGCGTACTCCCGTAAGGGCCAAGAATCCTCCCCTAGCCAATCATTTAACAGAAACAATTTGGCCAAATGTCGATGGGCCACAATGAACACTAGTCAGGTGACATCTGTGGCATTGAGGGCCTGACTAGGGCTCCTCAGCCAAGTACATATACAAGAGTGCATAATCATCAAGTACTTCATAGTCTCAAAACATTTGTCATGTAGCTTTTGCAATGAAATTCATTCTTTTCTGAAATAGGCTTTAAAAATTTCTTTTTCAAAAAGGACAGTCGACTGGCCTTCAAGAGAAGTCGGCTACTATGGCATATATTGATTTTCTAAATTTTCTTTTCTTTAAAATTCAAATATTTCGAAAATCGAAAACACATGGGGGCAGTCGACTGGTCATATAGGGCAGTCAACTGGTTTTGAAACAAAATGCTTTTGAAAACAGGGCAGTCGACTGGTTCATATAGGCAGTTGACTGGTTTCTCAAACAAAATGCTTTTCAAGTAAACAGCAGTCGACTGGTCCATATAGCAATTGACTGGTTTGAAACAAAATGCTTTCTAGAAAATAACAGTCGACTGGCTTATATAGTAGTCGACTGGTTTGTATCGATTTTCGAAAATCTTTGCTTTGGTTGTCTCTAGGCAGTCGACTGCTACTTAAGGCAGTTGGCTGCTCCTAGCATTTTGGTAACTAGGAGTAAAACTCGAAATTTGACATTTTCTGCACTTAAACAGCTTGTACTTCATTCCAAAGACATTTAAAATATATCAAAACATGCAGACATAGCCATCCTACGTCCGTTACATAAATTCCTTACCTCAATTAGCCAAAAACTCTTAGCTTGGTTGCAATTCAACACCTTTCCTTGCGACTTTTCAAAGCCGTAAACATCATCAACTTCGTACCTTTAGCTTTCTTTCATTTGACCACCATAAGTAAACTATACCAACATCACATGACTCCAAACAATGGACAAAATCGAATAAATCCATTTCTTCTCTTATCTTTGTTAATAGCCAAAATAACAGAAATTCTGATCTCCTCAATTACTTGGATTCAATCCACCAAACTTCAGGTAGAGCTTAAGCTAGTGACAAGGATTGTTTTTCGTTAAGCAAGCTCAATGATTGGATGAGAAGATCATAGTGTTTGTCAAGGTGAATGGAATTGGAACTTAAGTGAATTTTGGAAGGAACGAGAGGGGGCTAGAAGGTTGCTTCCGAATTGGTTGATGAAGATGATGACAAATGCATTTAATGCAACTCTATCCCAATTAACATTTCAGCCATTGACCATTTGACTATTGATCATTTAATTATTCAATTTCTCTAATTCCATTCATGTCTCCTATATCCTTTATATATCAGAATTTCACATTTATTTAATTCTTTCAAGTTGAAATACTATACAAATATGGGAAATTTACATGAATTTGGGGGATTTCACAGTTACACCGGTTTCGGCCCACCAAATAAGCGAAATGGTTGAACTAATTTGCCGAGTCGAGCCAAGTTGAGTTGAACTTCGATTCAGCAATACTAAACCATTGAAGTGGTCTGGCTCGTTGGCTTGGTTAGGCCCTTTTTAATTTTTAATTTTTAATTTTTAAATTTATATATAAATTAATTTTAATTGAAATAATAAATTTTTATGATTTAACTAATAAAATTATTTTTATAATAAGCAATGTTAATAGTGATTTTAAATTTATAATAAATAAAGTTATTATAACTTATTTTTAAATTAATTGTAATTTAAAGATAAAGTTATCATAAAATTATCTAATAAAATTATTATTGTAATAAAATAATAAATAATAATATTATAATAAAGTTATTATAACTTATTTAATAAAGCTGTTAGTTTAAAAAAATTATAATGCTTTTAAATTTTTTTACTTTTGTTAAACTTATTTATTACATTTGAAATATAATTATACTTATTATTTATCATTTACAATATAAGTAAACTTATCATTTTGCATTTAAAATAATTTTTCATTTATTTAGTAAATTTTTAAAATATTCATTCATTTTGCATTTTAAATATTTATTTATATTTTAAACATAGTATAACATTAATTAATTTGGTATTTAACAACAATAATAAATGAAAATAATAAAGGAGAAAAAGGAGAGAAGGAGACCAAAGATTTTTTACGTAAAAAATCCTTCAAAAGTTAAAATGGTAAAAACTATGAGATCGTAGTTTATAAAAATATTTACTTTGAGTAAACTTATTTTCAATTTTACATACAATTTACAAAAAAAGAAAAAAAATTAAATTATTACTTATTCCTTATAATTTATACGGATTGCCCTGTAAATTTCTTCCTCCTCTAAAATATTATCGGCAAATTCATTGGCTATTCCAAGTTTGTTATTGCGATATTCTGCTTCGAACCAATCTTTAAGGTATGTTAACATACATAATGAATTTGAATTAAAAATGGTTCAATGGTCTCTAAGAATTCTTCCACATATCCAAAATGCAAATTTTAAAGCAATGGGAGAAACTAGCACCGCAAAAACATCTTGGTCCATGGAAGCTAAAATTGGAAATTGTCTTTGATTTTCTTTCCACCATTGGGGAATATCAAAGTTATCGTCTATTTGAAAGTCTTGACTTAAGAAAAATTCTATCTCATTAAAGTTAGAGCTTCGTCTCTTGTTGATGATCTGGATTTGCTTTAACGCCTTCAGAAGCTAGGATTTTTGGGCTAACTTTTTCTTTACTACCTATGTTTGTCACTTGCTTAGTGTAGCGAACACCTAACAAGTAAATTTCTACTCGTTTAATTATTTAATACTAGTTGTCTAAGGTCCCATTTTAATGGCCTCATTATGCGTGCCAATATTGGAATTGAAAAATTCTGTTCCTATATATATTATATATATATATATATATATATATATATATATATCACCCATCCTCACACTACACAGCAACAATTCCACATGTGGCACAAAAATTCATTTCAATATACCATTATAAATATTTCATTTTTATTAAGACATAATATCAAGTTACTGCTCATTATGAGGCACTGCTACATACAGTTTTGATACAGTCCTAGTGCTTACATCCCAATCAATGTACCCTGTGTATAGAAAAAGAATCTCAATGTCTGGAATATAAACAAAAGTAATGAAAGATTATACCTCAATACAAAAAGTAATAATTTAGTAGCATGCAAGTTAAGTTCTTGGTGCAACACTCTCGCACTTGAGCTTATCTGAAGTAACCTATGAGGGGAAAGAATAGGTGAGCTAAAGCCCAGTGAGAGGAATATATGCCAAGTGATGTTAAGCACCTATTGTACTATATGTATGAAGATGCGTGCTAAAACCAGGTAAGGTTGGTAAACAATGTACTTAATAAAATCAATGTACCAAAATCATTCGGAAAATGTAATTCACATTGGACACCAAGGTCCAAAACAAATGTTCAGTGTAAAATATACTCAATGGTAGAAGGTTAGTTAGACCAAAAGCAAAACTCGAAATAGATGTAAAATTGAGATCCTGTAAACTCAATTCATATACATATTTCACTTGTTGAAAACATAACCATACAACATTTTAAATACAAAATCTCAAAAACGTGGTATATCATTTCACATAATATAGTAAAGTAATCGAGAAAGGGTATTGTAACCATGAAACGTTTACACGAGAACATACACTACGTCTAGCAATGGTTCTCTCATATAGGCACCTATTGGCCATGTGGGCATAAATGATACCACGAAGACATCTCATGATACCATAAAGCCATCTCACGATGTCACGAAGACATCTTACGATACTATAAAGGCATCTCACAATACCTCGAAGGCATCTCATGATACCACGAAGGCATCTCATGATACCACGAAGGCATCTCATGATGTCACGAAGACATCTCACGATACCACAAAAGCATCTCACATATCAAAATCCATACAAAGGTAGCTTTTCAAACCAATTGTTTGATCAAAGTAGGTGTATCTTTAAAAAACACGTGCACTTTGAAAAAATTGAAGTATTTAAACATGCTTTGGGATATTGAACACTTAATCCCTACAAGTGCAATCACTTTATTAAAGTTGTCAAAGTAAACACATTTCAACTCATATAAATCGGACTTAATAATTTAGTAAAATAACCTTTTCGTAAAACATGCAAATCTTGATGCAAAGTTTAATCTATGAATTTCATGATGATAATGGCATATACTACCAATATAAGCTAACCCTTATGAAGTACGCCTAGGTAACCTCTAACTAAAAATTCGACATTATAATTGTAAAGCCCCAGACCACAAAGCAGGGTCACCTTACTCATCCGTACTGTCCGCTTTGGGTCCAGCCCACGAAACAGGACCCTCACTGATTTCTTGGGAAAATCATTTCCCAATTCGCGTCCCGCATGTCTCGAACCCTTGACTTCCTCAAGTTGTTGAGACATGCTAACCAATTGTCCTAGCCTAATGGTTAGTAGTGACTTGACATTTGAGGAAGTTAAGTGTTCAAGTCACTACGGACGCGCTCAAAGGGATTTATCCTGAGTTCTTCGGGACCCTTGGGACAAAGCTGTGAGGATCCTGCTTTGTGGTCTGGACCCAAAGTGGACAGTGCGGGTGAGTAAGGAGACCCTGCTTTGTGGTCTGGGGCTTTACAAAAAAACACACGTTTTATTGTAAGGCCCCAGTCCACAAAGCAGGGTCACCTTACTCACCCGTACTGTCCGCTTTGGGTCACCTAACTAGGACAATTGGTTAGCATGTCTCAACAACTTAAGGAAGTCAAGGGTTCGAGACATGCGGGACGCGAATTGGGAAATGATTTCGCGAGAAAATCGTGAGGGTCTTGCTTCTTGGTGTGGACCCAAAGCGGACAGTACGGGTGAGTAAGGTGACCATGCTTTGTGGACTGGGGCCTTAGGACAATTGGTTAGCATGTCTCAACAACTTGAGGAAGTCAAGG
The DNA here is from genome assembly GCA_031772115.1 of Heritiera littoralis. Lineage (NCBI taxonomy): Eukaryota > Viridiplantae > Streptophyta > Magnoliopsida > Malvales > Malvaceae > Heritiera > Heritiera littoralis. The sequence goes on along the minus strand of JAPDPK010000214.1, from coordinate 199,556 downwards.
GTTCGAGACATGCAGGACGCGAATTAGGAAATGATTTCCTGAGAAATCCGTGAGGGTCCTACTTAGTGATCTGGACCCAAAGCGGACAGTACGGGTGAGTAAGGTGACCTTGCTTTGTGGTCTGGGGCCTTTGATAAGTCTCTAAAATATTCACTTTTTAGAGTATTTTATTGCATCAATTTTGTTTAAATTTTGGAATTTTTAATGTAATTTCTTCCCAATTTAATTAAATTGTTTTCATGTGTAGGAAATTCAAGAACAATGAGGAAATCAATAAAATGGCAAGAAAATCAAGGAACAATGGTTGGATTTGGTGTTTAACACCTTAAAATCATAAACTTAGCCTTATCCAAACTCTAAACCTTATTTCTATTACCTTATAAAAAAAATTATTTAAACCTTTAACTCATACTCTACCATATCCCACTTAAATACTACCCCGTTATCACATAAAACTCAAATACACTTAGCCCACCTTAAACCCCAAAAATCCAATAACCCAAAACTAACCATTTTACTTGAGTTTTGCCCAATGAAAAAGTCCAGCCCAAAGGAAAAGGCAGCCCTTGAAGATTATTTGCCAAAGCCCTTTTGAAGGAGCCCTAACTTATACAAAAAATAATGAAGCTGCTGCAAGAGAGGAGCGTGGATGGAGGAGGCTTGTGACAGGAGCTGAAGTTCTTCATCACTGTTTTGTTCTCTTAGATTTTAGCTTTTAAGTTCTTTTTAGTTTCGATTCTTGCCTTAGATTTTAGTTTGAATTTTAATTTTCTTTCATCAATTATCTTTTAAGTTTTAAAGCAATTCCAGTAAGTTTGTGACTTTGATTTGTTGAATCAATTTTTGTTTAGTGAAGGTTAATATTATTTAGTTTTGTTTTCTGCTCAAGTCTCGGGTTTCTATTTACGCATCTTTGCTTTTAATGACTTCTAATTTTTTTTTATTATGTTCATAATCTTTGCTGAGTTCAACCCTTAATTTAATTTCAAGCTTTTCGTTTCTACATGCTCTTGGTTTACTGCTTCGTTGAAGGCTGGACTAGACTACATGCGTGGCTGTTCCGTATGGTTCCTGCTCTGCCGTTGTCATGCTCTGTTTCAACATTTTTAGTTTCTATTTTTTTTTCGTTTTAATAGCAATTTTCAGTTTTGTTTTACTGCATTAAATTTCTTCTGCATTCTTTAGTTACCTCAATTATATTTCCTGCATTGGTTTCTTTCCCTTCACTATATATCCGTTTCTGTGTGTGGTCATTTGTTTGTGAGGCTCGCTTGGAACCTGGTTTGCGTGACTGTGTGGATGCTGTTGGCATGAAGGAGCTGCGTGTGATGTTGGCGACGATTGCTGCATAAGGTTAGGTGCGAGATTGCTGCTACTTGTATGCCTGGAGCGGTGCAAAGCTGTGCAGTGAAGCTGGCCACGGGTTGAGCAGAAGAGGTGTAGAAGCGATGCTGGCATGAGTGGAGCTGGCTAGACACGTATTGATTAGGCAAGAATGGCTGTTGTACGTGGCTAGCTTTTAGTATAAAAGAGTGAAGCAGGTTTAGTTTTTTATATTTTGCTAGGTTATTAGTAGTTTAGGCTAGGTGATTAAAATAGGTTAGAATATTATATTAGGTGCTGTTAAGTTTATAGTTTAGTTTAATTATAATATGTTTTTAGAAGTTTAATCTAGTTAAAATAATTAGATAGATTTTAAGTTACTTTAAATGCATATATTTCATTTTGAATTTTTTTTACTTTAGTTATGTTCTTTTAAAATTCTTCTTATCTTTTTATAATTTAAATTTATTTATTTTTATTTTTATTTTGCAACTTGATTTTTATGCTATTTAAGTTTATATTTTATTTTAATAGTTAATTTAGATTAAGTACATTTTGATTAGTTTGAATAAATCTAGGTGTGACCAATTTTAGTACTTAGCTGAATAACCTATAAAATCCTCGTGAGAATGATACTTTACTCACTCTTTATTACTTGTCGCGACCCGTGCACTTGCGGTATAGGGATTAGAGTGCAACAAATTTTTGGCGCCATTGCAGGGGAATTAGTCTAGGTTGTTCTTAGTTAATATTAAAACCAATCATGCCTAGGTTTAGTTCAAGCCTTTTCTTTTTCTTATTTTTGTAAATATTTCTTCCTCTAATAGTTTAATTCTGTTCTTGTGTGAGGCACTATGGTGGATCTAGCAGAGCCTAGAACCTTGGGAGAATATGTTATGCCTCGTGTGCCTATGATATATTCAAGCATTAGAAAGCTCGAAATCGAAGCTGACAGCTTTGAGATTGAGCCAGACTTCATCCTAATGATCTTGAATTCGGTTCAGTTTGGAGGTTTGCCTAGTAAAGATCCATATGCTCATCTTGTCAAATTCTTGGAGATATGTGACTTATGCAAGTACGATGGTGTTTCTGATGATGCCATTCGACTGAGACTCTTCTCATTCTCACTCCGAGATAGGGCAAAGGATTGATTGTGGTCACTTCCTCATCATTCTATTTGTACGTGGGATGATTTGGCTCATAAGTTCTTAGCTAGATTCATTTCACTTGAGTATATGGCGAAGATGAGGAATCAAATTTTATCCTTTGAGCAATATGACTTCGAGCCTTTTTGTGAAGCATGGGAAAGATTTAAGGACTTGATCAGGAGATGTCCTTCTCATGGATTGCCCATTTGGGTACAAATTCAAACTTTTTATAATGGTTTGGGTAATTCATCGAGAGTAGTAGTTGATGCAACAGCAGGTGGAGTTCTTATGGGGAAGTCTATTGAGGAAGCATACGAATTGATAGAGTTAATGGCTTCTAATGAATTTTAGTGGCAGTGTAAGAGAGATACACTGGAGAAGATCGTCAATAGTCAAAAGCTTGATCTTATTGAGACCTTGTCTTCCCCTAAAGCCACCTTATCCGAAAAAGTCTACATGAGTCCTTTTATTTCCTGTGAGATATGTGAAGGGAGTCATGACACTGAGAATTGCCTTATAAGTTTGAGTTGGGTGAGTCATCCATGCTATTCTTCAAGCAACTACGAGAAGTTTTCATCACCTCTTTTAGAGTTCATGGAGACATGTGACCTTTCTCATCCAACTCTTTTGCAAGTACTAAACAAGAGGTGTTGACTGAAGATGTCGAAAAACTTACACCACCCAAGCATATTGAACTTGAAAGTGTGGTTGATGAAAAAGAAATGGAGAATAGTAAGGATGAGAAAGAAGTCCAAGAGGAAGGGTTTAAAATTGAAGTCCAAGTTCCAGAGGTTGACAAGAAACATCAAGAGACATCCTTCATTGTTTCTTCATAGAACCTTCCACAAGAGGAAGAGGGTTATATCTTAAAAGACCGTGGAGTTAAGTTCTGTGAAGCCAAGCATCTGATGGAGTCACCTTCCATGGTGGTGCACCATGTGCATCCATCAATTTTCAGACCACTCAAACCACCTGGAAGGATGACAGAGATAGTCAAGCTAATGACTATAAATCAAGCGCTTCTGGGGAGGCAACCCCAGCTTTTTAGTAGTATTAGTTGTTTCTTTCTTTTATTAGCTTTAGTGTTAGTATTTTGTAGCTTTGATTTTCTTTTTCTTTCTATTTTGTAGGTTTGAGTCCAAGTTTGGGGGAGCAGTGAAGAAACCTTTTGGGCATGCAATTGAGCTTCAACGAAAAATTCAAGGGAATTTCCTTCTATCTTTTCTAAATTCTCGAATCACTTACACATTGAGGACAATGTGCACTTCAAGTTTGAGGGGAAGGAAATTTGAGCTAAATTTTTTCAAAAATTCCAAAATTTTTCAAACATTTTGGGCTTTAAATGTTTTGCCTTGAGATATATTGTGCTTGATTTGGTTATTTCCCATGTCCCCATGATTGAGATATTGATTGAGTCTGATTCTAATCTTTGGAAAAGCATGATTATTGAGAAGCATGAGTTGAATCTTTGAATTTGCCTTGTTCTGATTATGGTTTTTCCATCTTTATGCACTATGTATTGATCATGGATTTGTATGCATGTTTAGAGAAGGATTATGTGAATATAGGATTGTATTTTTCTTTAAAGTTGTGAGCATATCCTAGAATTTGTTTGATCTCCTCTTGAGGTGAAATTTATAGCCAATGCTTAGTTAGGAAAATGATTTAGGCCATCCTTGGATCGTTTGAGCTTTTCAAGCTAACCTTGTCCATATTTGTCCTTAGTCACCCCTCTGTGCCAAACTAGCCTATCTCTGTTTATAACCGTACAAGTTAAATTCCCTTAGCCAAATAAATACACTTTCCTATCCTTTACCTCGAAAGCATGTGTTTTACTAGGATATATTATGAGCTATGTACATATTTGGGTATATAGATAGGATTTAAAAAAAAGAGAAAAAAAAAGAGAAAAGAAAAAAAATAGAAAAATGGAAAATTAAAACAAAAAAAAAAAGAAAAAAATTGAAAGATGAAAAAAAAAAGAAAAAGAGAAAGAGAATAAAGTGTATAACAAAGTAAGAAGAAAATAAGTTTGGGGGAGTTAATTGAAGCTCGAAAAAGTAAAGATCCTAGAGTGTAACGCATGATTAGGGGTTGTTGAACCTAAATTGTCTTTTATCATACCTTCACCCTAACCTTACATTACAAGCTTAATGAAGTCCTATTGATTCTTGATTGAGTATGGCTACATTAGTGGAGAGAGAAGTTAGAAGCAAACTTATGGGATTGTTCATGCTTTAGAGATTTTACTTTTTATATTTGCATAATCTCATCCGAATATGTATACCTTGAAATGTGATTGACATTCACACACACATGGAGAATCTAATTAGAACTTAGACATGTTGATGTAGGATAGATCTGAGTTAGTTTTGGATTAGGGTTTGGGGGTGTGAATTGGGGCTAATTTTTCTACTAAAACAGTAAACAATAAAAGCCTACGAGTCTCACCTAGGGTTTCTTAGGAGTCACACCTAAGAATGGTTGAGTCACACAACCGAAAAGCAAAACTTTGCTAAAAATTCTGATATTATTATTCTCTATATTTTTAAAAAAGTACAAAGCCTATTTATAGGCAAGCAAGCAAGCCTAATCCTAATAGGATACAAACTCTTTATTAAAACTCTAATATCCTAAAATAAAACAATAAAAGACAAAAATAAAATCCTAAATTCTATTAATAAAATTAAACACAGTATTTTCTAGTCTAAAACTCTAAAACAATTAAAAGACTAAAGTTAAAATATTTTATTTCTCCCATTCTCCATCATTCTCCCCCACTAGGAAAAACTCGACTCCGGCGAGTTTAAAGCATGATAATGTGGATGAAGCTTCTTGTGAACTCCTCTTGGATACCTTTTGGATTTATTCCGGTTCATACCCATGTTACCTTCATTGAAATTAGTAGGCCTCCTTCTCGAATTAGCATGTATTGGGTAATTTTTGTTGCTCTTAACTTCAAACTGCCTTTTTGTAAAAATATAGAGATGTTTCTTCTCACCCTCCACAACTTTAGTTGACCTTGGAGTCCTTTTCTTCTCATACTTCTTGAAATTCTTTGAACTCATTGGCTTTAAAACAATATTCTTGTTTCGGTGACAGAAACTATAGGTGTTTGCCTTGCTCGCGTGACTCACATCTCGGTCATATTGCCAAGGACGACCAAGAAGGATGTGGGCAACTTGCATAGGGATAACATCACAAAGTATAGAATCAACATAATCACCACAACTAAAAGATACAAGACATTGTTGTGTTACTAGAATTGTGGTTCTGTCAATCCAACCCACTCTATAAGGGTGAGGGTGTGGTGTAGTTTTTAGTTTGAGACGCTCAACAGTGGAGGTAGAAACTACATTCATGGAACTCCCACCATCAATAACAAGTTTTTTGGCCTGATCACCACAACGAACAAGGGTTTGGAATATTGAGGTGCGTCGCCAATCCTCTTTTTCTACTCTAGAGGCAGCTAGGATACGTCGAACTACCACCAAAAGGGATGTTTCTACATCATCAAGGTCAAGATCATCAGCCTCATAAGCACCATAATCAATAGATTTATCATCTTTATCTTGTTGAATTTCTTCATCCTCTTGTTCAACTCCCATATGCATATTTCTTTTTGTTGGACAATTATGCCCAAAGTGTCCAGCGTCCCCACACTTGAAACAAACGTACTCCCTTTTAGGATTGTTGGTACTGACAGAAGGCCTTGTTCCATTAAGGAGAGCAAAAGGCTGTGCTAGAACAGCCTTTCTTCCTGGGTGTGCACCAAAGCTCCTCCAACCTGCTGTTTCCCGCCGCTGAAGACCTATTTTTTTGTTAGTGGAATAGCTCAAATATTGTTCTGCATCAAAGGCTGCCTGGAAGGCTTGTTCTACTGAGCTAATAGGCTGCCTAAGCATCTCTCTTTTGATATCAATCCTCAACCCAGCCTGAAATCGTGATGCTGCTTGCGTAGCATCTTCCACAACTTGACTCCTTATCTTGTATTCATCAAATTTATTCATGTATTCAGTAACGGACACGCTGCCTTACCGTAAACTATATGCTTGTTGGTGCATCTTCTCAAGATAATCAAGTGACAAGTACTTTTCTTTGAGCTTGGCCTTCATCTCTTCCCAAGTTTGAATTTGGGGTTGTCTTAACCTTGTTATTTCACTCTCCATACCATACCACCAGATTTTTGCTAACCCAATTAGCTTCATCTTGGCAAATCGAACCCTTCTTTCATCCGACATATCATACCAATTAAAATAATCTTCAAGGGAGTTGAGCCAATCAAGAAACAAAGTTGGATCCACTTTACCTTCAAAATCTGCCACTCCTACTTTCACCTTCCTAGTGATATCTCCAGCATGATCACGTGGCTCGGCACGCTCTCCTACAACTGCGGGTAGTTGAGCAATAGGTTGGACAGGAGCACCTTGTGGGGCTTGAGTTAGACGTGCTTCCATTCGTGCCATAGAAGCTGCTAGTGTTTCAACAGTACGTGCTAGTGTTTCAACAGTCTGTTGTAAACCATTAAGGCGTTCATTCATGTTCTCCACAATACTCTTGGTATGCTCATGGTCTTGTTGTAGTTCCACCGTAGCCTTGCTTAATTCAGCGTTAGTCACCATCATGGACGCAAAATGGGGTAAACTAATTGCAAACTTAAATCTGTCCAGAACCTTTTTTTTTTCGTTTCCCACAGACGGCGCCAATTGATGTAGGACAGATCTGAGTTAGTTTTGAATTAGGGTTTGGGGGTGTGAATTGTTCTCCACAATACTCTTGGTATGCTCATGGTCTTGTTGTAGTTCCACCGTAGCCTTACTTAATTCAGCGTTAGTCACCATCATGGACGCAAAATTGGGTAAACTAATTGCAAACTTAAATCTGTCCAGAACCTTTTTTTTTTTCGTTTCCCACAGACGGCGCCAATTGATGTAGGACAGATCTGAGTTAGTTTTGAATTAGGGTTTGGGGGTGTGAATTGGGGCTAATTTTTCTACTAAAACAGTAAAGAATAAAAGCCTACGAGTCTCACCTAGGGTTTCTTAGGAGTCACACCTAAGAATGGTTGAGTCACACAACCGAAGAGCAAAACTTTGCTGAAAATTCTGATATTATTATTCTCTATATTTTTAAAAGAGTACAAAGCCTATTTATAGGCAAGCAAGCAAGCCTAATCCTAATAGGATACAAACTCTTTATTAAAACTCTAATAACTTAAAATAAAACAATAAAAGACAAAAATAAAATCCTAAATCCTATTAAAAATATTAAACACAGTATTTTCTAGCCTAAAACTCTAAAACAATTAAAAGACTAAAGTTAAAATATTTTATTTCTCCCATTCTCCATCACATGTGATTGGAGGAAACTCCATGTTGATTAATAATTGTGATTTTTATTTAGATTAGATCAGTACTCTTTCTATGAGGTGTTTGTGGGGAATGAATCTATCAAGTGCATGTTATCTCTTGCATGTTTTAAGATTGTTTTGCTTGAGGACAAGCAAAATATTAAGTTTGGGGGTGTGATAAGTATCTAAAATATTCACTTTTTAGAGTATTTTATTGCATCAATTTTGTTTAAATTTTGGAATTTTTAATGTAATTTCTTCCCAATTTAATTAAATTGTTTTCATGTGTAGGAAATTCAAGAATAATGAGGAAATCAATAAAATGGCAAGAAAATCAAGGAACAATGGTTGGATTTGGTGTTTAACACCTTAAAATCATAGACTTAGCCTTATCCAAACTCTAAACCTTATTTCTATTACCTTAAAAAAAATTATTTAAACCTTTAACCCATACTCTACCATATCCCACTTAAATCCTACCCCGTTATCATATAAAACTCAAATACACTTAACCCACCTTAAATCTAAAAAATCCAACAATCCAAAACTAACCATTTTACTTGAGTTTTGCCAAGTGAAAAAGTCCAGCCCAAAGGAAAAGGTAGCCCATGAAGATTATTTGCCAAAGCCCTTTTGAAGGAGCCCTAACCTATATAAAAAGGAATGAAGCTGCCGCAAGAGAGGAGCGTGGATGGAGGATGCTTGTGACAGGAGCTGAAGTTCTTCATCACTGTTTTGTTCTCTTAGATTTTAGCTTTTAAGTTCTTTTAAGTTTCGATTCTTGCCTTAGATTTTAGTTTGAATTTTAATTTTCTTTTAAGTTTTAAAGCAATTTCCAGTAAGTCTGTGACTTTGATTTGTTGAATCAATTTTTGTTTAGTGAAGGTTAATATTATTTAGTTCTGTTTTCTGCTCAAGTCTCGGGTTTCTATTTACGCATCTTTGCTTTTAATGACTTCTAATTTTTTTTTATTATGTTCATAATCTTTGCTGAGTTCAACCCTTAATTTAATTTCAAGCTTTTCGTTTCTGCATTCTCTTGGTTTACTGCTTCGGTGAAGGCTGGACTAGACTACATGCGTGGCTGTTCCTGTTGTATATATTACCAAAGTTATATCTTAAAATCATTTAGTTTGCATATATGTTAAAGAAAAATGAAATTGAAAGTATGAAAAATGAGTTGGAATGAAGAAATTACTTAATTAGTCGGCTGCTCAAAAGAGCAGTCAACTACTCTATGTGTCCGGGCTTTTTGGAAATATTTTTCGCATGAGAATTTGAGTTACATATAGGGAAGTCGACTGCCCTAAAGGGCAGTCAACTGCCCCAAGAAAGATTACATTCTGTTTTGAAAAAACACTAGAGAAGTCGACTCCCTTTCTCGGGCATCCGACTTCCCATTCTGGAAATGCAAAAAACATGTCCGTTGGACATGTTTCTTCATTCCAAAAGTTATGATTCCTCATTCAAACGATGTCTAATCATGAAAGGGTGTTTATAACACCGTTTTGAGTCTATAAATACTTTCACTTTCATGGAATTTAAAAAACAATCTTCTACATTCTTTCACTCAAAATCAAATTCTCTTCTTGCACTCTTTTTCCTTTGGTTTGGTTCAAGTGAGTTCAAGAGAGAAACTCAAAGTGCAATTGAATTTCTCTTGGAGTAGGCATTGTATCCTGGGAACAACGTTTCCTAAACCATTTGCACCAGTGTGGGGAAACTATTGTTCTTAAGATAGCTTCCTAGAAGTGTCTTGCCTACCAAATTTCTTCTTCAACTTGTTTGCAGCAGTACACCATCCACACTAAGGAGTTTTTCATTTCAACAATTGAAGAACAATAGTTTTTCAAGATGGCGACTCCTGTATTCAAGCCTCATGTTTATGAAGTGGAGAAACTAGAAAGGTTCAATGGCCTGAATTACAAGAGGTGGAGCATGAAGATATACTATCAAGTCAGTCTTTTGAAGGTTGCATATGTTCTTCATGAGTACTACCCCCAAGAAGAAAGCAATGATGGACAACTTACAGCAAAACAACAAAAATGGCTTGAAGATGACTACATTTGCAGACTTTCAATACTTCAAGCACTTAGCAACTCACTCTTCAATGTATTCCATAAACACAACACAGCATTGGAGTTATGGCGTGCAATTGAGAAGAGGTATGAGAATGAAGATGCTGGAAACAAGTCTTTCCTTGTGAACAGGTATGTAGACTTTAAAATGATAGACTCTAAACCTGTCATTGATTAAGTAAATGCATTGAATGATATTGCTACTGAATGCAATGATGCTGGAGAACCAATTTTTGAGACTTTCCAAGTGTCTACCATAATTGGTAAACTTCCTCCTTCTTGGAAAGATTATCAAAGGTATTTGAAACACAAGAAGAAGTCATTTACCTTGGATGAATTGGTGAAGCATATCCAGATTGAAAGTGCAGCCCGTACAAGAGATGAAAAGGACAATAATGTGCATAACATTGAAGGTCCTAATGAGAACAAAACTGAAAGTGAGAAGCAAACTCACCAGAACAAGAGACAGAAAAACTATTCAAAGAAAAAGGGAAAGTTCAACAAGTTTGATAAGAACTTCGAAAAGAAGAAAGGCCCTTGCTATGTATGTGGAAAGAATGGCCACATTGCAAAAGAATGCCACTTCCGGAAAGGTAAGAAAAGTGAGACCAATCTTGTGACTGAAGATGACATGGTTGCAATGGTTATCGAAATTCTTATGGTTGAAAACCAAGAGGATTGGTGGATCGATTCTGGGGCAACTTGTCATGTCACTCCATTTAGAGATGTCTTCAAGACATATGAAGAGATAAATGAGGACAAATCAGTCTTCATGGGGAACTCTTCAACTTGCAAAATTGTTGGCAAAAGGACAATCAAACTTGCTTTGACTTCAAGAAAGATTTTGACCTTACAAGATGTGTATCACATCCCAAACCTTAGGAAGAGTTTAATTTCTGTGAAGAAACTTGATGACCATGGATTTAAGGTTGTGTTTGATTCTCAAAAGGTGATCATTTCTAAGAAAGGATCATTTGTTGGGAAGGGATATGCTAAAGACCATATGTATGTTCTCAATATCAATAAAAGTTCTTTGAATTATGCTTATGTTGTTGATATGAATGATTCTAATTGTTTATGGCATTATAGATTAGGACATATTGGCATGAATGCATTAAATAGAATGTCATCTTATGATTTAATTCCTAAGTCTTCTACCATTTTAAGTACTAAAACTTGTGAGTGTTGTGCACAAGCAAAGATTTCAAAAACCCCTTTTAAATCAGTTTTTAAAACTAATTCTTTGTTAGAACTAGTACATACTGATTTATGTGATAATAATGAAATTATTACTAGAGGTGGAAAAAGATATTTTGTTACTTTTATAGATGATTTTTCAAAATATACTTATGTTTATTTACTAAAAACTAAAGATGAAGCATTTGAAAATTTTAAGATTTTCAAAGAAGAAATAGAAAACTTGACAAATAGAAAAATTAAGAAACTTAGATCCGATAGGGGTGGAGAATTTCTTTCAAATGTGTTTTATAACTTTTGTAAGAAACATGGTATAGTAAGAGAAGTTTCTGCTCCTAATACTCCACCACAAAATGGAGTAGCGGAAAGAAAGAATAGATCATTACTTGAAATGGTAAGTGCTATGCTTTTACATTCAAATTTGCCTTTGAATTTTTGGGGTGAAACACTCTTTACTGCTTGTTACATCTCAAATAGAGTTTTACATAAAGGTTTTGATAAATCTCCCTATAAGTTATTAAAAGGTCGAAAGCCTAATATAAATTATTTTAAAGTGTTTGGATGCATTGCATATGTTCTTGATGCTACAAATAAAAGGCCTAAGGTAGGAAGTAAGGCAACCAAATCTATATTTCTTGGTTATGCTTTAGGAAGTAAAGCATGTAGATTTCTTAATCTTAAAACTAATAGTGTTTTTGAATCTATTCATGCAATTTATTTTGAGCATTTGACAATTAAAGATGCTAGTAGTCATGAATTGGAGAAAGACTTGTCAAATGAATTAATTGTTTATGAGCATGCTATTGATGATATATCTCCACATGATAGTGAAAATCATAATCATGCAAATACATCTAATGCATGTAGTGATATTGAGTTAAGATGAAGTAAGAGGAAAAGAATTGAAAAAGATTTAGGACCAAGCATGTATACTTACTTGTTAGAAGAGGATCCTAAAACTTTTCAAGAAGCCATGAACATGAAAGATGCAATGTTATGGAAGAAACTATGGATGATGAAATTAAATCTATACATGAGAACAATACATGGGCTTTAGTGGATCTACCTCCTAACACTAAACCTATTGGCACCAAATGGGTTTTAAAAAAGAAACTCAAAATCGATGGGAGTATTGATAAATACAAGGCAAGGTTGGTAGCCAAAGGTTATAGTCAAAAGGAAGGTTTGGATTATTTTGAAACATTTTCACCGGTCACCAAGTTTACTTCAATAAGGGTGATGTTTGCTATTGCTTCAATCTACAATCTTGAAGTACATCAAATGGATGTAAAGACAGCCTTCCTAAATGGTGATCTAGATGAAGAGATCTATATTCATCAACCGGAAGGATATGTAGTTCAAGGACAAGAACACAAGGTATGTAAACTCAACAAGTCTCTTTATGGTCTTAAACAAGCACCTAGGCAATGGTATAAGAAATTTAAGAAAGAAGTTAAAAAGTTTGGTTTTAAAAGTAGTAAAGCTGAAAATTGTGTCTTTATTAAAGTCACAAATGATAGTAAAGTATTAATTACTCTTTATGTTGATGATTTACTTATTTTTGGTACAAATATAGATTGCATCAATGAAACTAAGTCATATTTAACTAATGCATTTGATATTAAAGACTTAGGTGAAGTTGATGTTATATTAGGTGTTAAGGTTTATAAGAAGAATGGTAAGTTTATTCTTTCACAATCACATTACATAGAAAAATTACTTAGGAAGTTTAATCACTTTGATAGCAAACCTTGCAAAACACCTATAGATCCATATCACAAGTTAGTACCTAATCAAGGAGAACCAGTAAATCAAAAGGAGTATGCAAAGATTATAGGTAGTTTGATTTATGCTATGAATTATACAAGACCGGACATTGCATGTGCAGTTGGTATATTGAGTAGATTTACTAGTAATCCTAATAATGAACATTGGCATGAATTAAGTAGATTGTTGAGATATTTGAAGCATACTTTATATTATGGCTTGCACTATAAATGTGAAACTTCAGTTCTAGAATGTTATAGTGATGCTAATCGGGCTTCAGATAAGAGAAGTTCCAAATCAACAAGTGGTTGGTTATTCACCATAGGTGGTGTTATTGTTTCTTGGTCTTCTAAGAAACAAACTTGTGTGGCTTTATCAACAATGGAATCTGAGTTCATTGCTATGTCACAGGCCACCAAGGAGTTACTTTGGTTTAAAAGGTTTTTAAGGGGAATACCTTTTATTGAGAGAACCAAAGGACCAATCACTTTATATTGTGACAATAAAGCTACAATTTACAACACAAAGAATGATAGGTTATCTAATAATAGCAAGCATATAGCTATGAGATACAACCATGTGAGAAGTGTTGTAAAGAAAGGTAAGGTAAATTTAGAATATCTACCTACCGAGCAAATGTTAGCTGATCCCCTAACTAAACCGTTATCGGGAGATAAGATTGCTAACACTATGAGAGGTATGGGATTACTATCGGTTACTAGAGATGATCTTGATTGATTCCAACTCTATCTCATTGATGTCACTTAGGAAATTGATCCTTTAGGTTTAAAAGATAATCTCCTCATTTGATGATCTTTGTGTATTAGAGTTCAAAAGGCATTCAATCATGAATCATCTAAGGAATTCATATATGAGATATATGATATTCCCAATGCATCACTTCTTGGAATAGTGGGGGTAATTAAATTAAAGACTATTCCTAATAAGATCCCATATCTAGATGCATTGTTAATCACAATGATTGGTTGGATTAAAATCCATAATTGACTTATAGCTCTTGTGAGTGGAGTGTTTGTAAAAAAGGAAGGTTGTGATGCACTCTTGATAAGTCTTCCTATGCAAGTAGAGAAGTGAGAGGACACTTCTTATGGATTTCCGGTTAATCCTAGAGTACTTGCTAACACAGGATAAAAGCGAAGTCCCATGACAAAAATGCGCTGCCCTATTTGAGGAACTCACGAACCAATGTAAGGGGTGAATATGTTTCCTAGTGTTTCATATTCAATCTAAAGGTTCAAGCCTTGGCCACCTTTAGATATACACCTTACATAAGAACCAACTTGCATCTTTCTTAGGATTGCATAAATTGCATACATTTGTATACTTTAGTAATAAGTGGGGGATTGTTGTATATATTACCAAAGTTATATCTTAAAATCATTTAGTTTGCATATATGTTAAAGAAAAATGAAATTGAATGTATGAAAAATGAGTTGGAATGAAGAAATTACTTGATTAGTCTACTGCTCAAAAGAGCAGTCAACTACTCTATGTGTTGGGGCTTTCTGGAAATATTTTTCGCATGAGAATTTGAGTTACATATAGGGAAGTCGAGCCCCAAGAAAGATTACATTCTGTTTTAAAAAAACACTAGGGAAGTCGACTCCCTTTCTCGGACATTCGACTTCCCATTCTGGAAACGCAAAAAACATGTCCGTTGGACATGTTTCTTCATTCCAAAAGTCATGATTCTTCATTCAAATGATGTCTAATCATGAAAGGGTGTTTATAACACCGTTTTGAGTCTATAAATACTTTCACTTTCATGGAATTTAAAAAACAATCTTCTACATTCTTTCACTCAAAATCAAATTCTCTTCTTGCACTCTTTTTCCTTTGGTTTGGTTCAAGTGAGTTCAAGAGAGAAACTCAAAGTGCAATTGAATTTCTCTTGGAGTAGGCATTGTATACTGGGAACAACGTTTCCTGGGAACAACGTTTCCTAAACTATTTGCACCAGTGTGGGGAAACTATTGTTCTTAAGATAGCTTCCTGGAAGTGCCTTGCCTACCAAATTTCTTCTTCAACTTGTTTGCAGCAGTACACCATCCACACTAAGGAGTTTTTCATTTCAACAGTTCCGTATGGTTCCTGCTCTGCCGTTGTCATGCTCTGTTTCAAGATTTTTAGTTTCTTTTTTTTTTTCGTTTAATAGCAATTTTCGGTTTTGTTTTACTGCATTAAATTTCTTCTGCATTCTTTAGTTACCTCAATTATATTTCCTGCATTGGTTTCTTTCCCTTCACTGTATATCCGTTTCTGTGTGTGGTCATTTGTTTGTGAGGCTCGCTTGGAACCTAGTTTGCGTGACTGTGTGGATGCTGTTGGCATGAAGGAGCTGCGTGTGATGTAGGCGACGGTTGCTACATAAGGTTAGGTGCGAGTTGCTGCTGCTTGTACACCTGGAGCGGTGCAAAGCTGTGCAGTGAAGCTGGCCACGGGTTGAGCAGAAGAGGTGTAGAAGCGATGCTGGCGTGAGTGGAGCTGGCTGGACACGTATTGATTAGGCAAGAATGGCTGCTGT
Organism: Heritiera littoralis; assembly: GCA_031772115.1. NCBI lineage: Eukaryota > Viridiplantae > Streptophyta > Magnoliopsida > Malvales > Malvaceae > Heritiera > Heritiera littoralis. The sequence continues at coordinate 184,148 of JAPDPK010000214.1, read as the reverse complement.
ACGTGGCTAGCTTTTAGTAAAAAAGAGTGAAGCAGGTTTAGTTTCTTATATTTTGCTAGGTTATTAGTAGTTTAGGCTAGGTGATTAAAATAGGTTAGAATATTATATTAGGTGCTGTTAAGTTTATAGTTTAGTTTAATTATAATATGTTTTTAGAAGTTTAATCTAGTTAAAATAATGAGATAGATTTTAAGTTACTTTAGGTGCAGATATTTCATTTTGAATTTTTTTTACTTTAGTTATGCTCTTTTAAAATTCTACTTATCTTTTTATAATTTAAATTTTTTTATTTTTATTTTTATTTTGCAACTTGATTTTTATGCTATTTAAGTGTATATTTTATTTTAATAGTTAATTTAGATTAAGTACATTTTGATTAGTTTGAATAAATCTAGGCGTGACCAATTTTAGTACTTAGCTAAATAACCTATACAATCTTCGTGGGAACGATACTTTACTCACTCTTTATTACTTGTTGCAACCCGGGCACTTGCGGTATAGGGATTAGAGCGCAACAGCCTTACAATAAAACACACGTTTTTTGTAACGCCCAGCCCGTTCACTAGGTCATTAATCATCCGTACTGTCCTCTTTGGCGACCTACCTGGCCCACCTTGGTTAGCATGTCTCAACATCTTGAGGAAGTCAAGGGTTCGAGACATGCGGGACGCGAATTGTGAGTGAGCCAGTGGTAGGGCTGGCCATAGACAGGCACTCACGATAAAACCTTGAGGTGGGTCAGGTAGGTCGCCAAAGAGGACAATACGGATGAGTAATGACCTAGTGAACGGGCTGGGCGTTACAATAACGGTATAATAATAATTACCCCCAATATCCTATTTGCACAAACATGCTCAACTTACATTATCATCGAAAGTTCTCAATATAGATTATGCAACATGTATATAAGTCCACTCTCATTCAATCATAGCTTAAGTTTCATCTCTAGCTTATGCTAGAATAAGTATCAACAAATATCCACAATACATTCTTTTCTTATAAACTGGGGATGTGTGTGTGTATAAATTTAAATGCATGTATTCCACTCAAAATACTTAAATTTGAATTCAACTAGATATATGTTATATATATAAATATATATATATATATATATTGACAGACTAAGGTTATATGTGTATATATATTTTAATTAAATACTTATACATATGTATTTTTAACTAAGTATATATACATATTTAAATATATAATTATTTGCATTAAATCATATATCACAATGCATGATCTTAACATAGCACAATAAGTCTAACACAACTTGAGATATTTCCCCTACCTACAAAATACCTCATTGGAGTTTAGTACCCCTCACTTGCATCTTGCACTTTGACAGTAGCACTTCTTTGTTTTTTATTCCTCTCTTAGGCCTTTGAAAGTTTCCAACCGAACCCTTTCCTACCGCTTTGCTCCTCACTGTTTGGAGCTTTTGTTTCTTCACAATAATCCACTGTGCACCTAGATAAACTCTTAAACTAAAGAGAATTCTTACCTAATTCTCCAAATAATCGAAAACTTTAACACTCAAGTATGTCTTCACCATTTCAGTTGGCTGCTGCTGCAAGTATCCCTACCATCAGCCTCTCGGTTCAGCTTGTTCACTGGTTTCACAGCAGCATCATTGCGCCTTTCCTACTTTGTTCTTTTTCGGCTGTAAACTCTTGTTTAACCCCTGTTTTTCCTTTGCTTAAAGCCCCCTGTTACAGCCTCCACAAACAGCTATCACTTCTACTTCAGTGGCTATCTCGATTCAGCCTTGCTCTCCAAAATGTTTCTCGGTTTCTATCCTTCCAGTTGGTGCCCGCTGCTTAGTTTCTTTTCTCTCTTCCTGACCATGTATTGCAGCTCAAGAAGACGTCCCCTGTTTTGCCTTCAGTTTTGTCGCTTGTTTCTGGTTTGGAGACAAGAAGATGCGCAGCTCTTGAGCTATCCTCCTCTCGACCTACAAGGAAGTCTTAACTGCAGCAGCCATAAGCTGCCCTGCTCCAGCCACCGAGGAAGGCAGTAGCTACAAGTAGCTTGGAGTTTTGCTGCTGTAGTCTCCCTCGGTTCACCTCTCAAGGATCCCAAGAAAATCAACCTTGCTCCGATCTGTGTAGCTGCTCCAGAAAAGATCTTCTATTGTTGTCGTTTGCTGCGTCCCTGCCCAGAACGAAACTTCCACTCTCGGTCCAGCTCTCCCTGATGCTCTATCTCTCTCGCCACTTTCTCTTCAGCCGAAAATGGTGAGTTTTGGTGGGGGTTCGTGGCATAAAGTGGCTTCTTCGGCTTCTCCGAGAAGCCACTTTGTTTTAATATTATTATATTTCATTCACGTGCCTATATTCAATATAGAATATATATAAATTTATATTGGTGATGAATTTGATATATTTTTATTTTATAATTCTTAGGTTATTAGTTTTGTGATCATGTGATAATATTAAAATATATACAGAGAGAGAGAGAGGGGAGAAGGGAACATATATATATATATATATTATATATATATATATATATATATATATATATATATATGTTCAATTTAATGTTTTTGTGTAATTAAGGCCTAATGAAAATTATAAACTTCGGGTTAAATTTTTGTATTATTAGTAGCAAGGGTTATTTAAAATTTAGTTAACTATCTAGATTAATTATTAATTAAATAATGATCCATAATTAATTAATCATTAACTAATTGATAAATAACAATTAAATTCATTAATAATTAATTATCATAAATTAATTATTTAATGATTTATTTATTGATAATTATTAATTAATTATTTTGATAAATTTCTGTCTAAAAAGTATCTCATTGCAAATGAAAACTCAATAAATGTCATAAAAATTGAAAAAAAAATGCATTTGATAAATAGTTGTATATGGGATAAGATGATAAAATCATTTTAATTTTCTTTTCTTACACTTTTCCATTCATTTTTTTTATTTTTCTTACCAAGTACACCTAAAAAAAAATTAAAATTTTCCATCTCTCCATTTTCCTCTCCTAATTTTTTATCTTTTTATTTTTCTTTTCACCTTATCAAGCAAAACCTTTCAGTGTTAAAAATAAATCCTTCATCGAATCTGGCATACATTTTGCAAAACTATTAGCTGCCTGTCATATTCTTTTTGGTATGATTAGCAGCCTGTGATGTGGTACAAAGCACATAAACACACTAGTCATTTTCCCTTAGTTATTCTTGTCGTTAACTTTCCCAAACTAAGAAATAATAATGCCATTACTTTCACGTTTTATATCAACCTTTTTCCTAAATGCTCAACCAATCTAGAATTTGGGTTTCCTTTTCCTTCTTAATATCAATTAATTCCCTCTAAGTTGGCTTAATGATTATGACACTCTAAATAATTTAGAGAGTAACAGCTGCATTACTTGTCATTATTTTTCCCATAAATTCCTCCCTTGACGATGACCAAATGGCAGCAAATTTTAGGCTACCGTGGTTTACGAGATTACTTTTTATAAATTGTTATTTAAAAATAAAAAATGAACAAAAATAATTTTAAAAATTATATTAATCAACTGGATTAAATCTTAAAATTTTTTAAATATTTTATTGCCATGCTAAATTTATAAGGAGGACGTTAAAGTAGTAATCTTATATTAATTAAATTAAATTAAATAAATAATTAGAAGAATAAGAAAGAGAAGCATATCTTGAGTCAAAATTTCGCTTCTAATTCTAAATTTGAGGCCAAGTTATAATCGTACCTCTTCTACTTTATCCATCGAATGCTGTTCATATCCATCATTTAACTTTTATTTTTCATAAGATGGAAGAAAATTTCAATTTGAAATTTTCTTCTTAAAACAGGAAGTTGTTATCAGTTAAGTTATAGTTTCCTTATGTATCAATCCGTTGTAAAATTGCTAATGCCAACATTAGCAAATAAAGTAACACAATAACCCATAATTAGAGGCTGTATTTACTAATTAAGCCATCGGATGAACAAAAATGGAACATGATAAATGAGGTCTGTCAAATGCGTGGCAGGGACGGTCTACGGTCCACGAGTGGAATGTTGTGAAAGTGCTGATCAGCTTCCTTTGGGTACTTTTAATTTCCAAGCAATTTCAAGAGATTGATGGGATGGAAGGGAGTGATAGGAAAGTTGGTTTGGTCAAAATTACTAAGAAAGAGAAGACTCGAGAGAGCCATCGCCTATCAGGAAACTGGGTCCAATCCCATTCAAAAGACTCACAGCCTAAGGGTGGATAGATCGCTATTAGCTAATTCAACAAAGCAATGCGACTTTAGCCATGGATTTAGCCTAACATAAATAAGGGGTCCACTTTGAAGTCTTTTATATGTTTTTATTTCCTGTACTTTTACTATTATTTTCCCACTTTTCCTTTGATTTTTTTTTTGTTAATTTGTTACTATTATTAGTCTTCTGACCGACAAACCTAACTCCACTTGAATTGGTTCTCCTTTTAAGCCTCACTTGAACAACTTTCTATAAATACCCCACACCTTGCTTACCCTTTGCATTAAAGAATTCTAAGCCTTTTCATAACTCCCAAAATAGAAGAGTGAGACCTTGAGAGATTTTTAGGGAAAAAAAAAGTGTGAGAAATGGCAACTTTCCCTGTGATCAACTTGGAGAAGCTTAATGGTGAGGAGAGAGCAGCAACCATGGAGAAAATCAAGGATGCCTGTGAGAACTGGGGCTTCTTTGAGGTATCGGAAGCTAAGCTAGCTATAGTCCTATACTCTATTCTCCTATACATTTCACCTTAACATTCTGCTAATGTGGTTATTTCTTCATTTTTTCAGCTGTTGAACCATGGGATTCCGTATGATTTTCTGGACACTGTTGAAAGATTAACAAAAGAGCATTACAAGAAACGCATGGAGCAGAGGTTTAAAGAACTGGTAGCAAGCAAGGCCTTGGAGGGTCTCCAGGCTGAGGTGACTGACATGGATTGGGAGAGCACATTCTTCTTGCGCCATCTCCCTGAATCAACCATGGCTGAAATCCCAGACCTAACTGATGAATACAGGTACAGAGGGAGCTTATTTGGATTCGACCAGAATAATTCTTTTTCACCAACTTTCTTTCCTGGGATTTTTAGCATTGGTTAATATGCTATCTGGTCTTTCTTCACCAGTGAATATAATATTGCATGATTAGACTATCATTAGCCATAGAATAATACCAAAATAATTGCAGCAACAAACATTCCCGTTTAGTCATTGTTTTGGAATCTTACCTGACACACTTAGTCTGAATAAAAAATTGCAGGAAGGTGATGAAAGAATTTGCAGTGAAATTGGAGAAACTAGCAGAGGAGCTCCTGGACTTGTTGTGCGAGAACCTTGGACTAGAGAAAGGATACCTGAAGAAGGCCTTCTATGGGTCAAGAGGTCCAAACTTTGGCACCAAAGTTAGCAACTACCCACCGTGCCCAACACCAGATAAAATCAAGGGTCTCAGAGCCCATACAGATGCTGGTGGCATCATCTTGCTCTTTCAGGACGCCAAAGTGAGCGGCCTCCAGCTTCTTAAAGACGGCCAGTGGATTGATGTCCCCCCTATGCGCCACTCCATCGTAGTCAACCTTGGAGATCAGCTCGAGGTATGCTCTCAATTTCACCAAATCTTTAGCCCAATACTTTTTGCTTTCAGTAAATCTGTCAGAAGGGAATTTTAGACTTCAAATCCTAAATTCTTAAATACGCAGGTCATCACCAATGGCAAATACAAGAGTGTGGAGCACAGAGTGATTGCCCAAACCAACGGAACTCGCATGTCAATAGCTTCATTCTACAACCCTGGCAGCGATGCTATTATCTACCCAGCACCAGCTCTGCTGGAGAAAGAAGCAGAGGAGAAGAAAGTTTACCCGAAATTTGTGTTTGAAGACTACATGAAGCTTTACGCTGGACTGAAATTCCAGGCCAAGCAACCAAGATTTGAAGCCATGAAAGCCATGGAAACAACTGTTCCCATTGAAACAGCTTAATTTCTAGGTCTTAGCTTTGACTTGATCGAGAAAAGGATGTTATTATCTTTTTCTAAAGTTTTGTGGCGTGAAAGAAACTTGACGTCAGAGTATATAGGAGTGTGTTGATTCTGTTGAAAAAGTCATAATTTATCCTATTATTTAGGAACGTAGTTTATTGGGTTAGTTTGGAGTTTGTTTAACGTGGTTTGTAGCTTGCATTTATCCAGGAATTAGTTGCTTTATTTTCTCAATGTTCCTTTGCTGTTCTGCCTATTTAAAGTCCATCTGTTACTGAATAAAAATACAGAGAAAGTATTCTTTCCTTCCTTTGTTGGCTGTTACTCGGTAGCATTCTAGTGTTTTAAAACCATTCTACTGTAACAGATTTATCATTGTAAACAACAACAATTTCTACTAATACAAAAATTTATTATTATTACGTTATGTACTTCTAGAAAAGGATTTGTCTCACTGTTTTTCTCTTTGATTATTTTATTCTTGTGGGTGGATCTCATGATCTCTTGATAGAACAACAACCATTTTCACTTGAAAAGGAATGGTCGGTTGAATGATATTTCCAATCTTATCATCTCCAATGTAGTAAACAGCCTTAAAAACTGAACAATCTCGACAACAAGAGAAGTGAGCACCTTGGCGAAGTCCAAGCTGGTGGTGTAGATTAAGCGCTAGCTTAGATAGACAGTAAAAACTAACTTTGCTGAGATTGAAAACAAATATAGATGTGAAATTAGGTATTGAAGCTGGTGCTGTAGATTACGGGCTAGTTTGGATTGATAGTAAAGCTAACTTTGGTGAGATTGAAAGCAATTGTGGATGTGAAATTAGCTAACTTTGGTGAGATTGAAAGCAATTGTGGATGTGAAATTAGTTATTGTAGCAGTGAAATTTGATTATGTAGCGGTGAGATTAAGATATCTATAAAAACATTTATCTATACATATAATTTATTAAATTCATAAAATTATTACAGTATTTTTAAATAAATATTAAAATGAAAAAATAAATAAAAAATATTTTTCTATAATTTAATGTTAAAAACTTTAAAAAAATAATTTTTTTTGGCAAACATCTTGTAATAAAGAACAAATTCACTTCAGCTGCCAATTATTTTTTGGTATTAGTATAGAGCCCTATAAACTATAAAATAAACACTTCTATTTATTATTCTTATGAAAATTATATGTACAAATAGCTAAATAGATGTATATAACTCGATATATAAATTCAAGATCAGGTTCACGTGATGAAACTTAAACTCAAGACCTCAAACTTCATAACCCTTCTCCTCGTTCTCATTGCTTTATTTATTGGTTAAACATTACATCAGTGATGTGTGCAGGATAGAAACCTAATGTTTAATTATATCAAATTACTCCGTGAATAAGCATAGAGTAACACAAAGGACGGCGGTTAAAACCTTAATTAAAAAAAAAAAAAAAACTCCTGTCACAGGAAAGTCATTAACCAAGATCATGCAACTTTCCATTAAAGAATTAGAGATATCATCAACAAATGATGAGTGCAGCACTAAGAATATAACATGATTATTATCAAATAATGTCGTGGTAGGACAACTAACCCAACCATATTTTGATAGGTAATCCAACGAGAATTTTTACAGTAAGATTACAAATTTTGATCTTATTGTAAGGTCAATGTAAAAAGATACATGATTAAACATAAATTTAAAATCATTAAACGTAAAATATATTAAAAATATTATAAAAATATAATTATTAATGTAAACATTAGTATTAGTAACCTTAAACACATGATAATTTTGTTGTAATCTATGTTGTTTACATATTTCTAACATATTTTATATCTAATAATTTTAGATTTATACTTAATCATGTATTGTTTACATTTATCTCAAGAAAATTATCAAATGTTTATGATACTTTTAACATATTTTTTTAATAACTTTAAATTTACGACTTAAAGGATGATCACTGCTTCTTTTCCAAAAAGAACACAATTGAAGAAGCGCATTCCTAATCCTTTCGTGTATTTTACCAAATAAAAAATTGAAAAAGGGAGAAGTAGAAACCAATTTATATGCCTTTAGCAACAGTGAACCTGTCCAACTCAAAGACAAGGTACCTAAAAAATTCTGTCCAAAGCCCAGAAAGCAATCAAATGCCCAAACAGAATAGCTTAAAATACAAACTAGATAAACACAGCCAAAGAAGAAACAAGGAAGCGAGAGAGTGCGACAAAATTAACGGCAGGTTAAGGAGTTTTGGAGCAGTGCTCAAATTTCAATAATCAAATTCAACTTTTGATAATATCAAATAGAAAAAAAATTCTAATTTAGATATCGACTTTTTTTTTTTAAAAGCAAAGAATTTCATTAAAGAAAACCAAGATAAGCTCAAGGGACAACAAAGAGCCCAATAGGCAGGTCTTAATAGATATTGGCTTAATACTTAAATATACCCACAATTATTTGCATAAATGACATAAGCTCCTAGTTTTCTATCATATGCAAATTGATCCATAAACTTTAATTTTACTATAAAAAAACCCTCCAACATTTCAAATTAATGTAATTACATTTAACGTTAAATGATTCAACTACCATTTGTATATCCTATGTTATAATTAATGTAGATAGCTTCGTAGGTTGCCATATAGCATGTCATGTGTAGAATGCAAATGAAAGTTAGTGCTATTTAACTGATTTAAAATTAATTATGCTTATTTTATAAGTCATAAAAATCAAGGATTGATTATGCTAATTTCATGTTTTCAACTCTTTACGCAGAAGAGGTCATGCGATGAGCTAATCTCATAGAAAACATAAATAAACAAATTAATTAAAAATTCATGTTTAAATATCAAATGTTTAGCCTTCTCCCTCAACCAGCCCTAGATGCCGAGTCATAATGTTTAGCCTATTAAACTGGGATGGAGATGTGTACTCTTACGTGTCTAAAACATAATTTCTCAACAAAAAAAAAATTAATATCTAATATACTGTTAGAAGGATAATGACATATGTTCTTTAAAAATATTAAATAAATAAATAAATAAATAAAATAAGATATTTGTCGCATTCTAATCGTATTTGTAGAGTTAAAAAAATTCTATTGATGATGTATTAAATAATTATTCAAAAAATTTTCTATTTTTTGGTTAAAAAATTACTTTTTTTGGTGTAAACTATATGAATCATTATCTATTATAACGGTCTGAGATTAATCATACTCAAGGCTTAGTCGCAGTTAAAGCTCTTCACCCCTCCCCAAAGATGTGTTTAGTGGAGATTGAATACAAGAGCTCTTGTCTAAAGATGGTTAAAAAAATTACTATTTGCTTAAATTATAATACTAAATAAGTTGTTGGGAAGATTCAGTGTAATGCAATTAGAAGTCACATGTGATTTACGTTTTGATCAAAGGCATGTGTAAAAAATGAGAGAATGTTGAGCTAATTTGGTTCAATTTGTTGATGTTTATACACGGATGCATACGGTACTGTTAATTTGAGTTTATCAAATCAAATCATCAATAAAATTCAAGTCAGGCATTGCAGTCATAGGAAGTAAAGCAATTCAATTTAGTCTGCTCATCTGAGCAAAAAAAAAAAAAAATTAGTCTGCTCATTTATATTATTTAATGTCCCCTTTTTCGCTTGCAAAAATGTGAATCAGTCTGTTCATTTACTATTATAATTAAAACATGCACAAATATAGCTCAATTACTTTCCAGTCCACAATTTGACTTTCATCCGGGAAGCGAAAATTACAAGAGTAAGACACGTACATACACATTGGCAATTTAATAATAATAATAATAAGAGATACGATGATTTTGCTTAAGTTTTTTTCTTTTCCTTTTGCACGTTTTTTTAATTTATCTATCAAAAGTACAATTTCTTTCTGAATTATTAGCATAATATTAATTAATAAAAAGGAAAAAAAGTCATCACAAAAAGAAAGTTTATTAGCCTAATATTAGTTAATAAAAAATTAAGAAAAGTAAAGTCTACATAAAAAGACAAGAGATTTAAATTTCTAGCCGCCATGTAAAAAAATGTGAAAAACACAATCTGTTATTGTTTGTCGGTATTAATTTTATGTAAGAATTTGCGTCATTTTTTGGCCTTTTTAAAATTCTTAATTAAGAATTCTGTGCAAAAAAATAAAAAACGTGAAAAAGCTCCCATTGTCATAATTCTTTGAATTAAAATTATTAAAGATTGGAATTTGATTATTAGAACTGACATTGAACATTTTATCAACAAATTACATCACCGTTGGTAACTTTTATTGTCACATTTATCAACTTAATTCTTAATCATCTCAATCCAACCAGTAGCTTTCAGCCATATACACAATTCATGAATAGAGTTTTTTTGAATCTCATTAATGGAGAATTTTAGGAGTGACTGAATTCGATCGATGTGTTTAAAAATTAAACTCAAATAATGTAAGCTAAGAATATAATTAAGAGAAGTTATGGATGTAAATATTAAGTTACCTTCATTCCTGGTTACATATATTTATAAGGTTGATGTATGGTGCTAGTGTGGTTAGGAAGTATTGAATAAATTAAGAAATCATGATCTTATAATGGTAATAGCACACATTACGAGGTATTTAGGTTGGAATCTTAGGCTAATTGCCTTGAAGTAAATTAGGTAAAATGATACTTAATAGTTTGAGTCTACACTACACAATGACAAATCAAGGAAAAAAAAAATAGCTTGAAAAATCGGCTTTCGAAGTCATTACAAAGTGCTTTCAAATTGTGTAAAAAGAAATTGTTAGCATATGGTAATGCACAAGTCCTTCCTACAATGGCATAGCCACGATTCCAAAACGGGGTCAATTGACCTTACTAAAGTTTTGAATTTATAATATATATATATATATATGAATTTATATATAATGCATTGACAGTGTATAGTTTTTATACACTGTCAATGCATCAAAGATTGATACCTCATCAATAAACCTTTATGAGCAAATTAAAAAAATTATTTATATTTACTTTTAAAAGCTCAGCATATTTTTTAATTTGTCAATTAATAAAGTGTCAACATCTGATGCATTGACAGTATATAGAAACTATACACTGTCAATACATCATATACAAACCCATATATATTTGGGGTCAATGTATAATTTACAAAAATAAGAAAATCAATATAAAATACGTTATTTAATATATATATATATATATATATATATATATATATATATATATATATATAAAAGGGAAAAGATAAAGGAGTTAAGAAAACTTATATTATCTCTTACAACATAAAAGAGAAAAAAAATACAAAACTTAAGGAGAGATTTGAGAGAGAATAGTTAGTGTTAAAAACAAAGTTAACCAACAAAATTAGTCTCAATATTTAATTATGTGACTATTTGTAAGTAAGATTAAAATAGAAGAAAGAGTTAATACTTGAGATATGTATAATCTTTTTGAAACCCTAATTTGAAATAGAAAAATTTCATTTTTATGTATTAATTACATGAACAATAAGTTAAAATATTATATTCTTTTATCATATTTTTATTTTGTTTCGGCTTAAATTTAATTATTTCATTTATATTTGATATTAAATGTTAAATATTTGTAGATGTTGAAAAATTAATTGAATATTGGTTAGAGTGCTATGTAAATTGAATCAAGAAGTTTGCAAAATTAGTTTTTTATTATTTATTTGGTATTTAATAATTTTGTCAGTCAAAAATTAGTTCTTTAAAAAGTATATAGTAGAAAATTTAATTTTAGTATTTTAAATTTTAAATTCAAAGTTCATAAATTTTTTATTAAAATCTTATTACTTACAGATTTTATTAAAAATATTTTTATTTAGTTAATGCAGAAGTCTTTCAAAAGAAAAACAACATTGAGGCAACCGCTTAATAATCAATAAACTAATGAATAAAGCTCAAAACAAGCTTGTAGTGAAATCGATTTAAAAACTCTTTTTCCAAATCTTGAATTTAGTAGTAAAATCATGAGTTATCCGACTTACTTCCAAAATAGACATTGTCAACCACATGATCATCCTTCTGATTTCAATTTTTGCCCTTTATTATCAACAATTTTTTCCTTTCATTTGTTTTGCTGAAGAAAAATAAAAGACTTTCATATCCTTGAAAAAAAAACATATAATTTGTTTTGTTTTAATTTTTAATCTTTGTATAATTCCTGAGTTAGTTTGTGTGGCTTGACGCGTGACATCGAATTCATTCGGAAATTTTATAATAATTAATCCTTAAGAAACCCATTACAAGAGTGAATTGATAAACAATTTTAAATATTTAAATAAATATTAAAAAATGATACAAATAAAAATAATTGAACCTACAGTTTTGAAATATAAAAAGGCACAATTACCACTTAAAAAAATATAAGTAATTTTTAATTATATTTTTATAAAATTAAAAAACTAATATATATTTATTATTTATTATTACATGAATTTTTTTAAAAAATTTATCAACAAAATAGGTGCCACTTAACTCACATCAAGCTCAGAGAGTTTAAAATAATATGGATATATAAATAATTTACAATATAAGCTAAAAAGCACACGTACCTAACTTTTACCAAATTGATATTTATAAAAACAAGGATAATGTGTAAAATTGGATTTTGAAGATGATTTTACCAAATTCTGAAGACTTTTACTTTTGGGCTTTTTCATGTTATAGTTTCTTCCTCGTGCAATAAAATAAAATCCATCTTTAAATATACAAGGCATGAAAAGACCTCCCATTGCGTAATGATTATGCAATTTTGATGAAACATCTTCTTTTTTTTTCATACAAACATGAAATATATTCACATACGTATCCAATTTGAATTTAACCCAATTCGGCCAAAAGAATAAATGTCTAATAACATTTAATTGGCAAGAAAGTAATTTTTAATGTATGTATAATAAAATTCATTTTTCATATACTGATTGTGAAAATTTTTAATTTTAAACTATTTTTAAAATATATTCACTGTAAACACCCAATTTTGTCTAAATCGTAATACAATTGCTAAAAATTTTTCGATCAAAATTTTTTTAGGCCAATTAGGCTTTCGAAATCCGAATTAGAATATATGGGCTTCAAGGCCCATTAAAATGGATTGATATTGGTTTTTTATTTTTATTTTATTTTTATCTATTTATTTTTATTATTATTATTTTTCTTATTTTATTTTATTTTATGTATTTATTTATTGTTATTATTATTTGTATTATTTGTTTATTATTATTACTATTATTTTTATTATATGTTATTATTATTATTATTATTTCTCTATATATATTTATTTTAGTTGTTTTTATTTTTATTTTCATTATTTGTTTTTATTATTATTATTATTATTATTATTATTATTATTATTATTATTTTGTTTTGTTGTCCATCAACTCCTGCCAACCCCTCCCTCGAGGCTGTTCATTAGCCACTGCCACCACACCAGTTCCTGTCACCCATCCATCAGCCGGCCAGCTACCCTGCCCCCCATCCCATCTACACCAAACCCCATGCCAGACTCCTTTAAAAGACCCACCTTTTTCGCCCTAAGGGGACGACTGGGAGTCCTCTGCTCACCAACCCCAAACCAGCAACCCCATTCGATCACCATTTTCGACAGAGCCGAGCCTCATCACCACAACACAAAAGCCTCTTCGACACAAAAGCCAGCAACCATCAGTCCCTCAACCCCATCACCGTGAGCCACTGCCAACCCAAGAAATCACCATTCAACTCACCATTCACCATCGCCAAACAGCCATCACCTCGATACACACAGCCCCTAGCATTACCGAACCAAAAACCCCTCTTCAACCACGCAAATCCAAAACTAAAAGCCCTAACCACCACTGCCTCTTTACCAGAACCGAGATCCCTATCACGCACCATCACTCGGCCGCACTTCGTCACCGTCTAACCTCACCCGTAACAACCCAGCAACTCCGCAAGCATCATCAACACTGCCACAAACCTAGACACTACCCCAAACTCCTTCAAAAACCGAGATCTAAACCCCAAAATTAATTTTGAAACCTGCAAAAAACACAAACACAAAAAAAAAACAAACCAACAACAACAGAGAACCAGAGAAAGAGATTTCGGCTTGAAGTGTAGTGGTAGTCCGACGGCGGAGGAAGGCAGATCTGGGCTTGAAAGCCGACGGCTTTAGCTCCAGATCTAGCGCTTTTACAGGGTTTTAGGGAAATCTAAGTGGGGATTCGTGCTCAGGAGACGAAGAGCTTCCGGAAAGTCAAAAGCTCGTCGTGTTTTGTCTACCGGCAATGGCGGTCGGCGGCAATCTCAGCGGCTGCCGGAAATCGCTCTGGCCAAGAGCCTTTGAGGCTTTGAACATTTTTTTTGTGAAAAAGGAAGCAAATGAATTAAAAGAAAAAGGATCTTTTATAGTTTAAAAAAAAAAAGAAGAAAAAAGTTGCTGCCGACTCGCGCGTGGACCCTGATCCGACCCGGGATCCACGCTCCCGACCCAGCAGAGGAAGATCCGCGTGCCAGCTAGCCAACCCGGCTCCACGACCCGTGACCCGGCTCATCAACCCGCGTGCGACCCGATCTGGCCCCCCTACTTTGGGCCACGTGGAACGCTTTTGGGCCTTTCCTTGGGCTGTCCAACTTGGGCCTCCTTGTTTTCCTTTGGGTCCAAGCCCAAATCCATTTTGGTAAATTTTTTTCTTTCTTTTCTCATTTGTTTATTTATTTATTTAGTACTTATTTGTTTTGTTAATTAAAAATTAAAAAATAAAAAATTTATTATTATTATGTGTGCTTTTAATATATTTTCATGGCAATAAAAAAAATAAAAATAAATGTTTTTTTATCTAAATAAATAAAAATTAATAATAAATCTAAAATGAATAAATGTCCGATGATGTGATGTTATGAAACTCATAAGTAGTGACTTCTTGACTGATCTCTAGGTGAGAAGAGTTTACTAAATGTTACCAGAGTATTGGGATATTTAATATGATTTTTCAATAATTTAAATTTTTATTAAAAATGAAAATAAATGATTTATTTTTTTATAAAAAAAACAAAGAAAAATAAATAATGAAATTTAATAATTAAACAATGGTCCGATGATGGGATGTCATGAAACTCACAAGTAGTGATTTCTTGACTGATCCCTAGGTGAGAAGAATTGATTAAATGTTACCAGAGTATTGGGATATTTAGCTAAATTTTTCAATATTGAGAGTTTCATAAAAAAAATCAAAATATAAAATTCTTTTATAAATACACGTGCATTATCCATTATCTGTTTGCATCATATGCATTCATAATAATTTTCGAAGCAAGTGTGAATCTTCCGATGATGGGATTCTATAAAACTCACAAGTCGTGATTCTTAAGAAATCTCTAAGTGAAGAAATTATCTGAAATGCTACCAGAAGTATTCGGGTACTTCGGAATAATTTTCAATACAAAAGATTTTCACTTATTTCAAATAAAAAATAAAATTTAAATGTTTCAAAATTAAAAGAATAAAATTGATTGCAATAAAAATAGAAATTATTTTTAAATATTAAATTAAGACCATTTCATTAAAACAAAAAGGATAACACGTGATTAAGATGGTATCGTTTTTTAACAGGCGTTGTGGGGGTACTAATCCTTCTCCATGCGTAACCGTACTCCCGAACCTGATTTTTGTTTTCGCAGACCAAAAATTGTCTTTTTAATAAAACTTAATTATTTTTGAGATTTTGTTAAAAAGATAAATATTTTTAGGTGACCAATCACACCTAGTCAAAAAAGATTGGTGGCAACTCCCTATTATTTTTAAAATGTTTTTAAAATTCGTCGAGCGCGAATTTGTTACGACATTCACGAAAACAGATTCATTATACTTAAAATCATTTTTTCTATTTCTTGCTGATAAATTATCGATCAATAATAAAAAAAAAAGTAGAATTTAAAAAGTTGGAGAATCACATGCTCAAACTGTTTTTGGCAAAGATATTTGTTCTGTTAAACTAACGAATTTATAAATAAATGTAGTTTTGAAAATAGAGGAAAATTATTAATTTCACCAAATAATTAATTAATTTTTTAATTCCAAAATGTGAAATTGCCAGTGCTCATGGCTAGTTTGGATGGACAATGAGATTAGTTCTGGTGAAATTGAAAATAGCAGTGATAGTGAGATTAGTTACTGTAGCGAGAAGATTGGGTAATGTAATAGTGATATATGTTCAGATACAATTACAACATTGACAGTGAGGTGAGAGTAGTGAAAAAATAAAATGAACATTAAAGACATTATCTTAAAGTTTATATATAATAAAATTTATAATATATTTTGTATGTATAAAAAAATTAAAATTAGTAAAATTATTTTAAATAAAATTTTCTTTGTAATAAATTAAAAATTAATTGCCAGACAAGAAAATGGAATGAGGAACTACTACAGCATATGTTTATGGATTCAAATGTAAAAGAGATTATGAAGATTCCTTTACTAGGTTTGAATTGTCTAGATCTTTTGGTGTGGCACCATAACCTTTGTGGCATTTATTCTATAAAATCAAGATATCAGATTCTAATGCAATACCGCAAGAGTATGGGAGATCATACTGCATATGGGGGACAATTATAGGATGAATCATTTGACACCAAACTTGATGCATTGGTTTGGAAGCATATATGAGGTATGGATGTTCTGAACAAAGTAAGGATGTTTCTATGGTGATGTATTATTATCATAGGATGATATTTTGTGAGTTATATATGTGCTACTATATTTGCTTTATTAATGTTTTATGCCTAAAATAGCTTACTAATGTTTAGTTTTGTCACATCCCGTAATATACAATAAATATCACATTTCACATACATAACAGTGATTAGTTAGACTATTTGTGATATCTTTGTCACCATCCACTTTCACTTGTAATAGTAAACATTTAGTAAATAAAATTTATATTTATCTATTTTCAATATTTACATAACTGTATTATCAATTTACATCCCCTGTACATGATGATATAAATTGTAGTACTGTACAATAATGTTTAAACATATAAAGAAGATAAATATACCTCCAAAATCCACTAATAGCTACCTCGAGATACCATAAGCGCAGCCAAATCCTCGGAACGATATAACAAAAAGTCATTACAGATAATCTGTGGAGTGAAAAAATAAAGGGGTGAGCCAACATGCTCAGTAACAGAATCATATGTAAAATTGATATTATGAAATCTATATGCTAAAAACACTCAACTCCGAACAGTGCACGAAGGTATAAATCAAGATGGATACTATAGTCGGCTAGGAAACCAGTCGGAGGATGGGAGGTATTTTAGAATACCTATCATGTTTCAACCCTTAGAAGCAACTATAGGGAGTAAACATTCGAAATTGATATGAATAAACATTTTAATCACATAAAGACAATTTATTCAATATATATATATATAAAACAATATATATATAAACATTTTCATTTAAACACTTCAGTAAACAATTCAATATAAAAATCCAATAAACAGTATAGTACACTTTAAAACTTCACAATACAGTCAACATTTAAAACATCCATTTCAGTACCAGTAATATTTTTCATGAAATAAACAATACAGTACAGTGGAGACTAGGCAATACCCAAAGTATATCATGCTGTAATAATATCCCAAAAAGGGAGAAATAATAACTCATAAGACATATAGCCATAGTCTATGGGGTCCATAGTATGCACTAATCAGGTGACAACTAGGATGCTGATAATAGGATCAGTATCTATCAGCAATAGTACAATAACAGTAACACGTGACACGTGAGCATGATATGAGACCTAGCAGTCTCAAAATAGTGTATATCCAATATAAATGCCATTTATGAAATCAATTTCACTGATAATATCTTTAATCGGTTCATAAATAGATATATTAAAAACATACTCAGTTTATGAATAAAAATTCATAAAATATTCACACTTCAGTATTCTTTCCTGAAAACGTTCTATTTATCTATAGAACAATAATAAGCATATGCTGGTACCTTCACGTAATTAAAACTCATTAACATGAATATTTAAATATTGATTTTAGGTAGAAATAATTTCTTAGAATTTCTATAATTTTCGAAAGAGTAACGGTTGTTTTCTAACCTAGCCTTCCCACACGGAAAATACAGTTTATAAACAAGCCAGTATCCATAATTTCATCAATTCCAAAGCAATAAAATTCCAAATCACTTCATAAAATTCATTTAAGCCAAAACATGCATTCACATTATCCGTATAGTTTACACACTCATCCCTTACGTACTTTTTCTACCGACTCTTCGATAGCACCACTTGTAAATCAACACTCCTGGGTTGTAAAACATCATACCAATCACCATTATTCACCATAATTAAATTTCTAATAAACTTACCTTCATCAAATTCTACCACAGTTTCAGTAGAAAATATTAAATCTGTATAAATTTGACCGGTACTAAAAATAACTTCGCCTACATAACTTCGATTTTAATTATGACTCACCAACAGTCTTCTTAAAATTTCTACAGTCTCATGGCACCCTAAATTCATCAAATTGAGCAATAAAACCTCATCCCCTTAGCTTAGCTGAATGGTGCTTATGGCTAAACACATGGAATTTCAACAATTCAACCTTAATTTCATGCTTATTCATCATTTTGGTACCATTTCTGTCACGGCCCGAAGGCCACAACTTTCACTTAATACTTATACTTTTCTTAGTCTACAAATTTATGGACTAAATTTTTCTTTTTCATTTTAAGATTTGTATTCAGTGTCAGTGTAGTTACTACTTTAATTTCACTGATTCTCTATACAATACTTTGTCACACTTCTAAGTTACATCCCGACTCACTGGACAACGTAAGTACTGTGTATTAATTAAAGTCTGTACATGTAAACAAGAGATTTACAAAAATGTATACCTCAAAGTAACGAAGTGGATTCGCAGGATAATGGCAAATGCCAAACCTGTATATCGTCTCCGAAGGCTCACTTAAAAGCTCTCATAGCAAATTGTAACTTCAATAATCTGAAAAGAGATGAAATTAAGTAAGGTGAGCAAAACCACGACTCAATAAGATACTAATATAAATGCAGGAGTAGAATTATACTTTTAACCACAATGCTTAAAACCTGCAAGTTTGCAATTACAGTTCACCTTTTTCATCAATAACATCTCATTAACTCAACTCCTGTCATCTGTTTATCATTTAGACTTCTAAATAAATCAATAATCACTTTCAATCTTTTTATCCTTATACCACGATACATCGCACAACAATGCATCGTGTATCATGTTTAATTGAGATATCCTATCAAGTCATCGCACAACAATATGTCGTGTCCAATCTGAATATCATATACTATTAGTCCATACTCTCATCAATCTCATAGTACATCCTGTCCAATTGAGATATCGTATCAAGTCACTTTTTGTTTCATAATCATACTTCTGTATTCTATCATCTCATATCACTTTCCATACGGAGAATCATGATCACGATGGTACGAAGTCATAATTCTCTTCGTGTATATTCTATATTCATGTATCATATCATATCATGACATCATGTAGATGAAATATCGTCACCACCAAGTCGTGATACTCCTCATATACTCTTCATGTTTTTGTACCATATAAGGTCATGACATATCTTATGTAAAAAGCATACTATTATGTCATGATTTAGTAGGCAGTTTATGTAACTTTACTGTATAAAGCGCTATCATTTCAAATCGTATCATATATGCTTTTAGAACATGCTCAAACATATAAGTTTCAATTCATTTCATATTTACTTTTAAGACATGATCGGAGCATGTACAATTTGCAAATCATATATTCGATTTTAGAACATGTCTAAAACATGTGCGGTTTCAAAACATTTTTCATATACTGTAACTCATATCAGGTTTAGAGTTCATATCAAATCAAACTATACTCTAGACCGCATATCATGTCAAGTTCGACACAAAACCATATATGAATCATATAAGTGTCGAAATCATATCACATGTACTTTTAAAAAATGTTTAAAACATGTACAATTTCAAAATATATTTCATTTCAAACATGTCTCATGTACTGTATAAATCATGTCAAGTCTAGAGTTCATATCAATAAAATCATACTCTAGACTTCATATCATATCAGTTTGAGACTAGGCTAGATCCCTAATGCTCTATCAATAAAGACTTAAATCACTATAGCTAGCAGTGAAAATCATGTCATCGTCCCTTGGAAACCAACTAGGGCGCTATCTATGGCCATAGACCTCATCTCTCTCAACCCCACTGATCAGGCCTGACTGAGACCTGTCCACGACTATTGTCGGACAAGCATCTTTGTCTAATGAGTAATCTCCAATTAGGCGGTTTCCACTATGTTTTATTGAGTTTAATTCTTTTAGGGTGCCTATAGTCTCATAAGACATTCAAATCTTTAACTTTTCATGTCAAAAATCATGTAAGGCATATGGTACAATTCTTTAAGATAATTCATATATAAAAATATGTATATACCATATACTTTCTTTTTAAAACTATTCTATACCTTTTAGCATTCATATAAATGTTATTACAACATCATAAGTTGTAACAAGGCATGCTATAAAACCATTTCAGTATGTAATTTCGGTGATAGTTTCAAATGTCAATATAAGCAATATCTTCATCTAATACAGTGAAGCAATTCATTTAAATTTATCACCACCAATCATTCGATTTCAAAACTTTCTTTCTGTCACATTAGTAAATCAGTATTCAAATCAATTCAATATTCATTTCATTCGGTCTTCAAATTGTTCAGTACTCCAATTATTCAATAATCAGATCACTTGGTATTCAAACCATTCGGTATTCAATATCCTTTTTCGATAATTATCGACTATAACAATCATTTGTATATTTCATTATCGGTACTAGTACCACATCATTAGTATAAATCCTCTTAGTATTTATGAGTATTTAAATACCATGTTTTTATATAGCCTTCAAGGAACTGAAATTTTGTAATACCAATATCATCATTTGATATCTAATTCAGAGTCGACATCGAGGGTAACAAAACCACAAGATCGATATTCACTTATCAAATCCATCTATGGTTTAACCTATTGGCACATGTTCATAATTCTCGACTTAAGGTTCAATTTCATTCACTATCACAAAACCATATCACAATCTTCAACTCTATTTTTTATATGGCTTGTATAATAGAATACCATGCTAGAATTATCTATAAGGCATCATCAATTCAATTTTTGGTTGGCAATTTACCCACTTAAAAGAATTTGCCAATTTCCACTATCAACAGTGTTTCAATCATTTAAGTTGCCTTTTGACTATCTATGTTATTGCAAAAATTTTAGTTCACATCTATTTAATATCGATATGTATAGGTACATTTTTATGTAGACGTGTGTTCTATCAAATGTCTATAAGACATCACAATCTACTTTCTTATCATCATCATCTCAATCATACCACTAAGACGGACCATTCATCATGTCCTCTAAATTTCTCCAAGTCACTCAAATGTGAGAGAATATTTTTTGAGACCTATTCCAAGGTTATAATCAAATCCGTATAATCACATGTGTGACGCCCATTTATTTGAATCTATCAATTCTTTTTCTCTTTTAAGTTATATCGTATAATCATCGTCACTTTTATCGGTGATCCACCCAATAGATAATTCCATCTCAATCTCAACTTGATAACCATTTTGTGATATTAAGATGACTTGATTTATCGATTCTATAAGGCTTAAACCATATAATTCATCACGTTATCATGCTCAATGATCTATCTTCTCCTTGATTTCAATATCAACTTTTTCAGTAATACAATAAAGTCCTTTTAGTGTTTATTTTTCAATAATTATTTCCAAAATTTCATTTATGTGAGAAACTTAATCTTTTTCCTCAAACGTTTTCATAGAAATTTCGGCAGCATAACGGCTTAATTTTCATTAAACCTCCTGCAAGGAAAACACAATTTATACCACAACCGTTGATTCTCACAATTCCTTTATCTCTTACTAAGACCCCCACCATTAGTTGTGTGTCCTTTTAGTATTTAAAAATCATTCCATCAATGCATCATATCAAAATCATAATTCAAAATCATACAATATAATGCTACTAATGCTTTATAAAAGTATCTTACCTTTTTGACTTCTGAGCCTAGCCGAAATTCACCACTTGCCTCATTGCCATGCTGCCAAAATCTAAACAATTCACATATATTCATTTAGAAAAATCATCCAACAATTCCATAAATTTAAATGGAACATAATAAAATCTTTCAATTCCTTACCTGTATTCAACATTAAATTTCAGGTAAGGTACTTCCCAAGCTTCTCTTCTTTCCTTCTTCTTCTTCTCTTTCTTCTTCCTTTTCCTCCTTTTTCCTTTTCCTTTTCCCCTTTTTCTTTTTCTTTTCTTTTCTTCTTTTCTTTTCTTTTTCTTTCTCCTTTCCTTCTTTTTATTTCTCCTTTCTTTTCTTCTTTTTTCTTTTCTTTTTCTTTTTTTTTTGGCCTGAACCGGTTCAAACCGGTTCAGGCTGGTTCACCTCTGTTTGGTCAGTTCAGCCACCAACGGCCACCCATTTCGGCGATTCAACCACTCCACAGCTAGTCAAGGTTGCCACGAAGCCAAATCTAGCCTCCATTTCCCGAGCGACAGTGGCGGCGGTGGCGGATCTGGTGGTGGGTTTTCGACCTCCTTTCTCCCTCTTTTCTCCCCCTTTTCTCTTCCTCCTTTCACTGCCGGCTATTCCTTTCACTTGGCCTGACCTCGCCGGCGTCGAAGGCAACGATAGCGGCGTCTGGATCGACCGGCATTGCCTCTTTCCTTTTTCCTCTCTTTTCCATTTTCGCCTCGTTTTTCTCTTCTTTTCTTTTCTTTCCCGTCGCCGGACGTCCCTCTCCCTTCCTCTCTCGCCGGCTACAGCCCCTTCTCCTTCCTCTTCCTTCTCTTCTTGTCGATAGGGGGTCGGCTTCCTTGGGGGTTTTCTCCTCTGTTTGTAATAGTGGAGAAAAGGAATGGGGGTTGGGTTGTATCCCGACTCCCCTTTCCGATTTTTTTTAATTATAATTATATATAATTATAATTATATATTAATACATTATTTACAATATATATATATATATAAATACATATTTTGTACCAAAATATTTAGGTATTTATATATATATATATATATATAATTTTTGTATTAACAATAAATATATATATCTATACACTTTAGTTTAAATAACATTTATATTTCATATGTATATATATTTATATATACATACATGTATAATAATGTACATATGTACTTTATTTGGATTATAAAATACTATATATTAATATATAGTAATATTTCATGTTTTTTTACATATGTACTTGTATAAAAACATATTTATATAATATTAATATATAAATATATAATATACACATTTTTTTCTTAAATTTTGGATTTCTTAATATCCAATTTAATTTCCTCAATGCATTTCTCTATACACATTTTTCGATCTTTTACTTCATCCATTTCTGCAATTCCGACATATTACTATTTCGCAAATAAATTTATTTATTTATTTTTACTTATCTATTTACATAAAAATTTAAATTTCCAAATATTTAATATTTATTTAGAAAATTCTCGGTCTTCACAATTTCCATGCATCAAACTATACGGTTTCATGAAGCTTCAACAATGGCTGAAAACCCTAGGGAGTGATTTAAGGAGATTCAATCCAAACCAAGGTTAAAGTATGCTTAGGAAGCTTAAATGTACCATTTCTTACCATTAAAACTTAAGAAATCCAAATGTTTAAAGAGAGCTTACCTTGGCCGAATATGTCACGACCTAAAGGTTGCAACAATACCTCTTGCTTGTACGGATGCGTAGAATTTAGGGCTAATTTTTCACTTTTCTATGCTTATTTTCTCTAAGTATAGTACCGTGAAATTTATTTAGGGACGTTAACTCCCACGCCTATTTTTAACATTTTACCCAGGTTAAATACTTGCACAAAACCCATAATTGATATATAGATAATAATTCCCACAATGGCAATTGATTTATAGTCTGACATTATTATCTCTAAATTCACCATATTTCTTTCACTTAATGAGTCTACATTTCTTCACAACTTCAGTCTATTTCCAAATTATAACATTTCATCCATATGGTTTCATATCTTGTTGCTTAGTCACTTGTTCATGCCATTATATCATATATCCATACATCCATACTCACGCAAGGATTAGCAGTTCTATAATTTATCATTAACGTAGTCTAGATGCTATTCACTACCTTGGGTTACATCCCATCTATATCAATAAATCCAAAGTAGCCTAAAATTTGTATTAAATATAAAAGAATAATGTATACCTAAAGTGCTCAAAATAATCCCTTTGGGAGTTGGGACGATATTTCAGGCCTCAATAGTTTTCAGGAAGATCCGAAATACTTCCCCAACTCTGTGCCCAATTTGAAAAATGCTAGAATGGGGTTTAATGAGCAAGGCTCAGTAAGTTAATTATATAAATGCAGAAGTAGCTTTATACTGTCCTAAATGCAATGCATGAATCCACACTTATGTAGTCATCAAATATCTTTTCTATTGTAATCAATAGGTACTTCCATAGATATCATGCCCTAATGGATTCTAACCCAGTACCTGTATCCATAAGTAGCCAAATTCTAATGCATAGTTTAATACAAATCTCAATGTATACATTGATCATCCACTAACACACTATACCATGTAACTTTTTTGTCATTCATCTGTACTCAATAATAATCGACATTTGTCTTTATACATCTCAAAACCCTAACACATGCAATACACGTAGTATGATTTCAAACCTCATATGCAATAATTATGAAATACACTACGTGAAAGAAACATTATATTAAAACATTGATGTTATCATTGGTGTCAAAGCATATGCCGAGGCTTAAGACGTACTTAAACTCAGTTAAAACATGTGAAACCATCAAAATCAATTCCCAAGGCCGAGACATTGCTCCGGCTCATGGTCCAAAATACACAGACTAGTATCAAGTATGGTTTCCAAAAACAACGCACGAGCAATAATAAATCAAGTCAATGTGATGGAGATATGGCATACTCAATCAAGTATCAACTATTAATCAATAAAGACTTAATTCCACTATAACTACTAGTGGTTCGAAAACGCCCCAACGGAGAAGAGCTGTATATTTGGCCATGATAAACTCTGGTCTCATTGATCAGATGAGGGTCCAAACTTATGTCAGAGCTTATCTGACACATCCAAAATAACCTTACCAGAACCCGTCTGATAAGTCCGCATGTATACCTAGGAGCACCGCTCACTCAAGCATGTCCATTTATGCTTTATTGATGTCAATATACACATGCCAAAATCTCAAAACAGTTCAGTAATTATCTTTAATTCTATCATCTCAGAAAACATGAAACCTTTTCAATTTTGTTCGTCAATTGTTTAAATTCGTATTCGTATGCATCATGCTTTCTTTTAATCTTGGTGAACTTACAAAGACTAACACATTCATTTAAGCATCTCAAATCAAAGCATTTTCTATAAAACTCATGTTATATAATTTGTATATGCTCAAAGCCATGAAGTAAACATGAGTTTAAATCTCGTGATATGCTTATGCAGAATGTATATGCAATTCTACAATCATGCTGTCAAATTCAATTTCAATCCAAGCACACATCATCTCGTAATTAAAGCTTTACTTAGTAACTTTGATATTCTTAAGATCAGTGTTTACCAATCATGTCCATTCACCAAATTCACTTTCACGGAACTAATACTAAGACCCTTACAACTAGTATGAGTCCTCTTGGTATGTCACAATTATTTAAATATTATAAAACCAACAAAAATCATCAAAATATCAAGATGATGCAATATTGTAAATTTTAAATCTAAGACTTATCCACAACCAAAAACCAAGATCATTTACCATCAAAAGATCATCACATATCCAAATTTCTCAATAATTCTCCAAAACCCAATATGCAGATTTTAGGTCACTAAATCGATATTAATCTCAGTTATACCACTAGTTCATTCAATTAAGCAATCCTATACGACCTAGACAATATAAATCTACCACAGACTTATATAATTGTCTTACCATTTTAAAGTTTAGAGTGCGTAACTTCTGAGCTTTACAAGCATGCCTTGAATTTCACACGCACACCTATCTCGATGCACATATACCTTCAAATTTCAATAATTCATTTAGTATTGATCCGATAAAATTCCAAAATATATATACACACATGTATATATGTATATATATTTAACGATATTGACTTGCATTTAACCCAAACCAAGGTTCATATATATTTATATTTCCTTTTTGCATGTGCTCATGTATTTAACATATTATACATATGCATATACATATATTTATATATGTATATATATACATATCTTGGCAGACATGTACTTATATACATATATATATATATATTCTTTTCTTTTTTCTTTTCTTTTCTTTTCTTTCTTTCTTTCTTTCTCACCTTATCTCTTGGCTTGTGCAGCAGCTGACCACCTTTCCGCCTTGTTTTTGAGCTGTTTGTCTTCCTAAATGCTTCACGCTACCCAGCCCTTACAATGCCTCAAACTCTAGCTTGATTATGGCCTTCAAAGTAGTAGCCAAACACCTTTGTAAGCAGCTCCACATCAGTCACCAACATGTTTTGTTTTCTGCTCTTCCACCGGTCACCAATCACAGTCGCCTACAGCCTTTGTTTCAAGCCACCTAGAGATTCGAATGCCCTTAACTCAGCCACTTCTCATCGCTCTCAAGCTCAATCCAAAAGAAAACAACCTCTATTCAGCTAAAGCACAGCCACCTGAAGCTTTCGTTCAACCCTGGAAACAGCCCTCGACCGTCACCAAAATCTCAAGTTTCCTTCATTAAATCTGAACTTGAAGCAGCACCATTGGAACATTAGTTTCCAGTCTTAAACTACTTCCTTTCAGCTTTCCCTTTATCTCGGCTCAACCACACCTTTGTCATTCCTGTTTACAGTCAAGATATTACTCCACTCCTCCTTGTTTCACCACTGTTTCCAGCCTCCTTACACTCGTATTCCTTTTTCTCGATTAGCCCTTCCCTTTCTGTGATAACTGCTAAATTTTTGAATTTAATATTAAAGCAAATAGATAGGTTGAAATAAATAAAATTATTATATGAGGATTGATATATAGTTGGAAGTATGATTTTCAGAGAAATAATGGAATAGAAGATTTGTAAGGAATGGAAATATATATATGTAAATATATATATAAATAATTGTATAGCAATACATATGTACAAATAACAAATATAGTATATATTATTATTGTGTATTGATATATACTATTAAATGTCTTTAAATAGGTACATATGTATAATATTATTTTATATATATTTATGTATATATAAATATATATAAATATATGAATATGTATACAAATGAAATACAAATTGATATTTTAAATTTTTATGTATAGATAGATAGATAGATAGATAGATATATATATATATATACATGAATAAATACAAATATATATACATATAAAATGTATATTGTAGTTTAATTTAAAGTATATCTATATTATATATATCTTGTTAATATACAATATATATCATTATATATTATATATATTTATATAGTAAAATACTATATACTTAAAATAATAATATTATATTTATAATATAGTTATAAATATAACCATAAAAAAAATAAAAGAAAAAGAATCAGGAAAATCGTGACCCGATTTTCCCATTCTTCTCTGTTACAAAATAGAGAAGAGACACGCCAGCCGACCATTGTAGGCAGCGAGAAAGAAAGAGAGATAGAAGGGGAAGCCGTCACCGGCGAGGAAAGGAAGAGGAGAAAGTTGCCAACGACGGGAAAGGAAAAGGAAAGGAGAGGAAATCGGAAGAAGCGAGGCGAAGTCGAAAAGGAAAAGAGAAGGAAGGAAACGGCGGTGCCTGTCGGTCCAGGCATCACTACCTCAACCTCGACGGAGGTAACGGGAAGAAGAAGGAAGCCATCGGTGAGGACGACAGCGGCTGAGGAAGGAGGAAAGAGGAGGAGAAAGGCCGAACCCATTTTGGCCAGATCCCCCGCCGTGCCGCCGAGCTGGGCTGAACGGAGACCACCAGTAGCTTCGCCGTGATGCCGACCAGCTGTGGAGATGCCGAACCATCAGGGAACCGGCACCGGAGGAAGACCGGCCATTTGGGGCTAAATCGGTCTAAACCGGTCTGAACCGGTTCAGACCAGAAAAGGAAAAAGGAAAAAGCAAAAGAAAAGAAAAAGGAAAAGAAAAAGAAGAAAAAGAAGAAAAAGAAAGAAAGAAAAGGAATTTTATGAAAATTCAAAAATTTACGAAAATTCGGTAAGAAATTTTCGAAAATTGTTTAAGAAAATGATTAATTTAATTATTTAAATAAATTGAGAAAAATTCTAAATGTTAGAATTTGGTTTCTAGAAATCCTTCTCGGTGAATGAGACGATGGAATCGAGAGAGGCGAACACAGGCGCAACGGTGGTGAAGAAGTCGCCAACCTAAGACAGGTAAGGGAGACATGTGCAGCACTGTAAGGATATTCAGTCTGCATGATTTTAATTATGAATTAAATTATGAAAAAATGCTGTGGTGATTTATCTGTTTGAAATTATGGTGATTTATCTGTTTGAAATTGTGGTGATGGACTGGCTGCGATATAAAACTGTATTTTTCTGTGCAGGTAGGCTAGTCGATCGGCAGTCGTCACGCTGCCGAAAAACTTTAGAAAATTACCGAAAATCACCGAAAATCATAATAAATGATTCGATTTCACGAGAAACGATTTTCAATCACAAAAAAAAAAATTGATTATTTTTCATGAAACATGAATATACGGAAGTTTAATTTTAAAATATTCATGTTTTCGAGAAGTGTGAAAATAAAATCACCGAAAATTCTCTCGAAGTGTAAGATTACACGTAATACGAGATGAAAAATTAAAAGACAAGAAGTGAATATTTTATTAATATTTCTTCAAATATTCACTTGATTTCACAAATAACCTTTATGGTTTTAATTATGAAAATAATTATTTATAGAAATTCCATAAAGGTTAATTAAAGATGAAAAATAGTATTTTGAGACTAGAAGGTCTCTACACGTGTTTATAAAGGAAAACATGGTGACGAGGTTATTGAATTTGGAAAATAAATATTTTACTTTTCCATAAATCATGAAAATATTTGAATTGAATTTCGATAACTTTGAAAGCCATGTTTTGGAAAGAAAGCACGAAAAAACGTGCGTATATGTTTTATGGTGAAAAGAAATAGTTATAACATCTTATGTTTTTACAGTGTGATTACTCTATAAACTGTTTTCATCGTAATATGAGAAAATGTGATATACACCTTTATAAATTTTTGAAAAATGTTATTTATTTTATAAATTTCTTAAAAGTGATGATATATACATGTGAGCCTTATGGATAATTATGGAATATTTCAAATTATTTTAAATAAGATCCATAAAGGCTATGGTATGATTTTTATACTGTTTTGAGACTTAGGCCCCGAGTTTCATGCATTGTACTATTACTGTTACTGTCACGTGGCTGATTGACTAGCTAGTCATCAGCGTCCCGGATTGTCAACTAGCAAGTGTACACCGAGGACATATTATAGATCATGGCCATAGATCTCAATACTGATATTGTGTCCCTTAGTGGACGAAGATAGCATGATTTAATTGTACGATGATGCCTAGTCTCACTTACTGATTACTGTTTACTAAAAGGATTTACTGAATCCTGTTTACTGTACTATACTATTTACTGTACTGAACTACTGTACTGTTTACTGAGCAAAATCGTACCAAAACACAGTTTTACTGAACTGTACTGTTGACTGTTGACTGTTTACTGAAATGGTAGCCACTGATTTCTGTTTTACTGAACTGAAAGCTACCATTTACTGTTTACGGAACTAAAAGCTACCGTATACTGTTTACTGAATTGGTAGCTACTTTTTACTATTTACTGATTGAACCGTATCAAGATACTGTTTTACTGATCTGCAAGATACTGTTTGACCGAATGGTACTGTATTGAATATTACTGTTACCGAATTGTGCTGAACTGTAAGATACGGTTACTGAACTAAAGAAAAATTAACGTTTATTCAAAAAGAATAACATGAAAATTATTTCTAAGATAGAAATAATTACATAATTGTTTATCCAATAATTGGGATATTTACAAACCACTGTACTGTCACGTGTTTTTAACTGTACTGAAGAGAAGAGAAGTAAACTACAGTTTTACTACTATACTGTCACGTGTTTTAAACTGTACGGAAGGGATATAATAAAATGGTTTATACCATTTTTTACAATTATGAGAAAAGAGAAGGAAATTGTGTTAAAATAGAACAATTTATAAAGTACTCTATACAGTTGCTTCTAGGTTCCGAGACAGGACAGGTATTTCAAAATACCTGCCTTACTCTATCCAGATCCCTAGCCGACTGTAGTATCCTTCCTACATGTGAGCCTAGAGCACTTCTAGGAAAATTTAAAGAAAGTGAAAAAGTTTTTCAGCATATAGGTAGATGAATATCAAAAGTTGCATATAACTCTCTTACTGAGCCGTGGATTGCTCACTTCCTCTTTTTAAACATTTCAGATTTTGCTGATTGTGAGATCCGATATTTATGGATCACGACTGTGCATTTGTGGACAATGTGACAGTTCGATTGGTATATGAGGTACGATCATTTATTTTTTGTATTTAGATTTATCTACATTACTACTTCTTGTAATTAATATAGTGGATGTAATTGATATTGGTAAATTTTATATTTAATAGTTAAATGAATATGAAAAGTAAAGTATCACAAACAGCCCAACTGTATAAAACGTATAGAAAAATGTGAAAAATGTGGTCACGGGCTGTGACACTCTCGATTTTTCCCTTTCTACTCAACCTTAAGTTTTCTTTTGTTTATTTCTTACAACTCAGCTATCAAATCTCTTCCTCTAGTCTGACTTTCTCACCTTTCATGTAACTGTCTCTGACCACATTTTCCACGTATTTCTATAGAACTTATCCAGTTGGGCTGTCTGTGATACTTCACTTGTATTTAATGTTAAACAATTTTATACAACAATGTTTATATTATACACATCCCGTAACTTAATTAATAGACAAGTAATACTGTAGACATGTCCAAATACAAAAAATAAATGATCGTACCTCATATATCTCAGTCGGTCTGTCACATTGTCCTTTGTGTACAGCCGTGATCCTACAATCCTCGGATCTCACAATCATCAAAATCTGAAATGTTAAAATTGGGGAGTGAGCAAACCACGGCTTAGTAAGAGAGTTATATGCAACACTTGATATTCAGCTACCTATATGCTAAAAATAATTTTTCACTTTCTTTAAATCTTCCTAGAGTCTCTAGGCTCACATGTAGGAAGGATACTATAGTCGGCTAGGGCTCCGGATGGAGTAAGGCAGGTATTTTGAAATACCTGTCTTGTCCCGGAATCTAGAAGCAACTGTAGAGAGTAATATATCCATTGTTCTCAAAATGATTTAATTTTCGTTTTCCACAGAGTAAACCATTTATTTCACTTTACTTCGGTACGTTTTAAAACGCGTGACAGTTCAGTAATAAAAGAGTGGTTTACTTTGCTTCTCTTCAGTACAGTTAAAAACACATGACAATACAGTAGTTTGTAAATATCCAAAACCGTTGGATAATGAGCTCATTAATTATTTCTACTTTAGAAATAATTTTAATGAAATCATTTTCAGTAAACAGTAATTTTTGATACCATTTAATAATTCGGTACCTTACAATTCGGTAAACCGTATCTTATAGTTCAGTAAAATAATATCTTGATACGGTTCAATCAGAAAACAGTAAACAGTAGCTACCAATTCAGAAAACAGCATACGGTAGCTTTCAGTTCAGTAAACAGTAAATGATAGCTTTCAGTCCAGTAAAACAGTAATCAGTGGCTACCATTTCAGTAAACAGTACAGTTCTGTAAACAGTGTTTTGGTACGGTTTTTCATCAGTAAACAGTATAGCAATTCAGTATAGTAAACAGTACAGTACAGTAAACAGGATTCAATAAATCCTTTCAGTAAACAGTAATAGTAAGTGAGACTAGGCAACACCCTACAATCAAATCATGCTATCATCGTCCACTAAGGGACACAGTAACAGTAATGAGATCTATAGCCATGATCTATAATATGTCCTCGATGTACACTTGCTAGGTGACATCCGGGACGCTGAATGACTAGCTGGTCAAACAGCCACGTGACAGTAACAGTATAATATGATGCATGGAGCTCGGGGCCTAAGTCTCAAAACAGTGTAAAAACTGTACCTTAGCCTTTATGGATTTTAAACACCGTAAATCAAATCATTTCACAAATATCCATAAGGCTCACATGTAAATATCATCACCTTTATGAAATTTATAAAATAATTAACATTTTTTAAAACATTTCATAAAGGTATAAATCATGTTTCCATACGGTGAAAACAGTTCGCAAAGTCATCACTGTGAAATATAAAAGGCAAAACTGTCCTTTTTCCATCGTAAAACACATATGCACGTTTTTCCGTGCTTTTATCCAAAACATGATTTTCAAAGTTATCGGGATTTAATTCAAATATTTTCTTAATTTATGGAAAGATAAAATATTTATTTTTAAAATCCGATAATCTCGATACCATGTTTTTCTTTATAAACATGTGTGGAGACCTTCTAGTCTCAAAATACGGTTTTCCGTCTTTAAATAATCCTTTATGGAAATTATATCAATATTTATTTCCATTATTAAAACCGTAAGGATTTCGTAAGAAATTGAGTGAATATTTAAAGAATTATTAATAAAATATTCACTCGGTGTCTTTTCACATTCCATCTCGTTTTACATGAAATCTTACACTTCGAGAGAATTTTCGATACTTTGAAATCCACACTACTCAAAAACATGAATATTTTAAATTAAATATCATTATATTCATGTTTTATGAAAGTTAATCGGTTTTTCGATTTTCGTGTTTGAAAATCGTTTCTCGTGAAATCAAATCACTTATTATAATTTTCGGTAATTTTCGATATATTTTTCGGTAGTATAACAGTTGCGTATTGGCTAGCCTCCTGCATGAAAAAATACAATTTATATTTCCTCAACCGGTAATTTACCACAATATCAAACCGATGATTCATCACAGTTTAAAACCAATAATTATCAATAGCATTTGTAAAATTAAATGCAATTTAAAACATATGGCCGAATATCCTTACAAGCGGCACATGTCTCCCTTACCTGTATCAGGTCGGCGATCGCCTCGTTCGTCGCACCCGTGTTCACCTCTCCCGATTCCGTCATCTCAATCATCGAGGGAATTTCTTTGAAATAAAATTCTAAAATTTAGAATTTTTTTCAAATAATTTATTTAATTTTTACTCGAATTAAATTTTCAGAATTCTTATCGAATTTTCGTAATTTTCGAGTTTTCGAATTCTCGGGATTTTTCGTAATTTTTGAAATTTTCGAATTTCGAAAATTTCCTTTTTCTTTTTCTTTTTTTCTCTTTTCTATCTTCCTTTTTCTTTTCTTTTTTCTTTTCTTTCTTTTTTCTTTTTCTTTTTCTTTTTCCTTTTTCCTTTCCTGGCCAGACCGGTTCAGACCGGTTGGCCTCTCCTCATCGCCGGTTCTTCTCTAGCGGTTCAGTGGCCCCTCAGCTGGTCGGAGTCAAGGTGAACTTGCCAATGGCCTCCGTTCAGCTTGGATCGGCGGCACGACGGTAGATCTACTCGGTTTAGGTCAGTTTCTTCTCCTCCACCGTTCTCCCTCCTCCGCCGTTCTCCGCCTCACCGGTGGCCTCTTACCTCTTCCTTTTCCTCCGCCGGTGCTTCGGCTGCAATGGCTGCGGCCGATTTGGCCGGCACCGCCAGATCCCATTTTCCTTTTCCTCTTTCGGTTTCCTGCCGGTTTTCCTCCCTTCCTTCTCCTTTCCTGCCGCCAGCTACCTTTTCCTTCCTCTGGCCGGTGGCGTTTCTCCCTTCTTCTTTCTCCCTCGCCGACGGTGGCAGCTCCCCCGCCGTCGGCTTCTGGCCGGGAAGGGGTCGGGCTTCCCGATTCCTTCCTTCTGTTTTCTTTCCATTTCTGTTTCCTTTCTATTTTAGTATATACTATACTATATATATTATATTTATATAATACATATAAACATAATATAATAACATATATGTGAATATATATATATATATATATATATATATATATATATATATATTATGCTATACTATATATGTTATACATATAATAGTATTTATTTATATAAAATATTGTAATATATATTATATATGAAGATCTATATATATATTTTATATTACAAAATATATATCTGGTATATATATTTATATTTATATACTTTAAAATTAATTAACCTTTACATATATATATATATATATATATATGTGTGTGTGTGTGTGTTATAATACAATATATATTGTATTTACAATATATACATTTTCAAACTTTAATGTAAATTAATATTTACATTTCTCAAATATGTATAAACTTATATATACATACAACGTTATATTTAATACATATGTACTATTTAAATTTATACAATAGTATATATGTCTATATATACCTCTGTATATTAATATATACTATATAGTATTTCAATACATATGTTTTTATATAAAATACATTTATATAATTAATAATTATATAAATATATTTTTCTTTCATTTCTCAATTTCTTATTTAATTTGGATTTCCATTTATCCAAATTAAATGTCCTCTTTTCCTTATTTTCCATAATTTCCAATTTAACTTTTCTTCACACGAATTTCTCAATCCGTCCCTTCCTCAATTCTCGGGATTTTCATTGATCTTTCGATCTCATAATTATTTTTATTTTTCTCACTAAATTCCAATATCATTAATTTCCAATATTACTAATTTCCAAAAATGTGAAAATTTACAGTTATCACATTTCACCATCAGTTTCTGCTCTCTTTTTCTTTTCTTTTTAATATTTGTTATTTCTATTGGAGTAGGAGAGGTCTGCCAAAGCAGACCTAATGTCAGTTTGGTGGGGAGCTTTCCCATCAAACCTCATTTCCCCTTTTTTTATTATTTTATTTTATTTTTATATACTTAATTCTTATATTTATTCATTAATTTATGATATCTAGCATATATATATATATATATATATTTATATATATAAGTGTGCATATATATATTTGTATTTATATGATTGCATACTATATAAATATATGCTTATATATATACTTGTTTTTCGTCTTCAACAATATTTATTCTTATATATATTTGTACACATATATTAATATTTATATTTATTTGCATGTGCCTACTTTTATTCTTGGGTCTATAAATATAAATATATTTATCTCTATACTGATATGCATTTATTTATATGCGCATTTAATTTATTTTCTTGTTTCTCTTGATCTCTTAAATATATAATTTATTAGATATGTATATATTTGTTTATACATGTATGTATTTTCGCATGCATGTATGTTGCATGCATTTAATTTACATATGCATGCATGCATTTGATTCAGTCCATGTGTGTACGGGAACTTGCGTGCACAATTCGCGTAATTCCATTTACATCTATTTAAAATATATCGTATATACGGTATACGTGTAGGTTTCCTGTCATTTTCAATTCCTATTCCCCAATGCTTCATAATTCATAGATTTGAAATTCAAAATTTCCCTATTGCTTTACAAACACTTGCAGTTACACATCGCATACATCATTGGTTTAAGAAAATTTCCGGTTCTAACATTCTCCCCACCTTAGAAAATTTGGTCCCCTAAATTTGTTCAGGTTATCCTAAAATAGGTGAAGATACTTCTCCTTCATCAAACTCTCTAATTCCCATGTAGCTTCTTCTGAAGAATGATGTTATCGAAGCACTTTAACCTAGGGAATCGTCTTAAATCTTAGTACCTTATCCTTTCGATCTAAAATCTAAATCAGTTTTTGCACATAACTCAAGTCCTCCCTAATCTCCAAAGGCTCATACCTAATTATGTGGGAGGGATCCGATGATATTTCCTAAGCATGGATATATGGAAAACGTTGTGGGCATCTAATAGCTTTGGGGGTAGCGCTAATCGATATGCCACTTCACCCACTATCTCAAGTATCTCAAATGGCCCAATATACCGAGAACTCAACTTTCCTTTCTTACCAAACCTCCTTATGCCTTTAGATGGAGAGACCTTCAAAAATACTTTATCTCCGACCTGAAAATCCAAATGTCTCCTTCTATTGTCAGCATAACTTTTTTGTCTGCTTTGAGCTGTCCTCAACCTATTACATATCAACTTCACATTTTTAGAAGCTTTCTCTACTAATTCCGAAGCAAAGATCTTTCTTTCACCCACCTCTTCCTAGCCAATGGGAGACCTACACCTTTGTCCATACAGCGCTTCATACGGTGCCATCCCAATGCTCGAGTGGCAACTATTGTTATATGCAAATTCTGCTAGTGCCAAGTGATCATCCCATGAGTCTTGAAAATCCAAGACACATGCCCTCAATATATCCTCGAGAGTTTGTGTTGTTCTCTTGGACTGTCCGTCGGTTTGAGATGGAAAGCAGTGCTAAAACTCAATTTAGTTCCCAAGGCATCTTGAAAGTGTTCCCAGAAACGAGAAGTAAACCGAGAATTTCTATTTGACACATGCTCACTAAGACCCCATGTAGTCTTACTATCTCCCAGACATACATTTCTGCAAGGGTACTAAGTGAATTTGTAGCTTTAATAGCTAGAAAGTGTGCGGACTTAGTTAATCTGTCAACTATCACCTGGATTGCATCATGACTTCTTCGAGTCCTAGGAAGCCTTATGATGAAGTCCATAGTCACGTGCTCCCATTTCCAAGTTGGTACAGTCAAAGGATTGAGCAACCCTATCGGTTTTTGGTGCTCAACCTTAATTTGTTAGCACACCAAGCATCTTGACACAAAAGTCACAATATCTCTCTTCATACCCGTCCACCAATACACTTGCGCAAGTTTTGGTACATCTTCGTACTATCCAGGTGCATTGTGTACTTAGAACTATATGCCTCTTCTATGATTTGTCTCTTTAAGGCCTCATTGTTTGGGACACATATTCTGCCCTTGAACCTCAACAAACCATCCACATTGATCTCATACTCTGATTCATGACCTTGCCGTATCTAGCCAATGAGTTCAATCAACCTTGGGTCATTCACTCTATGCCTTCCTGATTTGCCCCATGATACTAGGCTCTATCCTCAAACTGACCATTAAACAATCACATGTCGGCTTTAGATTCAGATTCAGCTCCAAAAATTGCTCCAATAAATCTCACTCTCTAACCATCATGTAACTAATCATACCCATACTTTTCTTGCTCAACGCATCAGCTACCTTATTAGTCTTGCCCCGGATGGTAGAGAATCTCATAATCATAGTCCTTAAGTAATTCCATCCATCGTCTCTATTTCATGTTCAATTCTTTCTATGAGAATAGGTACTTCAGGCTCTTATGATCTGTATAAATCTAAAAATTTTTGCCATACAAGTAATGACGCCATATCTTCAGAGCAAATACTACTGCAGCTAGCTCTAAATCATGGGTGGGATAGTTCTTCTTACGGTCCTTAAGTTGCTTGGAACCATAAGTGACTACCTTTCCATTTTGCATCAATACACACCCCAAACCTTGACGTGATGCATCACTGTATACAGCAAATCCTTCGAAGCCTCTAGGAATTGTGAGGACTAGTGCTGTAGTCAGTCAGTGCTTTAGCTCTAAGAAAACTGTGCTCACTATCATTCCACTCAAACTTAACATCCTTAGATGTGAGTCGGGTCAGGGGTCCCACTAGCTTAGAGAACCCTTCAACAAACCTCCTATAATACCCTGCAAGCCCTAGAAAGCTACGAATCTTGGTCACTGTCTTAGGCCTTTCCCAATTAACCACAGCCTCAGTCTTAGCTGGATCTACAGTAACATTATCTCTAGATATCACATGTCTCAGAAAACTAATTTGTTCTAACCAAAATTTACACTTGCTAAATTTTGAATAAAGTTCTTTTTCACGGAGCATCTGAAGAACTGTGCGAAGATGGTGTTCATGTTCTTCCCGGGATCGGGAATACACTAATATGTCAGTAATAAAGAAAATGACAAATTTGTCTAACTAAGGCTTAAACACCTCATTCATTAGACCTATGAAAGCTGCGGGGGCATTGGTCAATCCAAACGGCATGACTAAAAATTCATAATGGCCATATCTCGTCCTGAAGGCTGTTTTCAGCAAATCTTCACCTTTAATCCTCAACTGATGGTACCCCGACCTTAAATCTATCTTCAAAAATATTTGGGCACCCTTCAACTGGTCTAATAAATCGTCAATCCTAGGCAGCGGGTACTTGTTCTTGATCGTTGCCTGATTCAATTGCCTGTAGTCTATACACAACCTCAAACTATCATCCTTCTTCTTTACAAACAATACTGGAGGCCCCTAGAGTGACACACTCAGCCTTATAAATCCCTTGTCCAACAATTCTTACAACTGCTTCTTCAGCTCCTCTAACTCAACCAATGCCATTTGATATAGAGGTTTTGATATCGATTAAGTACCAGGGAGTAACTCTATAGCAAACTCTGTCTCTCTTTTCGAAGGTAGTCCCAGTAGCTCATCCGAAAATACATCATGGAAATCCTTGACAACTGGGATGTTAGACAATTTCGGGTGGCTCTTATTGGCATCCTCGGCAAAAGCAAGATAGCCTTCACAGTAACAATTCATTTCATATTAGCACAATTTTCAAAAGATCTTTCATTTCATATTATCAAAACTTAGTACAAACTTTTTAGGTAGGGAAAAGGTTACCATTTTCCTATAGCAATCCAAACTAGCATGATGGAAGGCTAACCAATCCATACCTAATATTACATCACAGTCATACATATCAATAATATTAAGTTTGCTACTAGGTCTCTATCTCCCACCTTTACTTTACATCCTTTACATATTAAGTCTGTCATTTGAGATTCTTTCAATGGTTTACTAACATGTAACAAGTGGTCTAAGGGTTCAAGCTCTAACTTTAAATTCATGGCATATGCAGGTGATATGAATGAATGCATGGAGCCAGAATCAATAAGTACAAAAGCTTCTAAATCATTAACTAAGAGCTTACCTTTAATGATGAAACCGGAAGCATCAACCGCCTCCTGATCCAATGCAAATACCCTAGCTTGAGTCACCGACTTCTTGCCCTTGTCTGGAGGCTTTTACTTCTCTGTACTCTTGGCATGAATCTGCTTTCCAAAATCTCTCATTGTTAGGCAATCGCTAGCCATATGCCCTACTTTATCACATGTGAAGCACGCTCCTGTATCCCAATGGCATGGTTTGGTGCCATGATCCTTGCCACACCTCTTATATAACTATGGTGCTCTAAGCTTGAGAGTTTGTGTGCGAAGCGCTACATACTTCGGCCTCTTATGCTGGGCCCTATTCTGCTCGGGCCTTCTTGTATCAATCCTCTTGCCTTACCCTTATTTCTGCTATCATACTGATTCTAAGTCTTCTCTATATCTTGTTCTACAAACTAAGCCCTCTAGATGGCATCAACATAGGATACAATACGAAGAGCTGAGAGTTTTCCCCTGATTGTCGGTTTTAACCCATTGACAAACTTTTTGGCCTTTCTTGCTTCATCATTCAAAATGTAACGCTCATAACGGGATAAAGTGGTGAAACGGGCCATATATTGGTTTATTGTCATGGTGCCCTATGTCAAACCAAGAAATTCCTCTTGTTTCTTCTCACAGACAATCTCAGGAAAGTATAGTTCATTAACGGCCTCATGGAAAGCTTCCCATGTGATAGTAGGGTTTTTGCTCATCAAGACAATCTTATTTGACCTCTACCAATGTTTGACCTCACCCTCAAATATATAAGCAGCTAAATTCACCTTATCCTTTGAGCTGCATCCCATAATCTCAAAGGCTTTTCAATCTTCATAAGCCATGTCTCGGCTACTTCAGTGTCAATCGCACCCTTCAACACCGGAGGGTTCATCTTCTGGAATTGCTTAAACTGCTCCATGTTTTGTTTCACATTAGTAGCTTGTGATGGGGGTGCTACTATCTGTGTACGTGGAGTCGGTGGTGGTGCAACTTGTGATTGAGGAGTTAGTGGCTGTAGATTAAGCGGTGGGAGTGGTGGAGTGGCCTGTGTTGGTTCTTGTATTGGTGGTGTCTGAAGTTGATCTCAACTTTCGGTATGTTGTCGTTCTATCAAGGAAACGAACCGAGTGTTTGGACTTGGAGGTT
Organism: Heritiera littoralis; assembly: GCA_031772115.1. Taxonomy (NCBI): domain Eukaryota; kingdom Viridiplantae; phylum Streptophyta; class Magnoliopsida; order Malvales; family Malvaceae; genus Heritiera; species Heritiera littoralis. Next base: position 143,721 of record JAPDPK010000214.1, on the reverse strand, counting down.
GTAGAGGTGGCGATGGTGGAGGCAATTGAGTTTGCCTCGCACGTGGGGGTCGTCCACGTCCTCGTCCCCTCCTCATACATTTTTTGTATCCAACGGTATAAACAAATGCATTTAGAACAGTTTTTGCATTTATTGAGCATTATACAATTAGGCAATGACAGTACTATAGGATGTAAATCATTCTTACTCATCAACACTGATATGCACTAGACAATCTCGACTCTAATACCACTAAATCAGTCACGACCCGAAGGTCGCAACAATACCTCTTGCTTGTTCGGATGCGTAGAATTTAAGGCTAATTTTTCACTTTTCTATGCTTATTTTGTCCAAGTGTAGTATAGTGAAATTTATTTAGGGACGTTAACTCCCTAGTCTATTTTTATCATTTTACCCATGTCAAATACTTGCACAAAACCCACAATTGATATACAGATAATAATCCCCACAATGGCAGTTGATTTATAATCTTGCATTATTATCTCTAAATCCCCATATTTCTTTCACTTAATGAGTCTACATTTCTTCACAACTTCAGTCTATTTCCAAATTATAAAATTTCATCCATATGGTTTCATGTCTTCTTGCTTAGTCACTTGTTCAAGCCATTAAATCATATATCCATACATCCATACTCATGCAAGGATCAGCAGTTTTATAATTTATCATTAATGTAGTCTAGATGCTATTCACTACATTAGGTTACATCCCATCTATAGCACTAAATCAAAAGCAGCTTGAATTTTTTATTAAATACAAAAGAATAATGTATACCTAAAGTGCTCAAAATAATCCCCTTGGGAGTTGGGACGATATTTCAAGCCTCAGTAGTTTTCGGAAAGATCCAAAATACTTTCCCAACTCTGTGCTCAATCTAAAAAATGTTAGAATCCAGTTTAATGAGCAAAGCTCAGTAAGTTAATTATATAAATGCAGAAGTAGCTTTATACTGTCCTAAACGCAATGCATGAATCCACACTTATGTAGTCATCAAATATCTTTTCTATTGTAATCAATATGTACTTCCACAGATATCATGCCCTAATAGATTCTAACCCAATATCTATCTCCATAAGTAGCCAAACTCTAATGCATAGTTTAATACAAATCTCAACATATACATTGATCTTCCACTAACACACTATACCGTGCGACTTTTATGCCATTCATCCGTACTCAATAATAATCCACATTTGTCTTTGTACATCTCAAAACCCTAACCCATGCAATACACGTAGTATGATTTCAAAGCTCATATGCAATAATTATGAAATATACTACGTGAAAGAAACATTATATAAAAACATTGATGTTATCATTAGTGTCAAAGCATATGCCGAGGCTTAAGTCATACTTAAACTCAGTTGAAACATGTGAAACCATCAAAATCAATTCCAAAGGTCGAGACATTGCTCCGACTCATGGTCTAAAATACACGGACTAATATCAAGGATGGTTTCCAAAATCAACGAATGAGCAATAAATCAAGTCAATGTGATGGAGATATGGCATACTCAATCAATTATGAACTATTAATCAATAAAGACTTAATTCCACTGTAGCTATCAATGGTTCGGAAACGCCCCAACAGAAAAGGGCTGTATTCATGGCCATGGCAAACTCTGGTCTCATTGATCAGATGAGGTTCCAAACTCATGCCAAAGCTTGTTTGACACATCCAAAATAACCTTACCAGAACCTGTCTGATAAGTCCGAATGTATACCTAGGAGTACCGCTCACTCAAACATGTCCATTTATACTTTATTGATGTCAATATATACAAGCCAAAATCTCAAAATAGTTCAGCAATTATCTTTAATTCGATCATCTCAGAAAACATGAAACCTTTTCAATTTTGTTCGTAAATTGTTTAAATTCGTATTCGTATATATCATGTTTTCTTTTAATCTTGCTAAACTTACAAATACTAACACATTCATTTAAGCATCTCAAATCAAAGCATTTTCGATAAAACTCATGTTATGTAATTTGTATATGCTCAAAGCCATGAAGTAAACATGAGTTTAAATCTTGTGATATGCTTATGCAGAATGTATATGCAGTTCTACAATCATGCTGTCAAATTCAATATCAATCCAAGCACGCATCACCTCATAATTAAATCTTTACTTAGTAACTTTGATATTCTTAAGATTAGTGTTTACCAATCATGTCCATTCACCAAATTCACTGTCACAGAACTAATACTAAGACCCTCACAACTAGAATGAGTCCTCTTGGTATGTCACAATTATTTAAATATTATAAAACCAACAAAATCATCAAAATATCAAGATGATGCAATATCGTAAATTTTAAATCTAAGACTTATCCACAACCAAAAACCAAGATCATTCATCATCAAAAGATCATCACATATCCAAATTTCTCAATAATTCTCCAAAACCCAATATGCAGATTTTAGGTCACTAAATCGATATTAATCTCAGTTATACCACTAGTTCATTCAATTAAGCAATCCTATATGACCTAGACAATATAAATCTACCATAGACTTATATAATTGTCTTACCATTTTAAAGTTTAGAGTGCGTAACTTCTGAGCATTGCAGGCATGCCTTGAATTTCACGCACACACCTAGCTCGGTGCGCATATACCTTCAAATATCGATAATTCATTTAGTATTGATCCGATAAAATTCCAAACTATATATACACACATGTATATGTGTATATATATTTAACGATATTGACTTGCATTTAACCCAAACCAAGGTTCACATATATTTATATTTCCTTTTGCCTGTGCTCATGTATTTAACATTGTAGACACCTAATTTTGTCCGGATTTGTTAAATTCTAAAGATCGAATCTCATGCATTGGGATTGACTTAATTAAGTTTAGAATATTTCTTAATTCAAACTCTCAATAAACTCAAGTAAATTTTGGGTTATGTGAACTTTGTTGGGTTTACAAGCATAAAAGCCCAATTTAAGTTCCATAGGCCTGAAGGCCCAAATCTTTTGGTCATATTTTATATTTTGATTTTGATTTTGATTTTGATTTTGATTTTGATTTTGATTTTGATTTTGATTTTTTTTCTTTTATAATTTTGTTTTTGTTTTTATTGCTTTAATAAATGTAATGAATACTAATTTCAAAACAAAAAAAAAGAAAAAAAGAAAAAGAAATCAAAAACTAGCGGCACAAACTTGCCAGCTTTTCTCCCAAGGCTATCCATCAGCTAGCTACTCTGCCACCCATCCCATCTCCGCCGACCCCAGGGCAACCTGACTCCCCTTAAAAAACCACCATTCGATTATTGCCAAGGGGTTCGGCCATAGCTTCTTTTCGACTTTCTTTACCAGACCCAACACCCACCCCATCACCATTTTCGGCCCTTTCACGAGAAACAGAAAACCATAACCACCCAACAAAACGAACCAAAACGCCCACTGTGCCAACCCTCAACCATTCGGCCACCACCACCGAACCCCTCTTCACTATCACCGAAACGCCAAGCCACCATTGAAAACAGAAAAACCAAAACCCAAACAGCCTAGACTAAACACACACACACACACACACACACACGTATACACAAACCACCCGAGACCCATTCGCCTACTCAAACACCATTCTCATCACCACCTTCAACCACCATCACCATTTTTCCATTCACCAGCCGAACCCATCACAGAGAGCCACCATCCCAAAACCACCATTTCCTAAACCGAGAGGCCACCATTCAGCCACTACCGTAACCACCAATTATTTTTCCTTCACCTTCGTTTCAGCCTAAACAGCACCCAAACGAAAAAAAACAGAGACCATTCACCACTTTTCCCAACCCTCGCCACCTTCATCACTTCCATTCCTCACATAGCCATAAAAAAAAATTGGCAACCACCAGCCCTCAACCTTTCACCTTCACCCAGCCATACAACCGAAACACCATCACCTAACCTGAACAGCAACCAAACACATCAGCCTCATCACCCATGCTTGATACCCAAAAACCCTAGATCTAAGATTCCTAAATCTCAAACTTGAATCACAAACCAGATTCGGTGCTCTAGACCTGCAAAAAAGGAAGAGAAGCAAAAAAACAAAATCAATAGCAGCCACAAACCAAAAGAAAATGGGAAAAGATGTTCGATCAAGTTCAGATTTAGGGTTTTTTAGAGTGTTTTAGTAAAATCTAAGTTTGGAAAAGGAAAGAGGAAGTGAAAAGCTTTCGGAAAGCCAAAAGCTTTTGGCTATTAGCCGTCGGTAAGCGGCGACCGGCGGTGGTGAACGGTGGTGCCAACGGCGGCTCCAGCCAAATTCTAGGTAAAAAGGCAGAGAGGGGAGAGAGTTTTTTAGAATTTTTTTTGGTGAAATCTAAAAAAGTGAAATAAAAAAATAAAAAGGGGGTATTTATAGAAGAACAAAACTATGTCGTTTTGAAGCCCCTGGGTCCGCGTGCTGCCCCGACCAGGACCCAAAATCCGCCCCCTGACCCAGAAGCACTCCCAGCCGGCTTGTGTGGAGTTAACCCGACCCGCGCTTGACTCGGTCCGGTCCACCTTACTTGGGCTATGCCCGTTTACCTGCTGGGCCCACACACCTTGGGCCAACCTGGTTAAGTTGTTTGCAAGCATTCTCTTGGGTCATAAGCCTAAGCCAATTTGGGTATACTCCCTTTAATTTTAGCAGTTTTTGTCTTAATATTTAATTATTATGTTTTTATTGTTATTATTATTATTTTGTTTAGTTTTTATTATTATTATTATTATTATTATTATTATTATTATTATTATTATTATTATTATTATTGTTGTTGTTGTTGTTGTTGTATTATTATTATTATTATTATTATTATTATTATTATTATTATTATTATTATTATTATTATTATTATTATTGAGTTTTTATCGTTATTATTATTACTATTATTTTAGGAAAATATATGGATTATAATATATATATATTGAATAATAAATTTAGAAGGACATATGGTCAGTAGATGGGTTACATAAATGTTTTTAAACAAATATAAATAAATGAAATATGAAAAATACATAATTTCTATTTATTATATTATTAAGCAATGTTAACAAAATAAATAAACATCGTCCGATGATGGGATGTCATGAAACTCACAGGTAGTGATTTCTTGACTGATCCCTAGGTGAGAAGAGTCTACTAAATGTTACCAAAGTATTGGGATATTTAGTATGATTTTTCAATAATTTAAATTTTTATTAAAAATAAAAAAAATAATTTATTTTTTTAAATAAAAAAACAAAGAAAAATAAATAATGAAATTTAATAATTAAACAATGGTCCGATGATGGGATGTTATGAAATTCACAACTAGTGATTTCTTAACTGATCCCTAGGTGAGAGGAGTCCGCTAAATGTTACCAGAGTATTGGAATGCTTAGTGTGATTCTTCAATAATATTAATGTTTATTTAAAATAAATAAAATAAAATTTTATAAAAAAATTTTATTATAAATAATACATATGCATCATTTTTTATCTGTTTGCATCATATGTATTCACGATAATAATTTTTGAAGCAAATGTGAATCTTCTGAAGATGAGATTCCATATAAGTCACAAGTAGTGATTCTTAAAAAATCTCTAGGTGAGGAAAATTATTTCAAATATTACCAAAAGTATTGGAATATTTGATTTAATTATTCAATACAAAAAGATTCACATTCACTTTTGAAAAATAAAATTTGATTTTTTTTAAAATAATAAAAAATGACTTTGAAGAATAAAATTGATTGCAATAAAATTGGAATTATTTTTAAATGTTAAATTAAGACCATTTTATTGAAACCAAAGGATAATATATGATTATTGTGGTACCGTTTTTTTAAACGGGCGTTGTGGGGGTGCTAATCCTTCCTCACGCGTAACCGTACTCCCGAATTCGATTTTTGTTTTTGCAGACCAAAAATTTGTCTTTTTAATAAAACTTAATTAATTTTGAGGTTTTGTTAAAAAGATAAACATTTTTAGGTGACCAATCACACCTAGACAAAAAAGATTGGTGGCGACTCCCTTTTGTTTTTAAATGTTTTCAAAATCGTCGAGCGCGAAACCGTTACGACAGCTTGGCGACTCCACTAGGGACTTTTGAGAGTTAAGCCATTTATAAGTCATGTGTTATCCTAAGTTTTAATTTAATGGTCTTAATTAATATTTAAATTTAATTTCTTTAATTTTAAATAATTTTTTGCATTTGTGTTTTAGCTATTATGTTTATTTTATGCCATTCTTTTTTTTTGTATATATGTTATTGCTAATAAATTGTGGGGCATCTAGGATAGGGGTTATGGTTTGATGAATGTTTGATGTGTTTCCTCATACACACACTTGCACATGCATTTGCATAACATGAGCTCTATACCCGGGCTTCGTCCTTCTTAAGAGGGAGTAGAGTACCTATGCTCTCGTGAGGTAATAACCTCCGCAATAGCAAGCAAAATACTCCCACTCAAATTAAATCTTACTAGTCCAGTGTGGATGACAGTGAGGTATAATTTGAGAACCTTTAGATCTTTATAAATCCCAACCCAGCATGTAAAGTACCCTAAGAAACCAGCTTTAGGTAGAGCCATGCCCAAATTCTATAGAGATTACCCTAAAATTAGGACATGAGGGAACATATTCGACCCCTTTTTCTCATTCTGTAATAAAGGTACTATCGATTTTGGTTTGAATTGTATATAATTTAAGTCTTTGATTTTTTTTAAAAAGAATTTTTGTAAAATAAAAATGAAAAAAAGAATATATTTTCTTTAAAAAAGATTTTGTCAAAAAAGAAATCCACTTATTTTTTAAAGAAATAAAGATCTGTGATAAACACAATAGAACAAATATGTAACTTTTCTTTTAAAAATACAAATAATTCTTTATTCTTTTTTTTAAAAAAAGGGGAATTTTTTTTTTGAAAATAGGTTCATAAAAATAGGAACTAATAAAAATATGTTCTCCAAAGCAAGAGGAAGAAAAAAAGGTTTATGTATATTTGGTTACAAGATGTTAGGGGAATTTTTTTTTTTAAAAATAGGTTCATAAAAATAGGAACTAATAATAATATGTTCTCCAAAGCAAGAAGAAAAGGAGGTTTCTGCATTTTTTGCTATAAGAGGTTTTTGTATCTACAAGAGCAACAAGAAAGTTTTAGTTTCTTCCACCATTTAAAAAAAAATGAAAATGATAAAAAAGGATCATAAACTATTCTTTTTATAAAAAATGAAATAATTTGTAAAAAAAAAAGGTTGAGAAAAATAAGATTTTTGTTTCCCTCACTAAAAATAATAAGAAGAAATTTAATTAAGTCTTTTGTTTTAATTCAAAAAAAAAAAATTCATTCCTTATTATTCTTGTAAAAGAATTTCTTGAGACAAAATAAAATGGACTAAGAGAGAAAGGTATTCATTTTTTTCTTCCAAAATAAAAGAATGAATAAAAGAAACTTTTTTATTCTTTATAGAGTCAAAACAAATAATTAAGACTGACGGAAAGTCAACAAGATTTTTTTTTTCTCTTTTTTCCTTTGAAGAATTTTCAAATAAATTATATGATGTAAAATAAAGATGAGGGGAAAATAGTGTTGGATGGCGAGGTTAGGTTAAATAAATGTGGAAATGGTTGAAAACAAATTTGAAAATTAATTTGAAAGGAAATTAAAAAATTAAAAATTGATAAGAATGGTCTTTTGGTTTTAATTCATGGACTCTTAATCCATTTTTTTTACTTTCTCATTTTATGTTACATGCATAATAGAAATGTCATTGTCATGGCATTGTACATTTAAAAAAAATCATTTTTCTTAAGCACATTTGCACCTCATGATATTTTTTATTTTGTATCATTCAATTCATCAGTCATCAATGTGTTTATATATTCGTTAACGTGTCATGTGCATTTTGTCATCATGTAATTTAGGTGATTTTTTAAAAAAAAAACACAATCTTTCTTTTATTTGCATTTAGCATATATTCCATTTCATGCAAATATGTTTCGTAATTCATCCCATTCATCATATCTCATGAATTTTACACCGCATTTCAAAGTGGAAGAAATTCTTTCTGATTTTTATGAAAAAGGAAACTTTTTGGAACATTTTGTGGGGCATAAAATGATTCTTTGATTTTTTAACTTGTCATTTCTACATGTTTCAGATTTGATTTTCCAAGTTGATATGTAAAGTTGTCAAACAAGAGGGAATTTTCAACAAAAATTTTTGTGTATTTTACTTTGCTATGCCATTAATTGTTGTAAATAGATTTTTTGAAAATATAGTAGAAAATTTTTCATGTACATTTTTTATTTTGATTTGTCATTGTATTTGATATATATAAATGGCATTGATTGATTCCTTTTGTAAAGAAATCACATTTTTAATATATATATATATATATATATATATATATAATGATTCAAATAAAGCATCACATGACTAAACCAAATGATCAAAGAAGTTGATCAAAATGACAAAATAAAGAAACTTTGAAGAGAGTTTTGAAAAATTGGTGATCATTATCAGAAAAACTTATCCCATCAACTACCTTCTCCAATTATTTCCCCCATACCTCCTAAAAGGCCTTCATGCATTTGAGGGAGATAAGTTCAAACTTAATGATCCATGTCCACCTGATCACAATATACCATTAAAGAGTAATGACTTTTACCTAGGCAATGAACAATGAAACAATCAATTTGATAAAACTCATTTTTGGATTCCTTGAAAAATCAAACATGATACTCTTTTAAAATTTGAATTTTGGTAATTTGATATGTGTCAAAACTATGCTAGAAACCACTCTTCTCTATCAATGGCCACAGGAGCGTCATACTTGTCAGAATTACCCAAATCTGTTTGAAAAACCACAAACCATGAGATTCCTTAGGCCATTTCTAAATCTTTGATTCATTCATGTGACGGAAACCAAAATTGAGGTAGACAAAGTACCATACCCTTAACTTGCCCAAATAACGCAATACCTTTTTCCTCTCTAGGTAAAAACACCATGAGCAACCCAAAGTTAAATATGCCAATTCCATCAATTTTCACTAGCTTGTAGGCATTTTGTAGCAATGTTTTGTTGCCGCATGAGTTGTAGAAAAAAAAAGCAAAAAAAAAACAAAAAAAGAAAAAAATGAAAAAGAAAAATCGATTGTGACACCATGCACTCAGGATATTCGAATGATTCCAAACAACACAAAAGAGAGAGAGAGAGAGAGAGAGAGAGAAGAAGAATAAGGAACCAAAATTTGAAAATATCCAAGAAATTCCATCTTGAAAAACCAAAAAAACAACAAAAAGACAAATATTTGACTTTTTTTACTCAAGGAAATTTTTGTCAATTTAAGTGATCATGTTTGAAATGACAAATGGCCATCTTTCATCATCCTTTTCACAAATCTAAAATTTATCCATTTGCTACCCTCTTTGAGCCTTATAAATTCTTTCTAAATAAACCTTAACCAAGGATCACCCTTCACATTGGGGGGCACATATACAAAAACCTTCTCTAAGAGTACGAATGACCAGCCCCAATTCTGAGTCAAAATGGTTTATCATGTTAAGGGGCAAATGTGAGGTGAATTAGCTTTACAAGATTTTGATTTCACTCCATAAAGTAAAAAAAAAGGTGAAAAAAAAATGAAGAAAAAAAAAGAAATTGCAAGAAAGAAAAAGAAAAAAAGAGAAAATGAAATGAAGGAGTGGAGAAATAAGAAATAAGGGGACAATTGAATTGAATAAGTCTTCACATCATATTAAATGATCCTTGGTTGATCACCCTTAAACACATTTTTGGGCCTTATTATCCATTCTTCCACAACCCCGAAACCTGGCCTACATTACGTACCTTGAAAGTCCATTTCGATCAAACATGGATACTTAAACAAGAGAGATTTCTCCTTAATGAATTATCATAACCAATGGGGCACTTGGCTCATCTCTAAGCTAGGACTGTCCTTCAAGAATCTTCATAACCAAATTTGGATGAATTTTGAATTCTTAAGTGCATGATGGAACAATTATACAAAAAAGGCAAAAAAAATAAAAAAAAAAAGAATGGGGCTTTAGGGTGAAAACCCCAAAAAGGGGTGGTCTAGAGCAAAAGTGAAAACCTTTTGAGGTCATTCATGGTATTGTCAAGGTTTAACAAGAAGTGACTTTATGAAATAATTTATTAGACCCATGACCATCCATAACCCTTAAGAGAACCAAGAATGTCCATTTTGATGATCCATTAAAGGGATTGATGTAAAATTTTGAACCTTCTCTCTATTCCCAAATAACTCAGCAAAAGCTTGAGCCCATTTTGGCTAGTCTTGACAACTATCAAAATACATAAATTGAAAATTAAAAGAGTGTCAAATTTTGTCTGCATTTCAAGATAAACCTTTTTGCAAAACCATGATTTGCAAGAAATTCATTATTTTTTGAAAAACTTGTGTTTTATTTGTGAGCCTAGATGAGGGAACACTCATCTCCTTTTCTACCAAGTTGTAAGCTTTTCTTGCTAAACCAAAACATTGATGTGTGGAACCACCTTATCCATTTGATGAAGATAAATTACTATTCCCTCCACATCCACCTAAATAGTGATCACCAGTTTTCAAGAGACTCAAATATCATAATTCTTTGTTGTATTTATGTTTAACTTTCTTTGGTCATAATTTGTGTGGCAATCTTGTAAAATTAAAAAGTTTTGGCTAGATAGATATTATTCAAAAATGAAAACCATTTGTCTTTTGAATTTGAAAATGGAAAGGATGCTTAAGGCAATTTGGTTTGAAAATTTTTTGATTGCTAATAAAAATTTTGATGGTGTTTCAAGTAAAAATGAGAGAATTCAACAATTATTGTGAGGCAGGGATTTTTTATGCTATTTTAGGGCAATTGTGATTGAGGAAGTTTTGACGGTGTTTCCAAAAGAAAACAAAAAGGGTTTGATAATTATTGTTAGGGAAAGAATTTCTTGTCCATTTTGGGGGAAATTTTTGTTAGGAAAAATTTTGTTTGTAAAATGAATTCTTATGGTGTTTCAAAAAGTAACGTGATGATTGTCATGGGGCAACCCTTGTTGCACAGGTACAAAAATGCTTCAAGTGATGAGACAAATACTTTAAAGTAATATAGATGAGAAAGTGGAAATGAAAAAGTTTTGGTCAACAAGAAGAGAAAATCGAAAGAAAATTTTGGATAATTGCATTTGCATCTTTACAATGCACATTTGCATGAAACATTTGCATTTGCATCTTGATAGAAGTCATTTGCATTTGCATCATGACAAAAGTTGTCTATATGTAAATCATAATAGTTGGCTATTCATTAACATCATTGATAAAGAAATTTGCATTGACATTGTTGATATTGCATTTACATTTGCATCAGTGATCATTGCATCTGCCAAACATTGAAAATGTGAATATATGAGTTTTTGGATTGAAAAAATTAATTTAAAAAAGAGAAGAAAAAGAAAAAAGAAAAAAAGAAAAAAGAAAACGAAAAAAGAAAGAGGAAAAAAGATCATTAACATCATTGATAAAGAAATTTGCATTCGCATTGTTGATATTGCATTTGCATTTGCATCAGTGATCATTGCATCTGCCAAACGTTGAAAAATGTGAATATAGGAGTTTTTGGATTGAAAAAATTAATTTAAAAAAAGAGAAGAAAAGGAAAAAAAAAGAAAAAAAAAGAAAAAAAGAAAGAAAAAAAAAGAGAAAAAAGAGAGTGGAAGAAATAAAAGGAAATTTCTTGTTGAAAATAATAAAGTGATGAAAATGTAGTTTGAAAAGAAAAGGAGAGATTTATTTCAAACACATAAAAGAAAGGGTAATATAAAAAAAAAAGTTTTTGGAAAATGGGAAGGTCAAATGAAGAAGAAGAAAAAAATGAGAAAAGGTAAGTAGAATATTTGAGAAGATGAAAAATAATTAAGAGAGTTTCCACATTTGGAACATTTGAAAAATACCTAAAATTGAGAGCTTTTGAGATGAATGAACAAGTCAATGATTCTTGAGTTTGAGTTTTGAGGAAAAGAAAATATCAAATACAAAGGAACATTATTCTTAAAAAAAAAAAGGAAAAAAAAAAGAAAAAGAAGAGTTTTTGTGAGCATGAGATGAGAATTCAAGCCCGATGTAGTTGGCACCATTGTGTGGTATTAAGCCTAGCGAAATTGGCACATTATGAGATGAGATTTTTAAAGCCTAACGTAGTTGGCACTATTGAAAGTTCAAGTCCAGTAAAGTTGGCACCCAAGATGAAAATTTAAGCCCAATGTAGTTGGCACCTAGATGATGTTTAAGCCTGATGTAGTTGGCACCATTGTGTGGTATTAAGCCCAGCAAAATCGGCACATAATTAGATGAGATTCCCAGCCCAGTGAAACTGGCACCTTAGAAGGTGAGATTTTTAAGCCCAACATAGCTAGCATTATTTTGTGGTCTTAAGCCTAGCGAAGTTGGCACTTTGAGGGAATAGATTTTTCAAGCCTAGTTTAACTGGTGCCTAATTGAGTGGATGCATAATTTCAAAAATAAGGAGAAAGTTTCAAAGTTAGAGAAATCTATAGGATCGAGTGTCATGCATACATGTGCACATACACACTATCAGGCAGCATCAGCATTGAAAATTTTGAAGCAAATTTTGAGAGTAAGACATGTTCCTCAAGCAAAAGGCTCGAAACAATTTAATCAAGATTTTAAAAGTTATACAACTTTTCTCAAGATAAGAAAGTGAAGTATACTCATTCAGTTTGATTATGACATTTATGAATCCAATTAAGATTGAAGAATAATTTTTGAAAGAAAAAGCAAATTCAAGACCTCCGAACATAAATTTTAAGTCTTTCAAACCAATACTAAGTCCTCCGGGCACAATTCTAAATCATCCGGGCATAAATTTCAAATCTTTCAAACCAATTCCAAGTCCTCCGGGCACCAATTTTAAGTCCTCCGGGCACCAAATCCAAGTCCTCCGAGCACCAATTTCAAGTCCTCCGGGCACCAATTTTAAGTCCTCCGGGCACCAATTCTAAGTCCTCCGGGCAAAATTTTCAAGGCCTCCGGGCACAAATTTCAAATTTCAAGACCTCCGAGCACAAACTCAAATCCTTCGGGCACAATCATATCTATTTAAAGTCTCATTGCCTCTACTGCAAAAGGAGCTTTTTCAGAAAAGGAATTTAAAGTCTCATTGCCTCTGTTGTAAGAGGAGCATTTTTCAAAAAAGGAATTTAAAGTTTCATTGCCTTTGTTGCAAGAGGAGCTTTTTCAGGAAAAAAATTTTAAAGTTTCATTGCCCCTGCAGCAAGAGAAGCATTTTCAGGAAGGAATTTTAAAGTTTCAATGCCTTTACTGCAAGAAGAGCTTTTTCAGGAAGGATTTTAAAGTTTCATTGCCTCTGCTGCAAGAGGAGCTTTTTCAGGAAGGAATTTAAAGTTTCATTGTCTCTGCTGCAAGAAGAGCTTTCCAGAAAGAATTTTAAAGTTTTATTGCCTTTGCTGCAAGAGGAGCACATTTCAGGAAGGATTTTAAAGTTTCGATGCCTTTATTGTAGGTGGAGCACTTTTTCAAAAAAAAAAAAGAAAAAAAAACAACAAAAACAAAGTTAAAATTCTGGATGTGAATCTCCAAGTCAAACTCTGGATGTGAATCTCTAAGTTAAAATTTTGGATGTGAATCTCCAAAACAAAGTTAAAATTCTGGATGTGAATCTCCAAGTCAAACTCTGGATGTGAATCTCTAAGTTAAAATTCTGGATGTGAATCTCCAAATCAAAGTTAAAATTCTGGATGTGAATCTCCAAGTCAAACTTTTCGAATGTGAATCTCCAAGTTAAAATTTTAGATGTGAATCTCCAAATCAAATTTCAAAATTCTGGATGTGAATCTCCAAGTCAAATTCTGGATATGAATCTCCAAATCAAACCTTTGGATGTGAATCTCCGAAATAAAGTTTTCTAGGTATTTGAATGTGAAATCTTTTAAGGAATATTTTAAAACTTTAAAGTTTCATTGCCTCTGTTATAAGAGGAGCACATCTCAGGAAAAATTTTTAAAGTTTCATTGCTCCTGCTGCAAGAGGAGCACATTTCAGAAGAAGGAATTTAAAGTTTCGTTGCCTCTACTGCAAGAGGACCACATTTTAGGAAAAAATTTAAAGTTTCATTGTTTCTGCTACAAGAGGAGCACATTTCAGGAAATTTTAAAGTTTCAATACCTCTGTTGTATGAGGAGCACATTTAAAAAAAGAATTTAAGTTTCATTGCCTCTGCTGCAAGAGGAGCACATTTCAGGAAGGATTTTAAAGTTTCGATGCCTTTATTGTAGGTGGAGCACTTTTTCCAAAAAAAAAACAAAAACGAAAACACCAAAAAAAAAAACAAAAACAAGGAAAAGAGAAGTAGATTGTGAGCCGAACAAAATTGTTGTCTATTGTCTTTGCCGTATTCCTGATTCTCAGCAATGTGCAAAAAGGGACAACTGTAGACACTTAATTTTGTCCGGATTTGTTAAATTCTAAAGATCGAATCTCATGCATTGGGATTGACTTAATTAAGTTTAGAATATTTCTTAATTCAAATTCTCAATAAACTCAAGTAAATTTTGGGTTACGTGAACTTTGTTGGGTTTACAAGCATAAAAGCCCAATTTAAGTTCTATGGGCTGAAGGCCCAAATCTTTTGGTTATATTTTGATTTTGATTTTGATTTTTTTTATTTTATTTTATAATTTTGTTTTTGTTTTTATTGCTTTAATGAATGTAATGAATATTAATTTTAAAACAAAAACAAAACAAAAAAAAAAGAAATCAAAAACTGGCGGCACCAACTTGCCAGCTCTTCTCCCGAGGCTGTCCATCAGCCAACTACCCTGCCACCTATCCCATCTCTGCCGACCCCAGGCCAACCTGACTCCCCTTAAAAATCCACCATTCGGTTATTGCCAGGGGGTTCGGCCATAGCTTCTTTTCGACTTTCTTTACTAGACCCAACAACCACCCCATCACCATTTTTGGCCCCTTCACCAGAAACAGAAAACCATAACCGCCCAACAAAATGACCCAAAACGCCCACTACGCCAGCCCTCAACCATTCAGCCACCACCACCGAACCCCTCTTCACCATCACCGAAACACCAAGCCACCATTGAAAATAGAAAAACCAAAACCCAAACAGCTTAGACTAAACACACACACACACACATACACAAACCACCCGAGACCCATTCGCCTACTCAAACACCATTCTCATCACCACCTTCAACCACCATCACCATTTTTCCCTTCACCAGCCGAACCCATCACAGAGAGCCACCATCCCAAAACCACTATTTCCCAAACCAAGAGGCCACCATTCAGCCACTTCCGTAACCGCCAGTTGCCTTCCCTTCACCCTCGTTTCAGCCTAAACAGCACCCAAACAAAAAAAACAAAGACCATTCGACCACTTTTCCCAACCCTCGCCACCTTCACCACTTCCATTCCTCACACAGCCACAAAAAAAATCGGCAACCACCAGCCCTCAACCTTTCGGCTTCACCCAGCCATACAACCGAAACACCATCACTTAACCTGAACAGCAACCAAACACATCAGCCTCATCACCCATGCTCGATACCCAAAAACCCCATATCTGAGATTCCCAAATCTCATACTTGAATCACAAACCAGATTCGGTGCTCTAGACCTGCAAAAAAGGAAGTGAAGCAAAAAAACAAAATCAATAGCAGCCACAAACCAAAAGAAAAGGGGGAAAAGATGATTCGATCAAGTTCAGATCTAGGTTTTTTTAGAGTGTTTTAGTAAAATCTAAGTTTGGAAAAGGAAAGAGGAAGTGAAAAGCTTTCGAAAAGCCGAAAGCTTTTGGCCATTAGTCGTCGAGAAGCGACGGCCGACAGTGGCGGACGGTGGTGCCAACGGCAGCTCCAGCCGGATTCTAGAAGGCAGAGAGGGGAGAGAGTTTTTTGGAATTTTTTTGGTGAAATCTGAAAAAGTGAAACAAAAAAATAAAATGGGGGTATTTATAGAAGAACAAAACTACATCGTTTTGAAGCCCTTGGGTCAGCGTGCTGCCCCAACCAGGACCCAAAATCCGCACGCCTGACCAGGAAGCACTCCCAGCCGGCTTGTGTGGAGCTGACCCGACCCACGCTTGACCCGATTCGGTCCACCTTACTTCGGCCATACCCGTTTACCTGCTGGGCCCACACGCCTTAGGCCAACCTAGTTGGGCTGTTTGTAAGCATTCTCTTGGGTCATAAGCCCAAGCCAATTTGGGTATACTCCCTTTAATTTTAGCAGTTTTTGTCTTAATATTTAATTATTATGTTTTTATTGTTATTATTATTATGTTGTTTAGTTTTTTTTATTATTATTATTATTATTATTATTATTATTATTATTATTATTATTATTATTATTATTGTGTTGTTGTTGTTATTATTATTATTATTATTATTATTATTATTATTATTATTATTATTATTATTATTATTGAGTTTTTATCATTATTATTATTACTATTATTTTAGGAAAATATGTGGATTATAATATATATTGAATAATAAATTTAGAAGGACATATGGTCAGTAGATAGGTTACATAAATGTTTTTAAACAAATATAAATAAATGAAATATGAAAAATACATAATTTCTATTTATTATATTATTAAGCAATGTTAACAAAATAAATAAACATCATCCGATGATGAGATGTCATGAAACTCACAAGTAATGATTTCTTGATTGATCCCTAGGTGAGAAGAGTCTACTAAATATTACCAAAGTATTGGGATATTTAGTATGATTTTTCAATAACTTAACTTTTTATTAAAAATAAAAATAAAAAATTTATTTTTTTAAATAAAAAAACAAAGAAAAATAAATAATGAAATTTAATAATTAAATAATGGTCCGATGATGAGCTGTTATGAAATTCACAAGTAGTGATTTCTTAACTGATCCCTAGGTGAGAGGAGTCCGCTAAATGTTACTAGAGTATTTGAATGCTTAGTGTGATTCTTCAATAATATTAATTTTTATTTAAAATAAATAAAATAAAATTTTATAAAAAAATTTTATTATAAATAATACATATGCATTATTTTTTATCTGTTTGCATCATATGTATTCACGATAATAATTTTTTAAGCAAATTTGAATCTTCCAAGAATGAGATTCCATAGAAGTCACAAGTAGTGATTCTTAAGAAATCTTTAGGTGAGGAAAATTATTTCAAATATTAACAAAAGTATTGGAATATTTGATTTAATTATTCAATACAAAAAGATTCACATTCACTTTTGAAAAATAAAATTTGATTTTTTTTTAAATAATAAAAAATGACTTTGAAGAATAAAATTGATTGCAATAAAATTGGAATTATTTTTAAATGTTAAATTAAGACCATTTTATTGAAACCAAAGGATAATATATGATTATTGTGGTACCTTTTTTTAAACGGGCGTTGTGGGGTGCTAATCCTTCCTCAAGCGTAACAGTACTCCCGAACCCGATTTTTGTTTTCACAGACCAAAAATTTGTATTTTTAATAAAACTTAATTAATTTTAAAGTTTTGTTAAAAAGATAAACATTTTTAGGTGACCAATCACACTTAGACAAAAAAAATTGGTGACGACTCCCTTTTGTTTCTAAATGTTTTCAAAATCGTCGAACGCGAAACCGTTACGACAAACATATTATACATATGCATATACATATACATATATATATATATATATATATATATCTTGGCACACCCACACACACACACACACATATATATATATATATTCTTTTCTTTTCTTTTCTTTTTTCTTTTTTCTTTTTTCTTTTCTTTCCCACCTTATCTCTCGGCTTGTGCAGCAGCTGACCACCTTTCCGCCTTGTTTTTGATCTGTTTCTCTTCCTAAATGCTTCATGCTACCCAGCCCTTACGATGCCTCAAACTATAGCTTGATTATGGCCTTCAAAGTAGTAGCCAGACACCCTTGTAAGCAACTCCAAATCAGTCACCAACATGCTCCATTTTCTGCCCTTCCGTCGGTCACCAATCACAGCCGCCTACAGCCTTTGTTTCAGGCCACCCAAAGACTCGAATGCCCTTAACTCAGCCAGTTCTCACCACTCCCAAGCTCAGTCCAAAAGAAAACAACCTTTATTTAGCTGAAGCACAACCACCTGAAGCTTTCATTCATCCCTGGAAATAGCCCTCAACCGTCACCAAAATCTCAAGTTTCCTCTATTAAATCTGAACTTTAAGCAGCGCCATTGGACCACTAGTTTCCAGTCCTGAACTACTTCCTTTCAGCTCTCCCTCTATCTCAGCTCAACCACGCCTTTGTCCTTCCTGTTTGTAGTCGAGATCTTGCTCCACTCCTCGTTTCACCACTGTTTCCAGCCTTCTTACACTCGCATTCCTCTTTCTCGATCAGCCCTTCCCTCTCGATTTTTCCCTTTCTACTCAACCTTAACTTTTCTTTTGTTTATTTCTTACAACTCAGCTAGGGGTGTAAACGAGTCGAGCTACTCGTGAGCTACTCGAGTTCGGTTCGATGATTATTCGAGTTCGATTCGTTCATTTTCGAGCCGAGCTCGAGCTCGAGCTACTCGAGTAACGAGTCGAGCCGAGTTCGAGCTTTTTTATACCCGGCTCGAGCGGCTCGCGAGCCTTATCGAGCTTTTTTAATTTTATTATTTAATTATTAGATTACTCTTTTAACCTTAATATATATATATATATATATAAAACAAAAATAACTATGACTCACTAACTAAAACTAACCTAACATTCTTAACCATTCGTAACCCACTGCCCCAAACAAATTCCCAAATCCTTTGTGAAGCCAGCGGCAACGGCGCCTATCCCTTCAACTTTCAAGCTTTCTCGATCAACAGTACACTACCTCAAAAATCCCCGATCCCTTCAACTAAAAACCCATGAGTTCTTCTGATCCTCATCACTGGCTGGCCTTTCTTTAACCCATCAATCATGAAATTTACTGCTCCACCATTTCCCCGTATTCTTGAGCTTCCATCAGAGTCGAAGTCAGTGAAATCCAAGGCATAAAACAGTATCTACCTCTTTCTTGCTCTAGCTTCGCTTTGCTTTTGCAGATCAAGGGTGAGCAGGCCATTCGTGGTGGGAATGAACGACACGATGTGGTGACCCAGTCCTGAGGTGCCAAGTTGAGTGAACTCGTCCTTCTGGTTCAGCAAATTGGAAGAAACGCAACCCATTGCTTTGAAAAAAGATACTAAAGATCTATGTTCGGAGTTATCCTTTTTTTCTTTTGGTTGGAATAAGATTTTGAAGAATTGTTCAAGTGAAAGAGAACGACGACAAAGGCAAAGGTACAGGAGAATGGAGATTACTTTTTTTTAAGCTTTGATTAATTGAATGATATACTAATAAATTACTATACACCCTCATGATGTTTTCAAAGTATTCCTTTCAGCTCAAGCTTTGATTTTCCTGACTGATTTCCTTATTTGAATTTATGGAAGTGTGGGGAAGAGTTGTCTGCTTTTATGCTTTTCTGATGGTTCCTTTACTACTAGTTTCATAACCACTATTGGGTTTGTATTCGTGGCAACTCTTGAAAATTATATGGTAAAATTGTTTTGCAATTATTTTCATTTGAGAAATGTGAATGCTTGAGGACTTACAGAGTAGCATTTGAGGTAGTACTTTTAATTGAATTTTGCTTGAAAAATGATGAGTCAAGATGAATTTATAAAATCAAATTCGAGCCTACGAGCCGAGCTTCGAGCGGATCGAGTATTTAGCGAGTCGAGCTCGAGCTTCAAATATGAAGCTCAATCGAGCTCGAGTCGAGCCTCGAGCTTCGAATCTTCGAACCGAGCCGAGCTCGAGCCTGGTACTGGATCGTCTCGACTCGGCTCGATTACACCCCTAAACTCAGCTCTCAAATCTCTTCCTCTAGTCTGACTTTCTCGCCTTTCACCATCAGTTACTGCTCTCTTTTTCTTTTCTTTCTTTTTAATATTTGTTATTTCTATTGGAGTAAGGGACGTCTGCCAAAGCAGACCTAATGCTAGTTTGGTGGGGGTGGGGGCTTTCCCATCAAACCTCATTTCCCCCTTTTTTTATTATTATTTTATTTTTATATACTTAATTCTTATATTTATTCATAAATTTATGACATCTAGCATATATATATATATATATTTGTATTTATATGACTGCATACTATATAAATATATGCTTATATATATACTTGTTTTTCGTCTTCAACAATATTTATTCTTATATATATTTGTATACATATATTAATATTTATATTTATTTGCATGTGCCTACTTTTATTCTTGGGTCCATAAATATAAATATATTTATCTCTATATTGATATGCATTTATTTATATGTGCATTTAATTTATTTTCTTGTTTCTCTTGATCTCTTACATATATAATTTATTAGACATGTATATATTTGTTTATACATGTATGTATTTTTGCATGTATGTACGTTGCATGCATTTAATTTACATATGTATGCATGCATTTGATTCAATCCATGTGTGTATGTGAACTTGCATGCACAATTCGCGTAATTCCATTTACATTTATTTAATGTATATCGTATATACAGTATACGTGTGTGTTTCCTGTCATTTTCGATTCCTATTCCCCAATGCTTCATAATTCATATATTTGAAATTCAAAACTTTCCTATTGCTTTACGGACACTTACAGTTACACATCGCATACATGATTGGTTTAAGAAAATTTGCGATTCTAACAGAATAGGGTGGACTCCCTTCCCTCTTGATTTTGTTCACTTTTCAATGAGCTATGGGTATGGGTTTGTAAAGCTTGAAGAGTAGAACAACTTTGTAGAAGAGGTTTTGGTGAGATGAAGTGGTTTAAGTGGTGTTTTAGTAAGCTTTTCTTTTCTTTCTTTTGTTTTGGTTATAGAAGCCACGAAAAAAAGGAAGAACAAGAGGGAATAGTGGCCGACTACAACTAGTGGAATTATTTAGAAGCTTCATTAATAGGTAATAATTCTTGGAAATCTTGTTGTGAGACTATGAACTTATAATATAATTGTTATGAAATATCTGAAATTCCCTGATCATCATCCCAGGATTGTTTGATTAATTAGATAAGTGCGTCTAATTAAATAATCTACTCCTGGATAAAAACTTAAGCCCATAATTGCTTTTGAGTTTAATCACAAGAGGATTAGTGGAATGAAAGTTTAAGTTGAACAAATTTACATCGTATGTGTTTGTTACTTAATATCAAGTCATATTTTTTTTTAGTTTTTAATGTTGCTAATAATATTATCTAGAGATCGTATCCTAGGTAATTTAATTAGTTAGGGATTAACTGGGAGTCGTATTCTTAATTAACGACTAAGTAAGGATTGATGATGTAACTCGTCATACTTGGTATACTGAGATAAATAGGAGACTGGTTGGAGAGGAAGCATAGAAATAAATAAAGAAACAAATCTGGAAATTTGAGTTAGAAATGCAATTTAATGGCAAAAAGTTTCAAATTAATGATATTTAAAGGAAAGGAGTTTATTTATTGGACTTGTGATTAAATTTGATTGGTTGGAATATATAAAAAGAGATAGAAAACAAGTCCAAACTATGCAACAAAAATTAGACTGCACGCCAAAAAAATTCTTGCTGCTGTGTGCTATATGGCTGGATGCAATTAAAATACAATTTTATGGTATAAAATGCAATGTAAATAATACTTAAAGGAAGAGAAATTTAAAGTTTAACATGTGAGTAATTTTTATTGGCTGAAGTATAAAAAAAGAGAAGAGGAAAGCAAGTCAAACCGAACAGTAAAAGGGGCTCATTTCTACCGTTCCTTTTTGTTGCATTTTTCTGCACATTTTTTTTTGAAAGAATTTTTCTGCACATTTTAATGCTCAATAAGACAAGGAAATGATGAGGAAATGGGATAGGTAAATAGGTGGCAAAGTCTTATTGGCTAACATGGATAAATAGGAGACTGGTTGGATCAAACTTCAGCAAATTTTCTTCTCCTTCACCGACTTCCTCTGCTACTCCACGATTTTCTGGTTTGCTGCTCATTCTTGCTCTGTTTGCTCATGTTTTTTCCATGTTATTCATCAAAAATCTCATCCCTTACTAACTAATCATTTAAACCTTCTCCATAAACTTTCCCTCCATCTTAAGAGCATCTAAGAGACAAGAAAGAGGGAGGGCTGACGTGAAAGAAACAAGGGGAAAAGAAAGCCACAACCATCTGGCCAAGGGTAAGAACATGTTGGAATTGATGTTTTCCTTTGATTTAAAACTTGATTTCTAGTATTTGCAAGATGTAGAATCTAACTATGGCATTAGTTTTGAGTTATTTTGATTCACTAAAAATGTGCCATTAATATGGGTTTCGGTCAATTATGGAATCTTATGAATTCATGCACTTTCTTGCATGAAAATGATGAGAAATAATAGCTAAATATGGAATATAAAGGATTAAAACATGAGAAGAAATAAAATCATGAAAGTGTGCATTTGGGGGTTTCAGCCATGATGTTTTGGCCATGATACCATATTGAGTTTTTATAGTTTAATAATAGGAAATGAATATAGAAATTTGAAGAGAAAGATTGGTGAAATTGGAACCGAAAACGAAGCTAAAACGAGAAAGTTCAATTTTAACACCAGTGTAAATAATATTAGTTGTGCATGTGCTGTGTTATTAGTGGCTGCATTTTATGAAAGTTAGTGGCTTAAAATTAAGATGAAAAATATAGATAATTTTTGACAAATTTATTTTGTAGTCGGGAATTGAGGCTTTTGGTAAACACAACCGGGAAGCTCGACTTCGTAAGACTGATAAGGGGGAAGTGTGTGAGTTGTAGAGATATAATGAATTGCATGTCTTATTAAGCTAAATTTTATGGAAATATTGGAAGCATGATTTGGTTTGAAAACATGCAAAATTGTGGTTGAAAAGCTGGTTTATACACTGTGAATTTCGTGCAGGAAGTTAGGAATCCGCAACCGTTATGGTATCGAAAAATTACCAAAAATATTATAAAATATTATAAAATATTTTAGATGCATGAAATGATTTAAATGGGAAATTTTGAATTTAATTTCCATCAATTTTCCATAAATTGGAAAATTATGAGAAAATTATAAAATTTAAATATTCATGTTTTATATTTTATTCAAGTGAGAATTTAATTATATTTTATATGATATTAAATATTCAAAATGAATATTTATTTGTTTTCTCACTTGATACATGAATATTTACCGACTGATTTACGGTATGTGGAAATGGAGAATAAATACCTTTTTAGAAATAATTATTTAAATAAATGATTTGAGTTATAAAAATTTCCTTAAAGGTGTTTTATGATAAATAAATTGATTTTGAGACTTTAGGCCCTGAGATTCATGCTTTACTGTTATACTATTACTATTCACGTGGCTGATTGACCCGCCAAGTCATCAGCAGTCCCGGAGTCACCTAGGAAGTGTACACCGATGACGCCCCATAAACTATGGCCATAGATCTGGACTATTTACTGTTACTGCGTTCCTTCGGGGACGATTATAGCATGATATGATTTAGGGTGATGCCTAGTCTCAACCTACTGATTACTGTTTACTGAATGGATTTACTGAGTACCATTTATCATATTGTACTGTAAATTACTGTTTACTGAACTAAACTGTACTAAATTACTGTTTACTGAATTGAAAGGAAATTTACCATTTATCGAGAAAGAATATTTTGAAAATTATTTCTAAAATGGAAATAATTACTGAACTATTTATCTAGAGATTTGGATATCTATAAACTACTGTACGGAAAAGATTGTTTACTGTTTCTACAGTTTTATACTTACTGTTCACTGAACTGTTTTATCATTGTACGGTCACGTGTTACTGAAGTGATATAATAAAATAGTTTATACCATTTTTATAATTATGAGAAATGAGAATTAAATTGTTTTTAAATAAAACAATTTATTTATTACTCTCTATAGTCGCTCTGGGTTTCCGGGACAAGACAAGTGTTTCAAATACCTTCCATGCTCCATCTGGATTTCCCGGCCGACTATAGTATCCTTCCTTACTGTGCTTAGTACACCGTTAGGAAAATAAACGTTTTACGGCATATAAATTTCATTATATCAAGCAGCATACGACTCATTTACTGAGCATGTGGTTCACTCACCTTTTTTGTTTTTCCAACTCCCCAGATTAATTGCAAGGATTATTTGAGATCTTTCTCGGATAAATAGAGCTACGAGTAAGCATACTGGGGCAAAGTGCGTTAAATTTTAAAGGTACAGACACTTTTCTTATATATTCAGACATATATACACAATACTACTTTATTGTAAAATAGCAACAGGGGATGTAAAGTGAAGGGAATATTGTAAAAATTTCATATTTAGAATTTATTAAATAAATAAATGTTTATTATTTATTACTGTTATTACTCAAGTGTTAAAGGCATCACAGACAGCCCAACCAGTAAAAATATATAAAATACGAGTAAATATTGTGTAATGCTGTATACACGGATCGTTACATATTGTAACAATTTTTTTAATAGTTGTCAATTTAATATGAATTCATAATGATAAAAAATATTATTGCATAAAATATAAAGAAAAATCAAATAAACAACGACATTACAAACATAATAAGATATCGCAATAACTTTTTTTAATCGCTACAATTTAATAAGAATTTGCAACAACAATAAGTGTCGTTGTATAAAATATAAAGACAAATCAAAAAAGCAAGACAATTAAAAGTCATTGCAAACATAAAAGATATCACAATTTTATCGTTGTCAATTTGATGAGAATTCATAACAACAATAAAGGTCGTTGCATAAAAAAAATCAAACAAGCAATGATAACTAAAAGTCATTGCAAACATAACAAGATATCGCAACGACTTTTTTTTGTTATCAATTTGATAAGAATTCGCAACAACAATAAGTGTCGTTGCATAAAATACAAAGAAAAATTAAATAAGCAACAACAATTAAAAGTCGCTGTAAACATAACAAGATACCACAACGATTTTTTTTTATCGTTGTCAATTTGATTAGTATTTGCAATAACAATAAGTATCGTTGCATAAAATATAAAAAAAAAATCAATTAAGCAATGACTATAAAGAGTCGTTGCAAATGTCATGAGATTTTGCAACGATTATTATAGTCACTGTAAATTTTGGTTGCTAAAAGCCCATTTTCTAGTAGGGAAATAATGCCATTACTTTCACATTTTATATCAACCATTTTCCCAAATGCTCAACCCTTTTAGAATTTGAGTTTCCTTTTCCTTCTCAATATCAATTAATTCCTTCTAATTTGGCTTAAAGATTAGGCTTAATAGCCAAATACACCCTCAACCTTTAGCATAAAATGGAATTAAGCCCTCAACGTTTTATCGTGTGTAAATCAGTCCATAAACTTTTATTTTATTATAAATAAACCCTTAACATTTCAAAATTATGCAATTAAGTCGAAATCTGTTAAATGACACTAACTGTCGTTTGGACATCTAACGTGAAAGCTGACGTGGATAACTTAGTTGGCTACCACGAGGCATGCCTCGTATGCAATACTAACGGAAGTTAGTGTCATTTAATAGATTTGGACTTAATTGCATAATTTTGAAAGGTTGAGGGTTTATTTATAATAAAATAAAAGTTTTATAGACTGATTTTCACGAGATAAAACGTTAAGGGCTTAATTCCATTTTATGCTAAAGGTTGAGGGTGTATTTGGCTATTAAGCCTAAAGATTATAACACTTATCAAATTTTTTCCCATAAATTCATTGCTTGACAATGACCAAATGGCGGCAAATTATATGCTACAGTGGTTTATGTGATTACTTTTTATAAATTATTATTTAAAAAATAAAAAATGAATTAAAATAATTTTAAAATATTAGTTAAATCAACTAGATTTTTTTATCAGAGACAATATTTTAATATTTAACTCACATGTTTAGTGAGAATTGAACCTGAAACCTCTTTACTCATTAAAGATCTCAGGACTTCCTCCTTGTCATTAAGCCAAGGCTTCATTGATTCAACTGGATTAAATGTTAAAATTTTTAAATATTTTATTTTCTATGCTAAATTTATGAGGAAGACATTAAAGTAGTAGTCTTATATTAATTCTATTAAATTAAATATCAATTAGAAGTATAAGAAAGAGAAGCATATCTTGAGTCAAAATGGGGAATTACTACAATAAAATCACAAATTTAGATCATATTGTAAGATTAACATAAAAAATATATGATTAAACATACATTTGAAGTCACTAGACGTAAAATATGTTAGAAGTATTGTAAAATATGATTATTAATGTAAGCATAAGTGTTAATAGATTTAAACACATGATAATTTTGCTATAATATATTTTTATGTTAATTATCATGTATTTACATACTTTTAACATATTTTACACCTAATAACTTTAGATTTATCTTAATCATTTATTGTTTACGTTAGTCTTAAGTTAATTATCAAATGTTTACGATACTTATAATATATTTTACGTTTCGTGACTTTAGATTTATGCTTAATCATGTATTATTTACGTTGACCTTATAATCAAATCTAAATTTATGTCCTTATTGTAAAATTCCCCAAAAAATGTCCTTTCTATTCTAAATTTGAGGCTAAGTTACCTTCGTACCTCTTCTACTTTATCCAACAAATGATATTCATATCCATCATTTAACTTCTATCTTTCATAAGATTGAAGAAATTTTCAAATTAAGTTATCAATTGAAATTTCAAATTGAAATTTTCTTTTTAAAACAGGAAGTAGTTATCAATTAAGTTATAGTTTCGTGTTATATCAATCCGTTGTATGAAAAATAGAAAAAGAAGAAGAGGCGGTATTTACTAATTAGTCCATCGGACGAACAAAAATGGATTGATGACTATGAGCTTTGCCAAATGGGTACTGTTAATTTCCAAGTAAAATGTTGTGAAGAGCTGTGCAGCTTCCTTTCGGTATTGTTAATTTCTGAAGCAAACTCAAAAGAAATCGATGGGATGGAAGCAAGTGGCAGGATACTTGCTTGGTTTTGTTTTGTTTTGATCAAAATTACATGGAAAGAGAAAACTCAAAAGAGCCATCGTTTCGCCCGTCAGAAAAGTAGGTGCAATCCCACTGAAAGGACCCACAGCCTAAGAGTGGACAGATAGCTATTAGCTTGTTCAACAAGGCAATGCGACTTTAGCCATAGATTTAGCCTAAAAGAAATAACGGGTCCACTTTTAAGTCCTTTACTTGATTTTCATTACCTGTACTTTTACGATTATTTTCCCATTTTTCCTTGGAATTCTTTTTAATTTGTTACTATTATGCGTCTGACCCGCATGCGCAAACCCACTTGGCCACTTCCACTTAAATTGTTTCTCTTTCTTTTTTTTTTTTTTTTCAATAAGTTGTTTCTCTTTCTAAACCTCGCTTGAACGACCTTCTATAAATACCCCTCTCCTTTCTTACACTTTGCATTAAAGAATTCTAAGCTCTTTCATAACACCCAAAGTAGCAGAGTGAGACTTTGAGAGATTTTTAGACAAAAAAAAAAGATTAAGAGAAATGGCTACTTTCCCTGTGATCAACTTAGAGAAGCTTAATGGTGAGGAGAGAGCAGCAACCATGGAGAAAATCAAGGATGCTTGTGAGAACTGGGGCTTCTTTGAGGTATCGGAAGCTAAGCTAGCTATAGTCCTATATTCTCCTCTACATTTCTCCTTAACATTATGCTAATGTGCTTATTTCGTCATTTCTTTTAGCTGCTGAACCATGGGATTCCCTATGATTTTCTGGACACTGTTGAAAGATTGACAAAAGAGCATTACAAGAAATGCATGGAGCAGAGGTTCAGGGAACTGGTAGCAAGCAAGGCCCTGGAGGGTCTCCAGGCAGAGGTGACTGACATGGATTGGGAGAGCACATTCTTCTTGCGCCATCTCCCTGAATCAAACATGGATGAAATCCCAGATCTCACTGATGAATACAGGTACAGAGGGAGCTTATTTGGATTGGACCAGAATAATTTTTTTTCACGAACTTTCTTTCCTGGGGTTTTTAGCATTGGTTAATATGCTATCAGGTCTTTCTTGACCAATAAATATAATGTTGTATAATTAGACTATCATTGGCTTTAGAATAATACTAAAATAATTGCAGCAACAAACATTCCCGTCTAGCCATTGCTTTGGAATCGTACCTGACACACTTAGTCCGAATAAAAAATTGCAGGAAGGTGATGAAAGAATTTGCAGTGAAATTGGAGAAACTAGCAGAGGAGCTCCTGGACTTGTTGTGCGAGAATCTTGGACTAGAGAAAGGATACCTGAAGAAGGCCTTCCATGGGGCAAGAGGTCCAAACTTTGGCACCAAAGTTAGCAACTACCCACCATGCCCAACACCAGATAAAATCAAGGGGCTCAGAGCCCATACAGATGCTGGTGGCATCATCTTGCTCTTTCAAGACGCCAAAGTGAGCGGCCTCCAGCTTCTTAAAGACGGCCAGTGGATTGATGTTCCCCCCATGCGCCACTCCATCGTAGTCAACCTTGGGGATCAGCTCGAGGTATGCATTCAGTTTCACCAAATCTTTAGCCCAATACATTTTGCTTTTGGCAAATCTATCAGAAGGGAAACTTAAACTTCAAATCCTGATTTCTTAAAAACGCAGGTCATCACCAATGGCAAATACAAGAGTGTGGAGCACAGAGTGATTGCCCAAACCGACGGAACTCGCATGTCAATAGCTTCATTCTACAACCCTGGCAGCGATGCTGTTATCTACCCGGCACCAGCTCTGCTAGAGAGAGAAGCAGAGGAGAAGAAAGTGTACCCCAAATTTGTGTTTGAAGACTACATGAAGCTATACGCTGGACTGAAATTCCAGGCCAAGCAACCAAGATTTGAAGCCATGAAAGCCATGGAAACAACCGTTCCCATTGAAACAGCCTAAATTCTAGGACTTAGCTTTGACATGATCGAGAAAAGGGTTTTATTATCTATTTTTAGATTTTTTAGTAGTGTGTTTTCTGAAAAAAAAATTTAAAACAAAAATAAAAAGGTCTTTTGTGGTGTGAAAAAAGCTCCAAAGAAATCGGAGGATATAGGTGTCTGTTGATTTATCATTGTAAACAGCAACAACAATTTCTATCATCCAATAATATTTTATCATTATGTACTTCTAAAAAGGATTTGTCTTACTATTTTTCTCTTTGATTATTTATTGTTGTGGGTGGATCTCATGATCTCTACATAGAACAACAACAACCATTAAAAATTTTTTACTTGAAAAGGAATGGTCGGTTGCATGATTTTTCCAACCTCTTGCTAAACTTATTGGATTGACAAGGTGGAATAACTGCATTATTTATCTTATCGATCTCCGGTGTAGTAAACAACCTTGAAAACAGAACAACCTCAACAAAAAAGAAATGCAGGAAGTCACCACCTTGGCCAGGCCGAAGCTGATGGTGATGACTAGAAGAATCAAAGAGTACATAATCCCATTAGATATGCTGATTATCTTGTGAAGTAGTTATGACTTGAGATTTAATGTTTGATAAAAGCACTCATTTAAATATTCATTTAACAGTTCTGGACAATATATGGAGGCCAGCGAATGCAGCATTTTATGTTCAATCCTGATATGTTACAATTACTTTTCCTACAGTGAGATATAGAACTGAAAAAGCTGGTTTTGAAATTAGAATACACATGTATAGAAAGAATCTTGTGACAAGGACAAATTCACTTCCGGTGCCGATTCATGACCCAACTTTTTTGTATGAGTATAGAACAACAAACAACAAGATAAACCCTCTCATCTATTATTTTTTATGAAAATTATATGTACAAATATTTATATATATATATATATATATATATTTGCTAAGCCAATTAATTTGATATATACACACACGCTGTAGCACAAAAGGCCATTAATTTGAAATGCCATGCAACAATTAGAGCAAGAAACATCAGAAAAGTGCAACATCTGAGAAAAGAGTTTCTAAAACAAAAAGGCAACAGCCTTTGAAGCTTCAGATAAACACAGATCAACCGATCCTAGCACAACCAAAAGAGTAACCCATGAAAGAATGCTTCAACCTTTGGAATAAGCACAGTTCGAAAAGAATACAAGCCAAAAAGAGCCGAACCACCTTTGAATGAATGGGGTCATTTGATTTTTCAAAATGTATAATATGTATGTGTAACTAATATAAGAAGTTTGTAAATTTACTATATTGACACCATTAAAATTTCTTAAAATTTTCTGAGAAAGATGCAAAAAAAAAATTCATCTTTGTTTTTACATTCATTTTAATTTGAAAATTTTAATAATTTTCTTTCACTATGAGTATAATTTTAACTAGTGAGTTTGACAAAAAAAATTAGCATGTATAGTTTTACTGATTTTTTACTAATTATATTTTTAGCCTTATTTTAATATTGCTTTATTTTTTTTTTGTTTCTTATTAAAACTCTCTCTTCACTTTTATATTTTTTCTCTTTAATTTTCACTGTAGTACATATTATATTCGAGTTTGATTCAATTTATAAATGATTAGTTTATTGTATTTTACGTATTAGTTATTTTATACATAGATAATTATTTTATATATAGTACAAATACAAATGTAACTCATTATAAAAGTAACAAAAAATATTTTATCATCTATCTACTTGTAGTATTTTTTTAACATTTTAATTTACATGAAAAAGACATCAAAAAAATATTACATGAAAAAAAAAATTCCTAACACTGTTAATATAATCCTTGAGATAAATTTTCATCATGAATAAAAGGTAAGAAAATTTTTGTAATATATATTATATTATGAAATAATTTTTCTACCTTTAAAGTCTGTCAATATTGTATTTAGTAACAAAATATTATAAAAAAAAATATGGAGGATTCTACTTACAAAGTTATACTGGTGTAAAATAAATTTAATTTTACATTCATTTTTTATACTATTTTAATTTGACCATTAAATTTTATGTTCTATTTATATAGATCATGCATACTAAATTTCAAATTAACTGAACACCTAACTATTTTTTTGTTACAGTCTAACTATTTGTTGGATAATAAGAACTTAGTAAAACAATTTGCTTTAACTTAAGTACCTACTTGAAAATATAATATTATAATATTAACTGACTGATATAAATTTTTTGGCTACACCACTTTATATATAACTTGATAAATTTGATAAATTTAACATAAAGTTTATCAAATTTACATGTGACAAGACTTGAACTCAGTACTTCAAGATTCAAAACCTTTTCCTTGTTCGCATTGCTATCTTTTGATTAACAGGAAGGTACACTACTAGAAAATAGGCCTTTGGCAACCAAAATTTGCTACGACTAAAATAGTCGTTGCAAAATCTCATAATATTTGCAACGACTTTTCATAGTCGTTGCTTAATTGATTTTTTTTAATATTTTATGTAACGACATTTATTGTTGTTGTGAATTCTTATAAAATTAACAATGATAAAAAAAATTGTTGCGATATTTTATTATATTCGTAACGACTTTTAATTGTCGTTGCTTATTTGATTTTTCTTTATATTTTACGCAACGACACTTATTATTATTACGAATTCTTATCAAATTGACAACAATAAAAAAAAAGTCGTTGCAATATTTTATTATATTTGTAACGACTTTTAATTATCGTTGCTTATTTGATTTTTTTTATATATTTTAAGCAACGACATTTATTGTTGTTGCGAATTCTTATAAAATTGATAACAATGACTTTTAATTGTCGTTGCTTATTTAATTTTTCTTTATATTTTATGCAACGATATTTTCTTGTTGTTATGAATTCATATCAAATTGACAACAATTAAAAAAATCTTTACAATATCTCATTGTTTTTGCAATGACTTTTTATTGTCGTTGCCTAATTAGTTTTTTAAAATATTTTATACAACGACATAAAAGTTGTAACAATATTTATATCACATTTATAACGATAAAAAAAAATCTGTTTTGAAATCTTATTAAATTAGCAATAATTTTTTATAGTTGTTTATATACGTAATTGATTAAATTTACTAATTTTATATCATAATCAGTAACATCAATAACATAATATTAAAGTTAGGTTCAGTCTTTTTTTTTTGGATAATTGAGTTTTTATATTAAAGTTAGGTTCAGTCTTTTTTTTTTGGACAATTAAGTTTATTGACTTGATCAGGCTAACACGTAGTGAAATTAAGGGGAGGGGGGGTGGGGTGTTTTCTTTTTTTTTTTTTTTGTTTTTTTTTTTTTGTTTTTTTTTTTTTTTTTTTTGTTTATTGGAGTTTGGTAAGTCTATAGCTTGTTAGTAATTGAGGTTTAGTTGGTGGACAAGTGGGCTTGGGTCGATTGACAGGTGTTTGGTTTTTCTTGGTCTTTTCATTTGAGTGTTGGTACGTGTCGTTCTTAGAGTATGAAATCGGTAGTCAAGTCCGTTTCCTCTAGCATCACCATTCCATCTGCTCCGCATCCTCTTCTTTTTTTTTTTTGGTTAACCGTATCCCTCTACCTTTGCCTTTTTGTGTCCATCTCCATCTCGATCTGAGAATTTTCTACAAATGATAATCAATTTATATGATATTAGAAGTATATGATTAGTAAAATTTATCAAAGAAATATGATTTAACAAACTACATGGATGAATTAAGCGAATGGTATGGTTTGGTGATTTTAAGAATCACTATTGAATTAAGGGCTAGGAAATTCAAGCAATGATTTATCAAAGAATTTAATATAATAAATTATATGGTTGATTAAGAGGAATCTAGCATGTGAGGTAATGTTATAGACTAATTGCAAAATTAGTTATAAGACCAATTTGGAAATTTAAATTATGGAATCTAATTATATATATCTTTAAAAATATATATATATATATATATATATATATATATATAAGGGATTAAATTAATAATAAGAATCATAATAGTAATAAATAAATAATATTATATGTTAAAAATAATAATAATAATCAACAAGCTTCCTTTAGAAGCTTGTTAAGCCACCAAATCCCGTCTGCTTTGAAGCAGACTAAAGACTAAAGGCAACCAAAAAAATATATATATAATAATAAAATAATGATATTAAAACAAAGTGGCTTCTCGGAGAAGCCACTTTATTGCCACTAACTCCCACTATCCCATTTTCTTTCCAGCCATCTTTCACTATCACCGTCCATCATCATCATCACCCAAGCAAGAGCCATTTCAACTCTTTCTTTCACTTTTCTGTTGAAACCAAGAACACCATTCTTTCACCATCGCAGCAGCATTTGGTCACCCCTTTTATGTCGACAGCCAAGGTTTATAGAAGGGAAATGTAAAACAAAGGAAGGTTCAAGTTTCGAAAGCCAAGAACAGATGAGAAAATGGTGTTTTGGGGGCTGAGTTGGGGTGTTTTCTGGTCATGGAAAAGGGGTACATTGGCTGCATTTGATGGCTGCCTATGTTGGCTTTCGGTAAAGGAAGAAAAGAGTGAAGATAAGAAAGCACTTAGGGCTGATCTTGAGAGAGACCGGGGAGAAGTGAGGAACGATGCAAACAGAGGAAGAAGATTTAGATCAGATCTAAAACACAGCAGTCACGTGAGGAAGGAGGGCTGAAACTCTGTTGAAAACGTGAACTGTGCTTTTGTTTTGGGTTTTCCTTTTCAGGTATCATTATGAAGTGTAGATAAAATAGATGCTTTTGGGAATCTTAAGCAATCTGTCGATGCTTCTACAGGTTTTATATTCGTTTCTTTTTTTTTAATTTACTCAGCTCATGCTTTTTTTTTTTTTGTAATTAGTTATTGGTTTGTTGGATAGTTTTGATTAAATAAGATAGAAAAGAATGATAATATACCATTTTTTATTATAAATTATTATAGGTTGTTAACTCAGCAAGCATGAAAAAAAAAGTTGTCAAACTCCATATACTTCGACAAATGAGTACATATTTTACATTTGGGTTGTTACTAGGATTTTCTAATGGCTCCACTTGTAAATTGCTACTTCGTATTTCATTTACATTTGGGTTGTTGTGGATGAATTTGTAGATTCGAATTTTGGATTTTAAATCTAGAATTTCTATGTTCTGAACGTGGTTTTTGTCTTGCTTTTTTCATAGGTTTTTAATGTTTCGAATGGGCATATTCTGGCAGTGGTTTGATACATACCTGTCTAAAGCATACAATGTTGATGACGACTAGAATACTGAAGATACATTGGTAGTGTTTGCTTCAAAAGGTGAAAAGGTCAGCATTTACATTCAAAGTTTGTTTTTTCTTTTTGATTGTAATTTTTAGAAAACTTTAAAAAGTGCCTTTAAATTAAATCTGCGTACTTCAATCCCAGCTAATAACTAATATCAGAATGAATCAAAGTGTAATTATTTGTGATTTTGCAAGTCTAGCTAGGATATCTATTTTCAGTGAAATTCTTCTGCACATGCTTCAATGCTTATGATTGAAAATATCAAGTTTATCCAACAGCTGATCACAAAGAAAACATACTGATAAATAGATTTTACTTGTTAGAAATAGAGGTTATTTTCTTGTCATTTAGTCTTGTCTTTGCCTTTGGTACTATCAAGATGCATCTTGATGTGAATTGTTCTGTGCATTCTAGCAGCTATTGCATCAAATCACGAAGAGTTATGACTATAACATCAAGATAATTAATTTATTTGCTTTATGATATTCAAAGAATCGCATTGAAAAGTTTATGTACTGGTATCATTTTACTAATATAATAAATTTAGACTTGCAAGCCAACTAAGGAAAACTAACAATATTAAGAGTGCAGCATTCATTTAAACATGGAAAGTTGGGTTTGGTGTTTGGTCTGAATTTAGGTGTTAATTATTGGTGTTCATATATTTTATTTATGTAACATATTATTCAGATTTCATCTAGTTGGAATAGGGATTGGGATTTTTGAATAGCCTAACTCTCCAAATTTTTTATTTCCTTATTTCAATCTTGTTTTGAATTTTATGTTCATTATTTCAAGTTATTTATATCATGAAATATTTTTTTATTGCAGGGGAACAAGATTACATTGAGAATTGTTTTGTTTATTTATGAATTTTAATTGTTGTAATATATTTTAAGATAAATGTATTGTAAATGACTTAATAATGAATGTATGTTTAATTTATTAATGCTAGTAGTGAATTTTTTTTAATTGTATAACATTTTATTCATGAAATTTTATTGATTTCTAAATTTCATTAATAGTAATTATTCAAATTATTAATTCTTTGATAATTTATAATATTAGTAACAAGTGTAGTCGTTAGGAAAAAAATTAGAAACGACAAAATTGTTATTTTATAATTATTTTTAGCAGCGATAATAATTTTTGGGAAAAAAATTAGAAACGACAAAATTATTGTTCTGTAATTATTGTTTATCAACGATTATAGTCGTTATAAAAACAATTATAAATGACAAAATCATGATTTTATAATTAAATTTAACAACGATTATAGTCGTTCCAAAATTAACTATTATATTGACATAAAGTTGTTGCAAAAGAGGATTTACAACCAAATATATTCCGTTACAAAAACTTAAACTTAAAGAAAACGACTTTAGGCCGTTCCTAAAACATTATTTAATTAGTAACAAGAAAAAATTGTTGCAATAAATACATTTGGTAACGACACGAAAGTCGTTGCATATATTTTTAACAACGGGACTTTTTCCAACGACCTTGCAACGACTAAAAATCGTTGCGAAAACGTTTTAGCAACAATAAAATTGCTTTTTGCAACAACTTTTGTTCGTTGTAAAAAATCAATTTTCTAGTAGTGGTAAAGGGAAAGAGAATTCAAATCTTAAACTTAATTTTTCTCGTAGAAAGTAACAAATATTAATTTAAACTTAAGGTGTTTCTGCTCTCATTGTGTTTATTTACTGAGTAAACGTTAGATCAGTGCTTTGTGCAGGATATAAACCTAATGTTTATAGAGTAACATAAAGGCTGGGAAGAAATAATAAAAAAAAGAAAGAAAACTTGTAACAGGAAAGTCATTAATCAAGATCATGTAAGTTTCATTAATGAATTAGAAGAAGATATCATCAGCATATGATTAGTGCAGCACGAAGAATCTAACATGAATGATATATTATCAAATAATTTCGTGGTAGGACAACTAACCCAGCAATATTATGATCGGTAAGTATCATGCATATCCAACCAAAAGAAAGAAAACAAATGCGTTTTTTTTTTTTTCAAAAAGACGCATGGAGAAGCACATGCATGCACCTCACAACACTCGTCAAAAGAAAGACCATTCAAATATCGATCACTGATTGTTTTTCCCAAGTGGCTTCCTAATGCAACAATGAGATGGCCAACATGTACAATGTCTGCTATATATGGAAGCGTTGTGCAATTCCTTTTGTTTGTGGGGCGAGAATGGTGAACACTTTTGTCGACTTGAAACCAATTTTAAACCATATCTTAAAATAATAATGTTGGGAATGATAGAAGAATTCATCATTTGATCATAGAGAAATTCTCCAAGATGCTGACAATGTAGTCATAATCCACATAAGCATTCAACTAATCAATCAAATTGGAGCAGTTACACGAGAATGAAAAAGAGGAATAAGCAAAGATCAAACATATTTTCCATTTTTAACCTGAATCCTCTCGGAAATATGGGTGGTAGCTGCAATGATAATTCAAATCATAAACAAACGTATTAAAGCTCTCTTGCCGGATCAGAAAAGCCTCTCAATTGGCTTATCTTGATTTGTTGCAAATGGAACAATATTGGACAATGTATGGTGAGGTTGCGTTGTCTTCTTTTGAAAAGCGATTACGGTGGATCTTCGCGTGCACAAGGAATAGTTCTTACATAAAGTCTGCCATCAGGGCATAAATTTAGAACAGATTCAATGCATCGTCAACTCTCCTTAAAGCCATAAAGGAAGATAACTCAAGGCAACTGCATCAACAAGAACATGTTTTCTCTCCAATTAGTGATTAATCTTTTGACTCGAGAAAGTTTTTCCTTCTTTTATTCTCCTCTTTTTTGTGCCACATCCTGAAAATTGAGGAAAGAAATATAGGTATGGGACATAACACTCTCCAAGATCAACGTTTACAGTCAACTAATACCTAGAATATGTCTTTGTTCGCAGAGAATTGAAGTGCCGTTACAAACAAAAATGTTTGGTTATGATTATTTTTCAGACCGAACATTTTTCTTTTCTCAGCCAAATTGTGATTCATTAATATAGAAGCAGATACATCTGTTAAACCCCTTTAAACAGGTCTGAAACATGAAGGAAATAAAACAATACTAACATCCAAGAGATCACCTTACATCACATGTTCTGCATTGTGTGAGAGATTATGATCATTGGCCATGTTCTGCATTGTGTGATAGTCACATACTTGCATTTGTCCTGGACTCTTTTGAGTGGATTATGAGGAACAGTTGATAGACACAAATCTAGATGCAACCTCCAGGATCTATATCAATAACAAGATCATTTGATGTACTTTAAGCTTTTTATACGTCATTTGATTAGCAAGCATGGGAAAATGAAGTTGGTCTATTCAGTTTCTATTAGACCATTTAGTTAGAGAAATTCTAATTACAACCATTTTACTTATACAACAATATTTTTCTTATTCTTCAACATGGTTGTAAGGAGAAAAAAATTGATTGTATTTAGCAACTTTCATTAATTAAATGTCTAAGTAACATTCTACAATCAGTTTTTTTGCATTCCTAACAAATTTATGACGGATGCGATGATGGTCCTTTTACGCCAAACTGAATGGCACTATTTAGCTATACATGAATAATTCAGTTCTTTAATTAAATGTGAGCAATCAATTTTTTGAATCGATTTCGTTCAAAAAACAAAAAACAGAATTAACAAACTTACTTTAAAAAAGTAACTGAATCGACTGATTTAATTCAACTAATGAAAGAAAGCCAATCAAAATAAATCAATTCTATTCAATTAATTCGATTAAAAAATCGCATTTTTTATCTTTATTATTATTTCGTATTTTTACTATATACCAATATGCTTTCTACCATTTGAATCCCCAACTCCTTGAAGTCCAACAATACATAATAATTTTTAGATATATTTCATTATTTATATAATATATATATATATATATATATATATATATAAATTCAATAAATATATATTAAGAAGAATCAGTTAATTTGGTAGATTCTGTAGGTTATTTTAAAAAGCAAAAATCCATCGATTTAATTGACTAAACCAAATTTTATAAATTAACTTTTGATCAAAATGAAATTAATCACTCACATTAATCAAATTCAATTAAATTTGATTGATTAAATCGACTTTTATTCATCCCTATCCCTAATCACGCATCAAATAATAGCTTAAGGAAACAAACCTACTTATTTATGATTTTAGAGCATTTGAATTGCCTAAGGAAAAAAAAAAAGGTTATTTAGTGCACTAGGCTCCCACATTGTGGATTTATGAAAAAAAATGAATCTATACCCCTTAAGCTATTTCTTTCTCTCTTCTAGATAAAGTGTAATGTAAATGGAATTGCCAACCTTTTTTTTAGATGTGTTTGGCTATCTATTTGGATCTGTTTTCCTAAAATAATATCCTAAGTTAGATTTTGCTAAGAATAATAGGTTTTGGTATGCATTTTTAGAATTTAGGTTCGAAAGTTTATTTATGTGTAGGGAAGGTTCTATTATCCCTACAACATCCAAAATTTGTACATTTTTAATATTGTATTATTTAACTCAGTCCTAATTAAGCGATCATTTAAATTTTATTATTTAACTATTAGAAATTCCTTTAAACCTTTTTCATTATTCTGAATGAATTCATAAAAGACTCTTTTCACATTAAAAAATAAAAAATTGCAGGTCAAGCACCCCCGACTTTACCATAACAAGACTAATTTCTACCCTTGAAACAAAACCCACCCCGAAAGATTTTGTTGCTGCTTGTGTGTATAAATGTTGTTCTCTCCTATATTTTTTCTTTGTGATTTCTTGTTGTATCTTGTGAATTGCTTTTATAGGTACTTAGAGATAGAATCCTCCCGATTTTTCTCTAAATTTTCAATTTGATTTTCATAACGGTTTGATTTATCCCCATTTTCAAATTTTTTCAAAGTTTTCAAATGTTCTTCCAACTCTTCAAATCTGTATTTAGGTTTTTTTTTTATCGGCTAATCAGATTTTCTTGATTAGTTCCGATTATGTTTTTTATATTTATACTTTTTTTCGACTTATTTTCTAAAAAATGAAATGAGAAAGAAAAGAAAATTGTAAAATAAAATTTGGTTTTGGACTCAAAATCAAATTAAGTTTCCATCAATCTTTCGAGGCCCAATTATGAAAGACTACAAATCTGGTCCTTTCTGGCTCACTTGTGCAAAGTCTACAAAATTCAAAGAGGCATTTTGATGCCCAATTAGTAGAACTTTATAAATCCAAATGATTAAAAGGATAAGGCCTGCCCTGTTGATGAGAAAACATAAAATACCCGATAAATATGATGTATACAATTACTTATTTTTGTGCACATAATGTGAAACAGTCATTACAAAGACACGACACCTAATTTGTTTTTGTTTTTTTTTTTTTTAAGATGCTTCTTGAAAGAGGCCCTAAAACGTTAAAATTCTCCATTATGAAAATGCTAGACTTTGAAACTTTAAATTTTCTCTATAAAAAAAAAAACTTTAAATTTTTCATGAGAATGCTCATCATAAAATGAGGCCTTAAGAATTTAAATTCTACTAGATTTAAATTCATATGATGCACGGTGACGATTTTAATTTATAATAATTTTAAAAAATAAAATAGAATTTAAAAAATATTTTGAAATATATGTCTTATAATTTATTAAAAAACTTAATGCATATACAAATACACAAATTAAAAAATATTCAAAATTAAATACTAATTAAAAAATTACAGAAAAATTGAATATCACAAATCTTACTATATTAAACAACTACAATTTTAATAAAATTTAAGAATATAATTTTTACTTCATTAATCATTAATAAATTTTTGGTTAATGTTGCATAATTTAAATTTATTTATTTTTAAAATTTAAATTTAAATTATTCTAAATTAATCTTATAAAAAAATTAGTGTTGAAAATTTTATCTTTTAGGGTTTTTAAAAAAATTATTTATAATAATCTCAAACATTAAAAGTAAGTAAAAATCTAAATAAAATACAAATAAATTTCTAAATTTTTAAAATTTAAATTAATTTAAAATAATTAAATATAATATTTAAGATAATGCACATTTCAAATTAATTGATAATTCATACAGATTTTTTTACCAAAAAATTATTGAACAAATAAATAAATAAATGATTGAATAAATAAATCTGAAAAATGAATGAAATGAAAATTGAAAAGAAGAGATGAAAGTTTTTTTTTTTGAAATAGGAATTGCTTTAATTCTTGTTGCATGAATGAATGTACATCAGTTTTAAGAATATCATGCAAAAAAATAGGATAACTTTCGACCCAAACAGTTTCCTGTGTACAAGTTACCCCGAATTTCGCTAAACCATGTGCCGCTCTATTCCCGTTGTGCCGGGTGTGCTCGAACTGGCAGAAAGGAAATCTGGAAGCTTTGGTCTTTAATTCCTCCACAAGTGCTGCTACTGCAAAGAAGTCCAATGAGCTTCTCTGTAGTTTATGAATTAAACCCAACGCATCTCCCTCGAAAACAACCTTTCTAAGTCCCATCATCCAAGCAAAATCCATAGCCCTCACAGCAGCCAGAGCTTCCGCTACTTCTGGGTCTACAATCCATGATAGTTTGTCGGCAAGTGCACCCATTACCTCTCCCACCGAGTTCCGAGCCACCACCCCAATTCCACCCAATCTCTTGTTTGAATCCACCGCGCCATCAAAATTCACCTTATATGTATCCCCATTCGGTGGTCTCCAATTCTGCGTGAGGTTACCCCGTTCTGCACCAATGCTCATTGTGGCTGAGTTATACTCTACGATATAGCTTTGGATAAAACTAGCAGTGGTAACTGCTTCTCCTTTCTCATGATCGTATACTTCCCTGTTTCTGGCATTCCACACGGCCCAGGCTGTAAAAATAAACTCCTGAAGCTTACTTTTATCTAAACCTTGCAACATCCTAAACAACCATTGAGGATGATCGCTATCGTTTGGAAAACTCCATGCTGTACTCATAGTCTGTCATACTACTGTTGAAAAGGAACACTGGAAAATAGCATGATCGATATCTTCCTCTATCAAGTTACACCTGGGACATATCGACTCCGATTTTGTTCCTCCTTAAGTTCCCTTTTGTTGGTAGAATCCCATGCAGTAACCTCCACAAGAATATCTTCATCTTGGTAGGGGCTGATATCCTCCAAATTGTCTTCCAAGCATTACCTTCTCCTCTGTCTGTTGAAGTATTTGTAGCGATCTCATCACAGAGAAGTCTGTAGCCACTTTTGACAGTAAAAACTCCTTCTTTGCTAAAGTGCCAAATCCTAGTGTCTGGACATTCAATTTTGCTTAACGGGATACCCATTATTTTCTGCGCCACATCCGGAGGGAATAGTTCATCAACTATGTCCTGGTTCCAGCTCCTTGTTTGCTCGTCAATAAGAGAGCTAACGCACTCCTCTTCGTCCTGTATGGTGTCTCTTGGCATTAGTATTGTTGGTCTCTCCCCTGGTACCCATCTATCCTTCCAAATCCGGATACAATTACCATTTCCAACTCTCCACCGACTCCCATTTTGTATGACTAATTTGGTCTCGTGTATGCTTCTCCAAATAAAACTTGGGTACCTTCCTAATCTGGACTCCATGAAGTCAGCTGTAGGAAAATATTTTGATTTTAAGACGTCATGGGTTAACTTGCCATCACCTCTTAGAAGACGCCACCCTTGTTTGGCAACATGGCTTTGTTGAAAAGGTGCATGTCTCGGAAACCCATCCCTCCCTTATCTTTGCTTGCACACATTTTCTTCCAACTCATTCAATAGATCCCCCTTTTTGTGATATTCTGAGACCACCAATATCCACTAATAATATTATTCAACTCCTGGCAAAGAGATTGAGGCAACAGAAAGCAACTCATCGCGTAAACTGGTACAGCTTGCAAAACAGCCTTGGTAAAAACCTCCTTGCCACCTTGGGATAATGTACGCCAACTCCAGCTTTTAATTTTTGCCCTTAGCTTATCCTTTAGTTCCCTGAATGTTTTCCTTCTGTCTTTACCTACCATTGTGGGGAGCCCCAAATACTTCTCTGGACTAGTAACAACTTGGATACCAAATCTGTCTTTGATCTCCTGAATACATTGGTCATCAGTATTACTGCTAAAGAAAAGTGAGGACTTGTCGAAATTGATAATTTGCCCAGAGCTTTTAGAATATGTCTCTGGCACGTTTTTCACCCTCCTGCTTTCGCTTGCATCTACCTTAGCAAAAAGTAACCTGTCATCAGCAAAGAACAAGTGATTCACTCTGTGGCCTCTTCGACACACCCTGACACCTTGGATGGTATTTTCTTGTTGGCACTTCGTAAGCATAGCAGACAGACCATCAGAACAGATCAAAAACAAATAAGGAGATAATGGGTCTCCTTGTCGAAGACCCCTCTCTGGAAGAAAAGTATCAGTTAACTCACCACTAATCAATAGGCTATATGAGACAGAAGTGATACAATTCATGATCAAATTACACCATCTATTATGAAAACCCATCTTTCTCATCATCTTCTCTAAAAAACACCACTCCACCCTATCATAGGCTTTACTCATATCTAACTTTAGAGCAAAAAACTTATCTCTCCCTGATTTCTTCTTTTTTAGAGCATGTAACAATTCATATGTTACTATAACATTGTCTGTAATTAATCTGCCCGGTACAAATGCGCTTTGGGTATTACTTATACATGTAGGGAGGATTACTTTAAGCCTATTCGCAAGAGTTTTTGCTATTATTTTATAAAGTACATTGCATAAGCTGATAAGACGAAACTGGGTAATTCTCTTTGGGTCTTTGTTTTTCGGGATTAAGACAATTTGGGTGTGGTTGACCTCTCTCAGACTTTTGTTACCATTTAGCACTTCAAGGCAAAAAGTTATAACATCAGTTTTAACAATAGACCAAAATTTTTGATAGAAAAAGGTAGGCATACCGTCAGATCCCGGAGCTTTTGTGGGGTGCATTTGGTTCAACGCTAGCTCGATCTCTTCCTCCTTGAATTCTGCAATGAGGGAGTTATTCATCTCATCTGTAACACAATGATCAACTGTCTCTAAGATATCATCAGTTTGGGTTGAACCCTGAGATTGGAAAATGTTTTAAAAATAGTCAGTAGCAATCTTTTGTATTTCATGTATATCCTCCTTTAAATTCCCACTGTCATCCTCTAAACCCCGTATTACATTTGTTTTCTTTCTCAAAGTAGCCTGTGAGTGGAAGAACTTTGTGTTTTGATCCCCATCTTTCAACCAGCTGATTCTCGACCTTTGTAACCAATATACTTCTTCTTTTTCAAGAAGCTTATTTATTTCCTTTCTGGTTGCATTCTCCTGTGCTAAAAATGCATCGGTCGGTTGTTACCCATGCAATGATTGTAGCTCTTGTTGCAGGCTCTCAATTTTCTTCCTATCTCTCCAAAAGGTGTCACAACTCCATTTCAACAACTCAACACCCGTGTGTTTAATTTTGTCTGTCACCATTGGTTGCTCTGATGCATCCCACGCCTGACTAATTATTTCTTTGCA
Organism: Heritiera littoralis; assembly: GCA_031772115.1. Lineage (NCBI taxonomy): Eukaryota > Viridiplantae > Streptophyta > Magnoliopsida > Malvales > Malvaceae > Heritiera > Heritiera littoralis. The sequence continues at coordinate 99,885 of JAPDPK010000214.1, read as the reverse complement.
TGATGCATCCTTTATCCACATTGCTTCGAATTTAAATTTTCTCTTCTTTGTTCTACACCGTTTCCTTTGAACTGCTACTGTATTCAGTAAAATAGGGACGTGATATGAAGTTGAGCTTGTTAAATGGTAGAGTGCTCCACTTCCAAATCGTTCACACCAGCTTCTTGTTACACAGCACCGATCGAGTCTTTCCCTAACTAGAGTTGCTTCGGACCTACCCCTTTGCCATGTGAACCAGTCTCCTATATAACCTAAATCTTCCAACTCACAATCCTTCAATGCTTCTCGAAAATCTATCATCTGTCTTTCTCGCCTCAGACATTGTCCCGACTTCTCATGGTCGCAAAGAATTTCGTTAAAGTCGCCCAGCACTGCCCATGGAGTCCCATTTCCATCAGCCAATCTCCTCAGTAGTGACCAAGATTCTTGACAAATGTTCGCATTTGGTTCCCCATAGAAGCCTGTAAGTCGCCAATGGTTGTCTTCTGCCTCCTCAACTACTCGCATATCTATGTGGTTCCTAGAATAACTTTGCAGCTGCAAGTTAACCTCTGCAACCCAGAACATTGCTAGACCTCCTTTACTTCCTTCAGCACTCACACTAAATCCATTGGTCATTTTACATCCACTTCGAATTCTATCCATTTTACGTTCATGTAGTTTTGTTTCACTCAAGAAAACCACATGGGGATCTTGCTTCCTTATGAGCTCTTTTAGAGCTTTAACTACTCGTGGGTTCCCAAGCCCACGGCAGTTCCATGCCAGGCACCTCATTGCTCTCGGCGGAACTGGAAACCAGTCTCCGCCGATGAAGTTGTTGATAGTATTGCCTCTATCTCACTCTCCTTGCTTCTTTTCTGAGTTTGATCAATATCCATTAACTCTGTCGTCCAATTTACTAATTCTGATTTCCTCTTCCCCATTTGTAACTCTTCTCCAGATTTTGAGTGATCAGCAGCTCGGGCCTTCCTCTTCCATGTTTGCCTATTCTCTGTACCTTTCAGTTCTCCCATTATGGATTTGGAACCTTTCGAGCTTGCCATTTTTGTTGACTCATCCATGTTCTTGCCCATGAATCCTTCCACGTCACCCAACCTTGCTGTGTCCTCATGTGGGCCCCTTGACGTTACATATGGAGATGTGCTGCTACTTTCTACTCTAGTTACGTAGCTGCTGCCACTATCCTTATGGTTATCTTCAGCCATCTCTTTCGCGGCATTGGTTCTCGAGTCACCAAGATAAGCGGGATTTTGAAAATCTTCTCTATCCTTGCCAAGTTGTTCGCGATTACCCAACTCCAGCTGCCTCCTTACCAACCCGCCACCTTCCTCCGATATCTCTTTTCGGTAACTTTTCGGGGCTCCAAATTCATGTCGTTCATCCCTTGCTCCACTTGTTTCCAATGGTTCTTGAACCTTTCCTCGGATCCACCAGTCGTGATCTGCCCTTTCCGAGTTAACGGAGAAGCCCGCAGCCATTCTCCGTACTGTTTGATCCTGTTGGGTTCTTCCTCTGCCTCCTGACTGAGGACACATTCTACCTCGGTATGACCAATGATCCCGCATTCATAGCAGAAAGTGGGTAGCCTTTCAAAGCTCAGTCGACATCGGATGCTTTCCTTCCCCTTCAGTCCTGAGAGATTCACAAAACGCCTTAATGGTTTTTTGATGTCGACTTCCACTCTGATTCTGAGAAATCTCCCCCAGCCATGATAAGACTTATTCTCATCCAGACTCTTAAAGATCCCTATTCTCGACCCCAGAGCTTCTGCAACCTCTCTGTTCATCATTTTTAGTGGTAAGCCATATATTCGAACCCAAAACAATGCACTGTCTAGCATATACTCACTGGGACTAAGATCACCATCATACTCTTGGAATACCATCAAATGCTTATCAAGAGACCATGGAGAGCCCTCCAAAATTCTCTGCTTGTCTCTTCTGGTTGCAAACTTGAAAAGGAAAAGGTTAGAGTCTAGGCACGACATCTCAGCATCCTGGGATGGCCTCCAAACTACTTTCATGGTACCAAACATGGCGTCCTTGTTAAAGAACCTTCTCGTGCACAGCTTTGCTACAAGCCATTTCTGACTTTCCTTGTCCTTCTCATCACCTTTAACACCCTCCAAAACTATTGTATCCTCCTCGTCCTCTATGATCTTCAGATGTTTCCATACCTCCTGGAGATCGTTTGCCATTGTCCCCTTTCTTCTAAAAGCATAAACCTTCCCTTCACTCTTTTCTATCTCCTTCTCTTTTTACTTTTTTCTTTTTTTTATATATGTATTGGAAAAAACAAAAGATAAAACTGGAACTGAAGAATGACAGGATAAAAGAAAACAAGAAGAAAGCCACCAACTAAACTACAAAAAACTAATGCCAATCTCAAATATCACCGATGATGAACCTAAGACAGAAGAACTTGTACTACGACAAGACTATAGCAACCTTCCACAAAACCAAGTTCAGAGAACCCGAGTTCAGAGAAGACTTTAGAAGAAAAATTATTATATTTCCATTTTTTTCATCTTATCCCCAAGAGATGAAAGTTTAATTCAATACTAAAATATATAGCTTAAATACCCCATTTTAATTTTTTGATAAAAGATTTTAAACTTTAAGGTAGTTCCAATCAAAATATATGGATTTTTTTAATTAAAAAATAACATAATAAGTGATAACCAAAAATTCAAATTCGATGATAAATTTTATTTGATTTAAATGAAGATAATACGTTTAAAATATAATATTTTTTTTAAATTTCATATATTTTAAAATTAAACAATTAATGGACTAAGATTATTTGTAAAAAATTAAAATTAATTTATTATTCCAAGAGCTTTGGCTTTGATATATTTGTATAAGATATAAGGTTATTATCAAAAACTAAATCTTATTGAAATTAGAAGTGTAATTTTGGATCAAGATTAGGTGATTCTTTATAAACAATTTTTACTATAATGATGAAAAAGAATTCATCTCACCACAAATATCATGTGTTCATATAAAATACACATGTCTTTGCCTTTAAAAAAGTTCATTCAAGTAAAAAATTTATACCAAAATTAATTTTATATATATATATATATATATATATATGTTTTTAATATATACAACAACAATATATATATATATATATATATATATGATAAAAGATAAGTAAAGAGATTGATAAATGATATAAAATTTCCTTTAATTTTTAATATATTTAAATATACATGTTTATCTTTTAGAAATTGAAATAGATAATTGATATAAAAAGATAATTAATTTATTTTATAATTTAAATATTTATAGATTCCTATTTTTTAGAAAATTGAATAAAATTATTTTTTATTTTAGATATTACACATGTTAAATTTTTAAAATGTCCACATAGAATATTTTATTTTGAATCAACTGCTTTGACTTTTATTTATATATATATAAGATTAGTGTATGTCCTACAATCAACTCACCTAGTGAAAGGTACGGTATCATAGCAAAACATATTCACTTAGAGAAGTGACATTAAAAGTATCCTTTCATCATCTTAGGACTAGTTTGGATAAGAAGTGAGATTGGCTCTGATGATATTGAAAATAGCGATGGCAATGCAATTTGTTACTGTAGCAGTGAGATTAGATAGTGAAATGATGATATATTTTTTTATGCAATCACAACAGTAAAAGTGAGATGAGTGTAGTAAAAAGAGAAAATAACTATTAAGGATATCATATTAAAATTTATATATAATAAAATTTATAATATATATTTTAGATTTATAAAATTAATAAAAGAATTAAAAATTAATAAAATTATTTAAAATAAAAAAATTAAAATAAATTTAAAATTAATAAATTATTTTATATCAAGTAATATTTTTATTATTAAATATTTAAAAATTTTTAAAATAATATTTTAATATTTCAAAATAAAATATATCTTAAAAATTATTATAAATAAATAAACTTTAACAAAATTTTAAAAAATATATATTTAAAAAAAAAGATGGAAGGGTAATACTACTTTTCTACCAAGCTTGCCCCTCCAGTGGAGCCATTGAAGGAGCAAGGTGCAATAAAATGCACTTTTGTCTCTTAGTCGATTATGTTAAGACATAGTGACTACAAGATAAGGTGAAACCCATGGAACAATACAAGTCTTGCAAGGGATTTGTAATGCAGTTGCAATTCTGATAATTCTTATCCATCAAAGCTTAGTTCCTAAAAACTGTTTCTGGTTACTATACTGTTGAGACAAGGCATTGACAGTGCTCAAAGATGCTAAGCCTCTTTACTTATGAAGTAAGTAATTGGTGTTATAGATTGAAATAATGTGATATTTGAGGATAACATGTAGGTGCTTATTAAAGAATAAGTTCACTAAACATGACTTGAAGTGGAAGTGTCATTTGGTAGCGTTAGTTGAGTATTTATGAAAAATACTCTCACGTGTCTGTAGTGTAAGTGATCCTCAGACATAAAATGCCATGTCACCTTATATGTGTTCTATCATGCTTTGATTTCATCCTTACAGGTTTGGATTACCAAATGCCTAAAAAGGGTGCTTTTGGGTATGATATGAACATATGAAGATGGATGAGTAGTTAAGATGAGATTCATCACCCCAAGCAACTTAAAGGGATAATATCTCGTGTATCCTAGTTTGTATACTTATGAAGTCATTGGCCAAAGCACTTACATAGAGGAGTTACTATTTGAAGCTTAATGATAGAAATGGAAATGTAGTTAAAGTAAACAGTAAACCAAATTTTAGCCATTTCTGAGATATTGTGATTAAAGAATTTAATTAGACTAAAACACCGCATACTGAAAAGGTTGGTCAAACCATCTTGACCTTTCTAATATTTGGATGGTCATGGTTTATTACTAGATGCCACTCATGATCTATGAATTTAAATGAAAATTTAAATCCATTACTAACACGTTGGAAGCCTAATGGGTTATATACAAAAAGCAACATATGAATTAAATTGAATTGAGAATTGGAAAATTTGAAAATTTTCATTTGGATTAATTGGGATGAAATTATAATAATGTGGACTTAATTAAATGAGTTTAATTGAGAGAATTTAATTAAATAGTTTAATTAAATTATAAAGGCTCGCATTTAATTATAATGGATTTAATTCAAGGTTTAATTAAATCCACTAGTTCAATAATTAAATAAAAAAGTTAATGGACTTGACTAAAATAACTTTGGTTAATGGTATTTTATTAAATGGCTTAATTAAATCAGAGACCATCTTTTAATTAATAAAACATTCATTAAGCCAACCCAATTAAAAAAGTTAAATTGGATCATGGACCACAAGTCAATTAAAAGGTTTAATAAAGACTTGGGCCTTAAGTTTATAATTTCTATTAAGTCTAAAAGCTAGTGGAATAAGAAGTAAAACCTAGCATATAAAATCCTAGTTATATCTGACCACAACGAGGTTTTGAAACCTTGAAAAGTGTAGCACTAGAAAAGAGAATCACTCTAAAGCTTGCGGCAAACTTTCCCTGTGAAGCCCTCTGATTTGCTGCAAGCTTTACTTGTGAAACCTTGTAATTTGCGGCAATTAAGAAAGAGAAAGGTCTTATGTATTTGATACATCTTGCAGGATACACCTGAATTGTTTGGGACATCCCTGCAAAAAACCTTGTGTTTGTTACTCCTCTTTCCTTGTGCAAGATCAAGAAGTGTTCTTGATATATGTTGATGGTGAGTTTGAAGAAACTCAAGCTACTAGCATAGCTTCATCTCCAACACAATTCCACCTTTACTGAAGGTTCGTATGGATCACCATTTAATGCTGGTCACTTGAACGACTTAGGTTTGGCTACAATCAAGAACTTGTGTGGAATCAACTTGAAGCAAGATTCTTGAATTATAAGATTCAAGAATATAGGTATGAACATTTTAAAACTCCACGGTTGCTTGCTTTCTATTCAGTTATTAAGTTGATCCTATGTACGCCTTGGTGTTTCTTTGTTTATTTTCTACTGCGTCATGCTTATAATATGATTATGTTAGCATGAGGTCATGCTTATAATATGATTATGTTAGCATGAGATGAAGTATACTGAGGTGATTTGCTTCGGCCTTTAAATTCTCCATTTCAAAATGCTGCTCATGAAATGAGGTCTTGAAACTTTAAATTCTCCATTTAAAAATCTTTATCATGAAATAAGGCATTAAAACTTTAAATTCTCTAGTTGAAAATGCTCCTCATAAAATGAGGCCTCAAAACTTTAAAATTCTCCATTTGAAAAGCTCATCAAGAAATGGTGTCTTGAAACTTTAAATTCTTCATTTGAAAATTCTCTTTATGAAATGAGGTTTTGAAACTTTAAATTTTCTATTTAAAAATGCTCTTCATGAAATGAGGCATTGAAACTTTAAATTATCTATTTGAAAATACTCCTTATAGAATGAGGCTTTGAAATTTTAAAATTCTCCATTTGAAATCATGTGATTATGTCTAGAAGTTTTATAAATCGTGTTTGAAAGATTTGAAAATCATGTGAAAATCATGTGAGTATGCTCAGAAGTCTTATAAATCGTGCCCAAAGGACTTGAAAATCTCGTTTTAAAATTGCTTCTCCTACACGGAGACCTTGAAACTTTAAATTCTCCATTTAAAAATGCTTCTCATGAAATGATGTCTTGAAACTTTTAAATTCATGCCCAAATGTCTTATAGATTGTGATAAGTGGTCATGAAAAAGATTGGAGGTTCTAGAATTTGTAAAAAAAATCTCATCTTTGAAATCTCACCTTCTAAATATCTCTTGTGAAAAATCTCATTATTTAAAAATCATCTTTAAAATCTTCATGACAAATCTCATGACTGAAAATCTTATTCCATTTTAAAAATCTTTTAGTTATTTATTAGTTTACGAAATTTGAGTGAAATAATTTTCATAGTTACCTGTTCAAATAATATGTGATTACAATTATAACTTTTAATAAAGTTTACTACTCAACATAAAAAAATTTAGGCTTGATAACTTTTTTTTTTATGGATTATTATCCAGTACACAATCAATAAAGTTTTTAGATTCCACAAGTAGAGTTAAGATGATGACACATATCTCATTCCATTCATTTTTTATTTTTAATAGGATAATTATCATATACATCATCAAGGAGTTTTTTATTCCACAAACAAGGTTAAGATGATGATACATGTCTTTCAAAATACTAAAAAAATAAAAAAAATAAATAATTTTTGAAAAACATATATCATCATCCTAACCTCGTTTATGAAATCAAAAAACTTTACTGACGATATATGAGATATTAGTTCTTTTTAATATTCTATTAAAGATATATGTTATTATCTTAATTCCGTTTGTGGAGTCCAAAAACTTCACTGAAAATCTATTAGATAATAATTTTTTTCATATAGTTTAAGTAATCATTAACGTTATTATCAACTTTTGTTTAATTAGAACAATCTAAAAAAATAAATTTTTAAATTGATCAAAATAAGATGATAACTGTTTGGTTCAATATGGTTTTGAATTTTTTTTGTGCTGATAAATAGTATACATTGAGTTTTAAAAAATCAAATGGTACATGCCCTTTCGCGTATAAAGAAATTCTTTAAATTAAAAACGATCAAATTTGAAAATTTTAGAAAAAAAATACGAATTTATCGATTTTCTTTGAAAAAAAAAAACCAACAAACAAACAAACAAACCTATTTTACTCGCTTCTTTCTCTGATCAAACAAAATGTTTGATGAGCCTGCAACCATTAACTTATGCTTACACGGTTTCAGTTTATCAACCAAACTCGAAATCTTTTCTCTCCTAAGAACTTAAGATGACTATGAAACTGCACAACAAATCATATTCAAAGTAACAATAAAAAAAAATCTTTTACTCAATTGATCAATTAGCCTTAAATAAATAAGATTAAGATTGGTTGAGAAAGATCCTTCCTTCACAAACGCAAGAGACACACCTGCACTGCAAGAGAGATCTGTCGCTCAACTCTTGCCTTCTCTAGATGACATCAGCTAGTCTTAACACACCAGACTTTCAGATCTACATTCAGTGGATTGTCATGTCTCGGGTAGAGATAGTATTCATATAAAAGATGAAGAGTTAGAAAAATATGTAGTTTTCTGACTACTTCTCGTCCATTTAAAACTATATCTCTTACATGATGCCCATGAAGCTGATCGTGTCACATTAAGAAAACCTAAAAGAAAGAAAGAGATGTAGAAGGTGCCCATGTGGTGACATAACTTTTGTGGAGAAATGGTTACCGAGTAGCTAGGATATCAGAGATGGTAACACTGGCTGGAGCTGGAGCTGGAGCTGGTCAGCTGTAGGATTGTCTTCGAATTACAATGGCGAAGTTTGGTTCTCCATGACTACCGTCTATGCACTCTTTAAGAAGCTAGCTTAAGAAGTAACAATTCCAAGTGTTCCATTTCACACAGGAGAAGCCATTAAATTGATAAATTCTGGTGAAATGATGTGTGTGTGTGTGTGTGTGTGTTTGAGATTTCAACTTCTTCCAGTGTGTTTTAAGTCGTTATTTTTTATGAATCCACGAGTCCTCGATGCTTTTGTTATTGATTGCAGAAGAAACACCAAGCAAGTTCTTACCCACAGCATTTTATTAATATCATTAAATTTTCTGATAAATCTAACATGAAAATTAATTCACCCAGAAAATATTGTTCATAGACTGAGGAAAATGTTTTTAACCTTATCTCACATAATCATAACACCAAGATTGAAAATTCCTATGCCTACTTGCACTTACTAACAAGATGGTCTAATCTAGTACCGTATAGGATTCCAAACCCAAATACTATATGTTCTCTACACTAACATTGCATTCCATCAAAGAACCATTGCCTTCTTTACATTTCTTCATTCCAATTGCTACTAGCAGAATGTTAACACATAATTACTTAGAGATGTAAAGAAGCTAACTCTACAGAGGAAAGTGTTTCTAAAGGACTGATTTATTTTGTATATGATTGATAATTTGAATAGCCAACTAGAATCATATGTATACATTGCCTCTCTGGCTGCGTTGCCAAAAATGAACGGCAGCGACAGCCTTGTAGGAAGAATGTATAGCTGTGATCTTGATGCTTGTTCACAGTCAAAAATTGACTAAAAACTCGGATAATTGTTGCATCAACCACGGCAAGCAGAGAAGCTTCTAAGTAAAGCAAGTAGAGATGGAAAGAAAAACATGAAGAAAGAGATGGGGGAGATCTGAACCCTGAACATCACAACAGGACATCGCTACTATGTACACCTTTTATTGTTCTTGAAAGGAAAAAAGAAGAATAATTCCTTCACCGCCAAAATGCAACTCAGGAACTCATCAGTTCTCCTATTTATTCCAATGTATGACCTAGCGTTCTGCTCTGCAAACGAAAGAAAGCAAAAGCCTTTCAATATATGCGGTTGTTTACTTCTTCGAGCAAGAAAATGACATTGGTAGATGCTTTAAGCTAGAAACATCAAACAACTCCATAAACCTCTGATCGGAAACTCTAGCTTTTGCGGCTGCAAACCTTTGATACTCATCAAAGACAGAAGACAAGCACCATCTTTGCAATTTTCTTAAGCATCCAACCAGACAGCCCGTTCGGTGCTGGAAATACAGGAACAAAGCAACATTCTTAAACTCCGAAGTTATTGACTTGTCCAAGTTAGGCATGAAATAATAGAAGAATCACAATGCATGTACCTTCCCTCGTTTACAGTGAATTAGAACTGGGTGATTCCTTATATCTGCATTGCAGAGAGGCAAAATTAAATTACTGTGTAAAATCAACCACATTTAAATTAGCCAGAGATTAATTGTAGTAAAGTAGCTTGTATAGTACCAAGGACAAGTTTTAGAGCTTCACGAATTGTATCCTCTGGCATATTTACAAATGGCTCCTGGATGAAATGTGAATATTAGTTTCAGCCTAAGATCTCATTGCAAAGTATAGTAGTAAACTTCTTTCAATGGATAGTACGTATTCTATGCAAGAACTTAGGCTTTTCAATACATTTAACTGGAGAAGGTGGATAGAAAATAAATGGCATCCCTATTGTCAAGATCTATCAACAATACTACATTCAGTTACAGATATATACGACTCCAACTAGTTACTTCAAAAGCTACAATACACACAAACACACATGATTTTATATATATATATATATATATATATATATATATATATATATATATATATATATATATATATAAAAAACCTACATGCCATATGAAAATTGGACATCTCAATCTCTTTAAAACATCACATTTATAACAGACCAGATATTTTGTGGAACTTTTTTAACCATGCCAGCTTCAATGCAGTTTCTGCACTTTCTAGTATATATGTGATGATACCAACGTACTCTTTGCCAAGCTCACACAGCAGCAGATCATTTTACCATCTTTCTAGAGTATGTAACACCGCTACTAGTTACTACATTAAGTATATAATACTACATTCAGTTCGTATATGCTTTATTGATAAGGGGCATTCTTCACATGGAGAAATTGGAGCATATAGAAACTAGCTGATTTGGCAAGAAGGTGCAAACTGATGGAGGACTTTTGTGGGCTTAATTTGTTAAGCTCTTATAAATAAATTTTATCTTAGATTTGATATTTATAAACTGAATTTGCAGATCTTTTCTTGAGATTTGTTAGTTGTGCTGCATCCATATTCTTCCTAAAAAGCCACACCAACTTCACCAGGTGTTAACTAATTTAAGTTAGTAATCAATTTCTCCAGTTTCTGTAAAAATACCCCAATCCAAAAATGATGTAAGAGAAAACATGCTAAAGAAAGAATGGCAAAAATGCTACTATGTAAATGGAGTATGTTATAAGCAGCATATTGAAAGATGACGACGGAAGAATTATAAAAATATCTATAAGGCATTTCCAGCCTTTTCATAAAGAAATGACACGCAATGCAAATCATAATGATAATCAATTGATGCAAGGCAAAATCTTCCATATATATAGCTTAGGTAAAGAGAGCACATGGAAAAGAAAACACTTGAAATGATAGAAATTGAAAGGACTGATAAAAAGAACTACATAAATGGCAAAGTGAATAAAAGAAATAAGCAGTTAAACAAGTTTTACCAAGAAACAACTGGTGATAAAGACAAGAATAAATCCACAGGCAATCATATATGTTCCTAGACTATAAGGTAATATGTAAAGCAGATAGAGGCTTAACAAATTCAGAAAATCAAAAATCCAAAGTGCATAGATCTTTGGCCACCAAATCTTGCAGTAACCAAAGGTAAAACAATATTAAACCAAATACGAATACATTAAGACCGCAAATCAAACAATAGGGATATAAAGAAAAACGCTACAACAAAAACGATAAAAGAGGGTCTGACCACAGAGCTTCATTCCACAGTCATTTTGACCATCAAGGTGGTCCTTGTTGCCACTTTAAAAAAAGATCTATCCAAGATCTTAAATCTATAGCAGGATTTAGAAGGTTTTTGCAAATTATGAGCTTTCTATGTTGGTTATAAAGGGTAATAGGCTATAACAGGCAAAGCAAAAGAGTAATTTTGAGAAATTATCTTACACTGATCTAAGCACAAGGAGGGGCAGCAGGACAAGGAGGAGTATATCATTACTCACCAGGATTTACTTCCAACATAGTAAAAGAAACTAAAGCAATTTTACACAATGCTACAGCTACTGCTGCATGCTCAACAAAACACCAGCACAAAAAACCATGATCAAGATGGCAAGGCAAAAATGAATTAGAAAATAAGAATGAATCCATTAAGGGATAACATTAGTTTATTTCTTCTCTCTAATATTTTTTGCGGCTTCTTACTCAAAATATTGCCTGTACATTCCAACCTCAAAAATTAATTGAAATCGCAATTACAACTTCATGATTGCCTTTCTCTGAAATAGAAATTCAAATAAACTGAACAAATAACATGAGGCATTATTTGTTCTTAGAGGCTCACTTAATACATAGATTGAGGTTGGACTTTGAAATGATTCAATTCATAGCCTAAGCATGGTTCATTCAGGCAAATTTCACTAGAAACTTCAATCTTGCGACAATAAACATAGCCTCATATCATCATCAAATAGATAAGTTTTAACTAATAAACCAGTCAATCTCAAAATATACACAGAATAGATGTTGCATGCAACAAAAAGGTCCTATTGCTGTCAAACAAATGTTTTGACCCCAAACAAGTTTAACAGAATATTATGAAGTAATATCCTTGGAGCATTTGTCTGCAAGACCTCACATCATAAAACAATCACATGCAGAGTCCTAGTAAAGACATCTAGCACATGAAATTAGCCAAGTCTATGGACCACAAGAAATATGCTTACATGTCATGCCAAGCTTAGCTAGTAATTGTCAGATTTTAAGAATTGCAACAACAATATTACCATGCTGGAGGTAACCTTGTTGCCATATCCAAAAGTAAGTGCAATGTAGTCATATGTTACTGCCAATTCAGGAGGAATACAAAATTTCTATGAGTCAGCAGAAACCACTTGCTCAAATAGTTTTATGACAGTGATCGATACGACTACAGTTTACAAGGTGACAAAAAATTGTGCTTGCCACATCTAACTAGATGTCATCATCTGTACTAACCCTCCGACCTCATTTCTAGACAACTGAATTTGGACGAAAGAATCCAAAATTTCTTGAACCGAGCAAGATTTTATGGAAAGGTATGGTAATAAAAAAAATTCATCTCTGAGACTATAATTGACAGCTCAAAAAAAATCTTCAATGAGAAATGTTATGCTAAAGCATCAAATATATTTTCCACATAATCTAAGATTATTGGAAAGAACAAAGAAAAGAAGGCATTATTCCGAATGCTGCAACAAATTTTTTAGAAATTAAAAAGAGCAAGAACTCACAACAAAACAATTGACATGTCAGCCACCTGTTTGATTCCATTACCATGATCAACTCTTATACCAAAATTGAACTTGTTGTACATTTGTGGAATGCATGTCGACATAAAAATAACCATCACATGTAACAGATCAAAAAAGCCTAATAATAGAAATCAAAACCCCAAGCATTCATAAACATAAAATAATGAACAAACGGCAATAACTAGACAAGCAAAAGTTTTAGGATTAAAAGCATTATCGAGAATTGAAAATAAAAAATACAACAAATAACATAGACTCATTCTAGATGTTCGGAGAATTAAATGAGAACTATTGTAAGAACCTAAACCTGATACCCTAATGGATGATTAAAGCAAAAAATTTAAGATCCAACCGATGCCCTTGTGGTTGGAGCCCTTCATTAGTGTTTATGACATTCCAAGCATAGCACCACAATTCCCATATCCAGCTAAAGGATAGATTGTAGATCTTTAAAATATAATAATAACCTAAATCACTAAATTTGGCAATTATTTGGTTAAGAATCAAGATCATCATCAAATTGTAGGCCCCAGAAACATAACTAACTAGGCTAATCACATAATTGCAAATAAAAACTTAGATTAGAAAACATATTTTAAGAACCTGATTTGGTTAATAAAAGTAAGCAAATTTGTTCTCTCAAAAAAAAAAAGGTAAGCAAATTTGAGAGGAAAAAAAGGGTTACCTTGTAACTTTCAATTCCAAACTGAAAGAGCCTGATTCCATTGGACTTTAAGAACTCAGTGTTGGCTTCTGGGTACGGCTCAGGACACAGATATCTAACATAAAAAGAACAAGAAAAAAAAGAGGAAAAAAAAAGCAAACAAAGCAAAAAGAAAGATACGCTTCAACTCAAAGTACGAAAATTTGCATGTAAAAACATAAACTTTTATTAAAAAAAAAAGGAAGAAACATTGGTCTTACATGATGGAGCGGAGGTTTAGCGTTTGGAGAAAAGAGAAGTTGGCAGAGTCGGGGAAACCCGACCTGAAGATGCCATTGTCAACCATAGCAAAGTTCAATGGAGGAATCAAGTTAAGGTCATCAGCAGTGTTGGAGGCGACCAGCACCGGAGACATAACCGGCGGCGACATATCAACGCGGTCAACTACGGCAACGACTTCTATGGTTCTGCACATCTCTTGGCTGCCTTGCTGGCTTTGCATCAGTTTGGTTTTACTGTCCTCTTTCATGAATGAAAAATGAAAAAAATATACTTACAAGAATGAGATAGAAAAGGAGAGAAAGAGAACGTTGGGATCAAAGAGAATGTGCTTTTTTGGGTAGGGATGATTCTGAGTTGGGTGCAGGGTGGTGACAGTTGAAAGAGAAATAAACCAAGATTTATGCTAAGGCAGTGTGAAAACTGGTGGTTTAAAGTTGAGGGAGTTTAGGAAGACAGAGATTGAATTTGGAGATGACCATGGTTTATATAAACATAGAGACAAGTTTTTTTACAAAAAAAAAATTGAGAAATTTTCGTACAAAAAGGAGAGAGAGAGAGAGAGAGGGAGAGATGCAAGGCGTGGAAGAACGCAGAAGAACACAGATTGCTTTTTGCGTTGAAAAAGTTGTATTGTTTTTAATAAAAAAAAATTAAAAGAAAAAAAGTGAAAAAATTTTTCTCCATTTTAAAATAAAATTTGACGGTGAAGTTAATTATTTTAAAACCCAAAACCACGTCTAATCTAAGCCGTCAAATTGAATGCTTTGTATGGTTTAAGACGTTTTCAATAGATTTTTTTTTTGCGTTAGGCAACATGCAACTGCAAGAAGTAAAAAAAAAAAATTACTATTGAAATGAAATGGTGAAAACTGAAAAGGGCAATAAAGAATAGAAAAATGGAGAGACAGTAAATAAAATATTTGAGAAATGGAAGAGTACATTCTAAATTCCAAAAGAATATGCTCTTATTGCCAGGGAAACAGATGGTGAATAGTGGTTGGAATGCGAGAGGCGTGTGCCCACGTACTTTTCTTTCTGACTTACTTTTTGAAATAATCCTGCGCTACGCCACAGCCCAAACGCCTCTCCCCTTTCCTCTCCACCTCTCCTCTTCCATACCATTTTCTTTAAACATCATAATGTAGTACAAGTTTGAACAAGTGATAAACTTAATTTCGATGAGTTTGAAAATAGTTTTGAGCAAATCATTATTATATTGTAAATGAGTTCTTTACTTTGGAGAGAAAACGTTATAAACTAGTAAAATAGAATGTGTTGGGAGGCGACAGAGAGGAAAACTAGAACAGACCCTGAAGAATGAGTGCAACGACAAGTGGCGATAGGAGGCTAAGCAAGGCTGAAAATAATGCTAAGTTGAGAGAACAATGTAGAGAAGATTTGAGAGAATTTCTTAATGAGATCACTTGCCAAAAATCCTTTTCAAAGACAACAAAAACTCCTATATATAAGTGTTAGAATGAGAGTTGCATGTCTTTGGTATTAATAACATAATAATCTAATTTCTCATGTAACCAAAAAAAAAAACATAATAATCAGAATTGGCAGTTACAAAGCATTAATGCTTTGTTTAATGGGAGTTATGCTTTGAGAGAAAGTGTATTGAAAGAAATAGGGAAGAGCACTCATACTTTAGAAAAAGGTTAAGAAAAGAGCTCTTAACTATCTCCATATCTGATTCACCGAGCCAAACTTTTCAAAACATCCCAATAGTGAAATTAACTGAAGAACTCTGCCCTATTCCGGAGTTATCTTTACTTCTTCTTGAAAGAGTTGTTCTATGAATGAGTTATTTTGAGAACAAGGTGTTCTATGAAGAGTTTTTCCATGAAGAGTTGTTCTGAGAATAGCTGTTTTGAGAAGAGCTATTATGTGAATGAGCTCTACTAAGAAGAAGTAATGAGTTCTTCTGATAAGAAGCTGTTCGTGTGAAGGAGTTCTTCTAAGAAAAAGTTATTCTTGTGAAGTAGTTATTCTAAGAAGAGATTGTCTTTCACTTATAGCATAAAACAAATATTAGTTTCCAAAATCAAATATCTACATTTTGCCCCCTACATAGGGATTCTTAATGTAAAAGTTCTCATGCACTAATACTATAAAGGGTCTTTGGAAAAATGATATTTTTATTAAAACCTATTGTCTTGCATTGAAATTGTTTAACATTTTGAGAATAGGTAAGAAGCGTTTCCCTAAAATTTTGGAAATAGGTAAGAAGCTTTTCTTTAAAATTTTGGGAACAACTAAAAGTTTTTCTCTAAAATTTTGGGAATGGGTATGTAGAGTGTTTCTCTAAAATTTTGGGAACAAGTAAGAAACTTTTCCTCAAAATATTGGGAACAGCTAGAAGCTTTTCCCTAAAATTTTGGGAATAGGTGAGTAGAGTGTTTTCTTAAAATTTTGGGAACATGTAGGAGCATTTTCCTAAAATTTTAGGAATAGGTAAGAAGCGTTTCTCTAAAATTTTAGAAACAGATAATGAGCGTTTCCCTAAAATTTTGGAAACATGTAATAAAATTTTCTTTAAAATTTTGAGAACAGGTAAGTGGAGTATTTCCCTAAAATTTTGCGAACAGGTTGAAGCTTTTTCTTAGAATTTTGGGATTAAGTAGAAGCTTTTCCCTAAAATTTTGGGAATAGGTACAAATTTTTCCCTAAAATTTTGGGAACAGGTAAGTAGAGTATTTCCCTTAAATTTTTTGGGAACAGCTAAAGAGTAGTTGTTTTAAATTTTGGAAATAAGTGAATAGAAATTATTCTTCAAAATTTCAAAACAAGTTTTTGTTGAACTTACATAATCTTATAAACAAAAACATTCATTTTATTTTTAAAAAAATTAAAAATAACAATTTTATACCCCGTGGTATTACTCCCGCAAGTTAAGGAATCGTTTGATATCGTTTTTGTTTTCTGTTTTCTATTTTTGTTTTCAGTTGTTTTGAAAACAGAAACAGAAAACATGTTTGGCTTCCATTTTCAAAAAACAAAAATGAAAATAAGAATTTCCAAAATTATTGAAAACAAGAATTTCTTGTTTCCATTGTTTATGGAAATATGTTTTCATTTCTATTACTGTTCATAAGTGAACAGACTTTATATATTAATATAATATTAATATTTTTTTATAATAAAAATATAGAATAAAATTAATTAAATTTTTAAATAAAATAATATTAAATTTTAATATAAAATATTAATTAATTAATAAATAAATATTTTAAATTTAATATATTTATTTTTTAATATAGAAAAGTTAAAAACGTAAAAAGTAATTAAATATAAATTACATTGAACTCTAATATTATAATTTATTTAATTTAAATTTTTATAATAATTTATTGAATATATTATATATTTTAAATAATATCATTTATTATAATTTTGATATGTTAATAATTAATATTATTATGTAATATAATTAATTTTTATTTTACTAAACAATATTATTATTATTTAATATTATATTCTATCTTAAATTTAAAATATATCACTACAACTATTAAATAATTTAATATTTTTAAATAAGTGAATACTTAACATTAAATATTATTATTTATATTACATATAATATATTTTAGTAACTATATAATTTATTATAAATTAATTAGTTAAAAATTTTATTTAATAATGTAATATTATTATTGCAATTAAATAAAAAATTATTATTAAATATAATTTATAATTATTACAGTTAAATTAAATAATATTATTTTATTTAATATTATATTTAATTATAATATTATTTAAATTATATTAAATTTTTATATGATTAAATGAAAATATTTAATATTAGAATTAAATAATATAAAATAATATTATTTAGTATTATCTACATATTATTATTTAATAAATATATTATTTTTATTTAATTTTTAAAATTTTACTTTTTGAATTGAATTATTATATCTGAATCAGTTTAAATATTTGTTTTCAAAACATAACAGTATTAAACAAATATATTTTCTGTTTTTAGAAATTGAAAAACAAAACAAAAGAAAAATAAAATTTTCAAAAACAAAAAACATAAAATAAAAAATGATACCAAACGATCTCTAAAATTTTGTAACTCGCAAGATACTGTTTTCACAAACTGATACATTTCATTTCATAACGTTGAAGTATATATATTGTATTATATGTAAAGCCTACAGCTTGACTTTTGATATCTAAATAATTTTTGAAAGCCCGAGCCGTAAGCTTTAGCTATAAGTAAGTTTGTTTACTTTATTATAATATATATATATATATATATATATATATATATATATGTAAAACGTGAACTACAAATTGAAATGCATATTTATAAATATAAATTTAAGAATTTAATAGATATATTTTTTATATAAATTTAGAAGCATGTTGAATTGTTTGAATTTGGAAATCCATTACCCAGGTGTTTTCAACTTGGAAACAAATTTTCAGTAAGAATTAATGCTATAGTTCCAAACTTTGAAAAGAGAAGATTATGTGTGAATATAAATTTATTTAAATTTCCTTTTAAAAGATTGTGTAAGTAAAAAAAAAGAAAATATTTATAATTAAAAAAAGATTTGATTCTAAATATTTGTTATTAAAATTTTGATACTGTAAATCTTATAAATATGAAGTTTCTATTGAGAATTTTCTCACATCAATTAAAAGTCAAAGCTAAATAGTAATAGATTTTTTTCATTGTTTTAGTTCTTTGAAGAAGTATGTGTTCTTCACCTTTTTTTTATTTGTTTGATTTATATTTATGTTTTTATCACTTAATAAAAGGTTTTTTTTTAACTCATACTCTTTCTTTAAAATTTTTATTTTTATTTTTTACTTTATTATTATTGTTGTTGTTTTCTTATAATTTGAGCACAGGCGTTACACATGTGAGCATTGCACTTGCGCATAGCACAACGCGTAGGAGCTGCACTTGCGTGCAGTGTGCTTCTGCGCACAGTACAACACGCAAGAGTTGCATTTGCGCACAGTATAGTTACAATGCGTGATTTTTTTTAAAATTTTGAAAAAAAACACAGAGAGAGGGAAAAAAATTTTAAGCTTATTATTATTTTATTTTATGTAAATATAAATATCTTCATGGATATCGATACTTATCTGAGTTGAGTTGTTGATTTCTTGTAGATATTCTCCAATGATGAATGTTGGCTCTACTAAGAGGTGGTGAATCGGTTTTACTACTAATTTTGAGTTTTTAAGAGCTCAATTAACAAATAAAGCAAATTATGCAATAATAAAGCAAATGCAGTAAATAAAGATAAAGGGAAGAGAAGCAAACACAAAATTTATAGAGGTTCGGCCAATCTTTTACCTACGTCCTCTCTCCTTGATCCTCTTGTTAAGAGATTGATTCCACTCTTCTTTTGTGAATGAGTACAAACCACTTCAAGGTGTGATGAGACTTCTTACAATTCCTTTTGAAGGCTTAAGAGTAACCTTCTCAACATATTCCCTTGCAAAGCTACCCTCACTCTTACAAGATAACCTTACAAGGCTAGCACACCCATTTGAATAGCAAAAATTAATGTCATTGGATGGTGTACAAGGTGGGATATCACAAATCAAATTCAAAGGATGATTTTTCATATTTGAATTCTCTCTTGAAGCTTAGTAAAATTGCTGAGTGCTTGTTCTTATTTTAATCTTTATAAATGTCTCTATTTATAGTCCACCAACTACTTGGGATTGTTGTTGAAGCATTTAATGCAATTCTTCCTGTTGAAACCCTCAAAAACTAGTCGTTTCATCACTTAAGTTTTTGTCATTT
This sequence comes from Heritiera littoralis, assembly GCA_031772115.1. NCBI lineage: Eukaryota > Viridiplantae > Streptophyta > Magnoliopsida > Malvales > Malvaceae > Heritiera > Heritiera littoralis. The sequence goes on along the minus strand of JAPDPK010000214.1, from coordinate 80,232 downwards.
CAAAAAACTTATCAATTTAAAGCTAACAATGAAGGTTCAACATGGCCAACCTTCTCTTGCTGCTTGAGCTCCTGTAAAAAAAAAAAGAAAAAAGAAAAAATTGTACTTCTGAATATTCTAATATGGAAGCTCCTATTGACAAGAAAATGCGTCTTCGTATTGGAAAAGGTCGTATGCTTCCTTCTGTTCCTAAAGATTGGTCAGATCAGATTATTAGGGAAGAAGGATAAGATCATTTCTGGAAAAAAGTTCGTGATAGACGAATTGCTTCTTATTCTAACTCTCCAGTTGGCCATTCTTAGCTATGTATTAGTCCTGAAGCATCAACTTTCAGAACTCATATTCCAGGTGAGTCTATTCCGAAATTTAGGTTTGAACGAGGAGAATTCCCATTATCTTTAACTAAGTTTGGTTCTAATTCTCAACCTGTTCAAGGTTGGGAAGATTAGGTAAATAAGGTAATGAAGAATCCTGCTTATGTAAAGGTTCTGTCTTTAGCGGGATTACTTGATTCTATACTGGTTTCTTCAAAACTTCGTATTTGTAAAGAAGGAAGAATGGATGTATGGCATGCTATTTTAGCACAGTGGAGTACTTTTTCTTATACTATGATTACTGTTTGGAGAGAATTCACTTTTACTCTTAAGGATGTACGTGTTCTTCTTGAATTTCATTATCTTGGGAGGAATAATATTTGTTCCATCAAATTGTCTAAGGAAGAAGAGAAGACTTGTAGTTTCTTCTGTGATTTGCTCAAACATCAAAAAGAGAAATCTAAGGTCGCCCGTTTCTCTAATTGGATTGGATTATTTTCTCATAAATTCAAACCTAGAAATGGTGAAAGTAATTCTCTTGATCTTTCAAATTCTGAGCATGAGTTAAAAGCACTACTGATAATGTGGTTAGCCAGGCGTGTCTTCCTAAGATGTCCAGATGATGGTATTAGTCTAGCTTTCATTCCAATAGCTATTAAAATTGCTAAAGGTATGCACTTTTCTCAAGCTCCTTTCTATTTGGGTTCTCTTTGTAGAAGATTAGATTTATATTCTTTTAAGACTGAAGAATCAGCTGGTTGGTATAGGATTCTTACGTACATCAATGTTTCTTTCATTCAAATGTGTTTACGGGAGAGGTTTAGTACTTGTGCTCCTATACCTAATCAAAGTCCTCAACCTATGACTTTTTCTGGACCTCTCTCTAAGAATAATTATAGAGCTTGGGCTTAGCATAATCAAAGTGTGAAGAGATGTGTTCTTGAGGTGTTGGATGTGATGAAGGAGTTCACTTGCCGTCCTTATTTGCATAAAAAAATTAGGTATAATAATCTAGATTCCTACTATGGTGTTCAAAATCAACCTCATTCTTCTTCATTAAGCAAAAAAGAGATTGAGATTTACTTGTGGACTAATCCTATCATCTTACCTTCTATGACAGAGCGTACTTATGCAGGCTTGAATAGAGATTCTTGTTCTATTGAAGTGTACTCAATGTGTAGAGTTGCTTGTCAATTTGGATATGATTAAATGATTCCAAGTGCTCCTTTTAGTCCTCTAGATGAAGACTTCTCTTTTTGTGTTTCAAAATTTCTTTTTAATGAGGTTCAGAAGAAGCGTAAAGATATTGAAATATGGATTGTTCCAGCTTTTGACAAGTGTAGCTATTATAGTTCAAGATGGCTAGCTTATTGGGTCAGTGTATTTCAAATTGGAAAGTTTTTTGTATACCTCTTTCTAATATTAGAAAACGTCTTACTCCTATCGATGTTACTCAAAGTGACATATCATTGCGCTTGATCCCTTCATGTTCAAGAAGAAAGGGAAAAGAATGTGTTGATCAGATAGATGAGGAGTCTATCGATATCGCTGCTTTACGTACTAGACATGAAAAAGTAAGTTGTTCTTGTTCTCTTTTTCTTTCTTGTTCTTCCTTATTATTTCTTTAGATGTCATCTTCTCATTTTCCCCCTTTTTTATGTATGGTAAATCAATTCGAAAGGAGCAGTTTGTTAATGATGATGAGACATCCTATGATGATGACGATGACTCTGGTGACAAGCACTCCATGAATTTGGATGAGTCTGATGATGATGCCTTTTCTAGAGCTGATGATGTTCAACCATAGAATTCTACTTCTCTATTTGACATAAGTGCTGATGATTTCTTTAATGGAATTAAGGAAGATATTTAGAGTGACGAAGTTGCTATTTTGGAAGATGTTGCTCCAAATGCTCAACATGTTCCCAATACTGACCCTGGTCCAAATATTCAACATGTTCAGACTGACACAGTTATTCTTGTTTCAAATGTTGAACCTGTTCCAAGTATTGAACTTGTTTAGACTGACACTATTGTTCTTGTTCCAAATGTTGAACTTGTTCTAAGTACTCAACCTGTTCAGACTGACGTTGTACTCAATGCTACAGTTGTTCTTGCTCCAAATGTTGAACCAGAGATTTTGGGTTCGTTCCCCACAAAGTCACCAAAATGTAAATGAGTTCTTTGCTATAAAGAGGAAACGTTGCAAATTAGTAGAATGGGATGTGCCGAAAGGCAGCGGAGAGAAAGAGTGGAGCAGACCCTAAAAGAATGAGTGCAGCAGCAGGTGGCGGTATGTAAGGCCCCAGACCACAAAACAGGGTCACCTTACTCATTCGTACTGTCTGTTTTGTCCGTACTGTCCTAGGACAATTGGTTAGCATGTCTGAACAACTTGAGGAAATCAAGGGTTCGAGACATGCGGGACGCGAATTGGGAAATGATTTCCCGAGAAATCCGTGAGGGTCCTGCTTCGTGGTCCGGACCCAAAGCGGACAGTACGGATGAGTAAGGTGACCCTGCTTTGTGGTCTGGGGCCTTACATGGTAGGAAGCTGAGAATAAGGTTGAGTTAAGAGAACAATGTAGAGAGTATTTGAGAGAATTTCTCGATGAGATCACTTGCCCAAAGTCCTTTTCAAAAACAACAAGAACTCCTATATATAGGTGTGGAGAATGGGAGTTACATGTCTTTGGTATTAATAACATAATAATCAGAATTGGCAGTTACAAAGCATTAATGCTTTGTCTAATGGGAGTTATGCTTTGGGACAAACTGTATTGAAAGAAATAGGGAAGAGCACTCGTACTTCAGAGAAAGGTTAAGAGAAGAACTCTTAACTATCTCCATATCGGATCCACTAAGCCAAACTCTCCAGGACATCCCAATAGTGAAGTTAGCTCAAGGACCCTGCCCTATTTCGGAGTTATCTTCACTTCTTCTTGAAAAGTGATGTTCTATATATAAGTTATTATGAGAACAAGTTGTTCTGTGAAGAGTTGTTCCGTGAATAGCTATTCTGAGAAGAGCTATTATGTGAATGAGCCCTTCTAAGAAGAAGTAATAAGTTCTTCTGGTAAGAGGTTGTTCTTATGAAGGAGCTCTTCTGAGAAAAAGTTATTCTTGTGAAGTAGTCCTCTTAAGAAAAGGTTGTCTTTCACTTATAGCATGAAACAAATATTAGTTTCCAAAATCAAGTATCTACATAAATTAATGAAATTGGATAATGTAACGGTGGTAATATTTTGGTGCAATTGTAATGATGAGAATGAAATGAGTGTAATGAAAAAAATGATAATTCAAGACATTTAATTAAAATTTATATATAATTAAATTTATAAAATATACTTTATATTTATAACATATATAAACTAATAAAAAATTAATAAAATTATATATTATCAAACAATACTTTTGGTATTAAATATTGTAAATTTATTTTATGTATATTTTTAAAAATAAAAAAAATTAATAATAAAAGAAAAAATGAAAGAGTAAAAAATAAATAATTTAAAATTAAAAAATAACATAAATAAAATTATTTGAAAAATGGACAAAATTGAAATTTTCATCATTCTTTTAACCTCGCCTAGCGTCCAGTGACCCCACTAGACGCTTGCCCTATGGAGGGGTATCCCTTTTCTCCCCTCCCATTGCACCAAAAGGTGCATCAAAATGCGTCTTATAGTGAAATCAAAATTTTTTATAAATTGAGATTCCATGCACTTTTGACTCGTCATCATCATCATCATCAGAGCCTTTATCCCAATAGATTGGGGTAGGCTATATGAACCAATATCTAAAATTACGTTAAATCGTCCATATGTATTCTCTGCCTCCATAGATTCCTATTCAAGGCCATTTGCTCATCTAATTCTAAAACCTCCATGTCTTTCCAAACTACTTCCTTTCAAGTCTTTTTCGGTCTTCCTCTAGGCTTAACCCTTCTCTCAACATCCATAGCCTCTATTCTCCTAACTGGAGCATCTACAGGTCTACGTCTTACATGTCCAAACCAACGTAAACGGTTTTCACACATTTTGTCTTCGATAGGTATCACTCCAACCATCTTACGAATATCATCATTTCTCATTCTATCCTTTCTTGTATATCCACATATCCACTGTAACATTCGCATTTCTGTTACACTCATCCTTTGTGTATGTAGCCTCTTCGTCGCCCAACATTCACTACCATATAACAATGTTGGTCTAACAACTGTTCTATAAAACTTGCCTTTCAACCATGTAAGAATTCCTTTATCGCACAACACACCTGTAGCACTTCTCCACTTGCTCCATCCAGCTTGGATCCTATAGGTCACATCATCATCAATCTCTCCATCCATCTGTACTATTGATCCCAAGTATCGAAAATGATCCCGCTTAGGTATCGCCACCCCATCTAAATTCACTACATCATGCTCTTCCAGTCGGTTAGAACTGAATTTACACTCCATGTATTTAGTCTTCACTCTGCTTAGTTTAAATCCTTTTGATTCCAACGTTTATCTCCATAATTCCAACTTTGTATTGATTTCCGCTCTAGTTTTCGCATATAGGACAATATCATCTGCAAACATCATACACCAAGGCACCTTATCCTGGATGGATTTTGTCAGTTCGTCCATAACTACCGCAAACAAGAATGGACTCAACGCTGACCCTTGGTGTAATCCAACCGTGATAGGAAACTCACTTGTTTGCCCCCCACCTGTCCTCACATGTGTCATTGCGTCTCTATACATGTCCTTAATTAGTTTAATATATTTCAAAGGAACTCTTTTCTTCATTAAGGACCACCATAGTACCTCCCTACGCACTTTATCATATGCTTTCTCCAAATCTATAAGGACCATATGGAGATCTTTACTCATTACTCGAAAGCGCTCCATAAGTTGTCTAAGTAAATATATTGCCTCCATAGTTGATCGACCCGGCATAAAACCAAATTGATTCTCCGATATCTCTACATTCTTTCTTAATCTCCGTTCTATCACTCTCTCCCATAGTTTCATCGTGTGACTCATCAATTTTATGCCTCGGTAGTTGGCGCAACTTTGAATATCTCCGTTGTTCTTATATAAAGGTACACACTTTTGACTCGTAATTGACCAAAATATGTTAATTTGATTCAATTTATTAAATTTTAGTCAATTAACATAATGAACAATTATTAATTTTTAAAATTAATAACATAATATATATTTAAAACTATTAAAATTATATTTATTATAATTAAAATTAATAGTACATTTCTCTATCAATAAATCTCAAATTATTTTATTAATAGCAAAGATAATGTTCTATGTTTTATTATGAAAACTCCAATGAGTTTTATTAATAAAATGAGTTAATTGCATCCACAATCCCAATAACAAATTAATCCCTAGACTTTAAAATGTAACAAATTAGTCCTTAAAGTCATATTGTTGTAACAAATAGGTACTTTCGTTATTTAAATCGTCAATGTAACCGTTAAATGCCAACTGGACGACACATGTGTCCAACTAACTCCTACTAAAATGCTAACATGCTTCGGGAATTTAATAAAAAATAAAAAATAATTTTGTTGTTATATTAAATTAACATGTTTAGGGAATGTTAAGAGAAAGGTTAAGATTAGAAGAAGACCGAAAAAGACTTGGAAGGAAGTAATTTGGAAAGATATGGAGGTATTAGAGTTGGATGAACACATGGCCTTAGATAGGAATGTGCGGATGAGGAAAATACATATGGACGATCTAACACAAGTTTAGATATTGGTTCATATAGCCTACCCCAATCTCTTGGGATAAAGACTCTGATGATGATGATAATTAATTGCCTTCGATACCTTCTTTCTTTCCCTGTTTCTTTTCTTTGTTATTTATATTCTTTCTCACCCAAACAAACTTCTATGCCTTCATTCTTCTTCTCAACCCAAAATTCCATAAGCTACTACTGCCTTCTATGTGATGCTGAGACTATTGCTTACTGTGCTTTTCCCTTTTTCTAATGACTATCACTGTTATCTCCTCTCTTTTTTTTTTTACTACCACCTTTCTTTTTCTTCTGCTTTTATTTGAATGGATTGTGTTTTTGAGCTAATTGGGTATATTGTTGGTGTTTACTGTTTTGATGGTGGCTGAGATGGATTTGAGCTAATCTCAGCTTTGGCTTTGGGGATTGGTCTTTAAAAAGATTTATGCTTTTGTTTGTTTTAATATCGGCTTCGAGTTTCTTGGCTAATTGAATTTGTTTTTGTGAATTTCTAAAATTGGTGGGTGGGGTTTTGGGTTTTTAATTCATGGGTGTTAAATTAGGGTTTGAAAATGGTTTAGGGCTCTACTAATTGGAGGTGCAAAGTGGCTTATTGAGTAGCTGGGTTTCTTGGGAGAGTTGGGGTTAAATTATTTTTGTTTAAACTCAATTTTGGTTAATTCTAGGTTATGGGTTTTTTTTTTCTTGGATTGGTTTTTTGGATTGGGATAATTCTAATTGAATTCTCTATTATAATGGCTCGAATTTCTATTAGGTAATTTAGCTTCTAGGTTGAAGGTCACTAGGGATTCTTCATTGAATTTCTAGTTTAAGGGAATTCGAGCTGGGGATTATTTTCCAGGTTCAATGAATATTTTTGGATGTTGGTTGCTTGTGATTGAAATAGGTTCAAGATTGAACTCTGAATTGAATTGAATAAATTCTGTGAACTCGACCTCTTGGTGTGTGAATGGAGTTTCAAGGATGAAAGTGGATTTTTTTTGGGAGTCAAGTTGCTTGTCAAATTTGAGTTTGGTTTATTTGGTTGATCTCAGCTTGGTTTTGTATGAATTTGCAGGAATTAGTTATATTTTTTTCAATTTTTAACACGTAGAGAGAACTTCATATAACAGCAACATAAAAAATTAATTTTTAATTTTTTTTCAAATTCCCTAAATATGTTAGCATTTAATAATAGTTGACTGGAGACACGAGTTGTCCACTTGTAGCCCAGCTGGCATTTAACGGTTATAATGACGGTTTAAGTAACAGAAGGACTTGTTTATTACAGCAATATGACTTTAGGGATCAATTTGTTATATTTTAAAGTCTAGAGACCAATTTGCTATGAGGCCCCAACTATAGGGACCAGGAGTGCAATTAACTCTAATAAAACATAAAATAATTTGAGATTTCATAATAAAACATAAATCATTTTTTTATAAGGAAAATATTTGATAATTAGGGATGAGGGTGGAGTTGCTCTATCAATAAATCTTAAACACGTATTAATTTTATTGGCACTTATTAATAGCAATTTTTTTGTTATAAGGAAAATATTTAATAATTGGAGATGAGAGTAGAGTTGTTTGGATTCAAATCCAAACCTTATAATATGCTAACCGCTCAGTTAAGAGGTTGTTAGCCACTTCGCGCATCTTTTAGTATCAAGTGAAAAAGGACTAAAAAAATTATCCTAAGAAAAGTAAACCCTTTATATATATATATATATATATATATATATATATATATAAAATCAAAGCTTGAAAATAAATATCTCATGAAAAAAAGTGAATAACATATAACTTCATAATTAAGCAGCATCTCCACTCTTTATTTATGAACCATATATCACCTTTTTATATATTTTCAAAGTACCTTTCGGTCTTTTTACCTTTTTTGATTCATAAGAATATAATATATAGATAACACCACTAGCAAACTAATCATGTACATCTACAAATACAAATGCCAATAAAATCTTTAAGGTTATGCTCCGCAGATGATTTTACTTTTTGTTTTTAAATGAACTATTTATTAGTTTTCTTTTCTTTAACATTTAAAGAAAACGCAAAAAAACATATATAAAGAAAAAAAAAGAAGCATTGAAGCTTAAAAAAGAGAGATTGCACAAATTCATGGAAACTTAATTTTTTTTTAAAAAAAACTTATATATTTCAGATTTTGAAATGGTCAATTCTTTCAAAACTGCTTTGAAGTTGACCAATTGCCTCAATTATTGAAGCTTTCCAGGGTGTTATTATCGTGAAACAATATCAACGGATGATGGATGTAACATGGCGTTGGTGATTTGCATAAAAAACAAAAGAAAGCAAAAAAGTCTTGATTTGCATATGCATTATCATTTAATTTGAAATCAATTAATTATTAATCCAAATTTGATGAAGCAGCATTTGTTGCTGTCCAAAAGCACATGATTTTGATGTGGGAATATATTTTTAAAAAGTGATGAATATCAAATATATTAAATTGAGATTTTTCGGACAATTTCAAATGGTAAGTTAGATTTAAGGGATCAAAGCTCAAGTTCTGTTTGATAATTTTTATCTATTATTCTTTTGTAAATGGTTACGTGATAGGTTTTCATATGTTTTTCTGTGTATAATGAAGACATTTTTTTAAAGGTAAAATTATATTATTAAATAGATAAGAGGTAAAAGTACCATTACAAAATCACTCAAAAAACACTCGATGATATAATAGAAATCCTTAACAACATTTTGACAAACACCTAAACAAAACAAAATCTTTCAACTGTGTAAAATTTAGATCAACAAATTGTTACAAATTAACGAAAGCATAAAGTTTCTGGCCGTCACTACTTCCACAAGTTATTACAATGATAAAGACATGTTAAAATGATATTATTTCATATCTATTAAATACTGATTTTTTTATGATCTTAAATTTAAATTTAAATTTTCTATTTATTGTGAATTTTAAGTTGATTGTCTAACGAAACATACATATTTTTCTTAGGCTAAAATACTAAATAAGTCCTTGTACTTCATACTTTTTTTAAATAAGTCCTTATACTTTGATTGTAGTCAAATAAACCTTCAGACTTCAATTTATATTTATACAAGTCTTTATTTCCAACAGAAAGATAACTGTCGTTAACTTTTTTTTGTCAACTGGAATTTAATGTTCATGTAAATGATTATATGGCATGATGACATGACCAAAATAAAATTGAGTTGAACTTAAACAATTGACCTAAATAATTAACATCTAATTACCAAATTAAATATTAAGACCCAAAGTAATTGAACATCTAGCACATGGCAATGATGGTTCTCAGAAATTGCCTACCACTAGACCACGATTCTGTGTTATCTCCATTCTCAAAGTACAAAAAACCCAATTTTTTTATGAATGTATGAGAAGCTATAAAACAACCCAAAAAAATAACAAGACAATAATCATATCCATAATGGAGAGATGATTCTTATTTGCCCCTTGAAGATGGAAATGAGCTTCAAGTTTCGCCTCAACAACTGTAACTCAGCTCTTTTGGCTCTTAACAGACTCTCGCAATTTGGAGGTAGTTGTTCATGCGTTATAGAGGCATTTCTGTTATAAAAACATGATGACAAAAGGATTCTTTATCATATTTTAACTAACTAAAATGAATATAATCGAAAATAAAACTGCAAGTAACCTGAGAAACAATAAAAAAGTTAAAAATGAAGTGTCTTACACAAACAATGCAAAAAGATTAAAAATGAATGCTTCGTTAAAATATGAAAAACATCAATGTAACTCTTATTTCCCTTGTTCCTTCTTTCTCAGACATCAATAATTCATTGTAAGAGCCTCGCTCGTCTCACCAAGTCGTCGGCAAGCATCCCCTAGGCGACCCACACGCCCTAGGTTTGCCTTGACAGCGAGAGTAGGCAGACGCGTCTCAATGGTAATATGAGTGTAAGGCTCGAGTATTTAAGTGTGCCGGGGTTCAAGCCTCAGAAAACGCGCTGAAGGCGTTATCCTGAGTTCTTCAGGAGCCTTGGGACAAAGCCTTGAGGGTGGCGATCGCCCAGAGCGGACAATACGTTGTGAGTGAGTGTAGGCAATTGCCTATTCTCACTGTCAAGGCAAACCTGGGGCGTGTGGGACGCCTAAGGGATGCGTACCGACGACCCACTGGAAAGGGCGAGGCCTTGACGTGTAAGAGTAAACCTAGGGCGAGGTCGCCTAGGGGATGCTCACCGACGGCCTGGTGAGACGGGCGAGGCTCTTACAATAAAAACGCGTGTTTTTATTGTAAGAGTCTCGCCCGTCTCACTAGGCCGTCTGCGAGCACCCCCTAAGCGACCTCACCCCAGGTTTACTCTTACACGTCAAGGCCTCGCCCATTCCGGTGGGCCGTCAGCGAACATCCCCTAGGCGTCCCAAACGCCCCAAGTTTTCCTTGACAGCGAAAGTAGGCGGTCGCCTACACTCACTTACAACGTATTGTCCTCTCTGGGTGATCGCCACCCTCACGGCTTTGTCCCAAGGCTCCTGAAGAACTCAAGATAATGCCTTGAGCGAGTTTTCTGAGGCTCGAACCCCGGCACGCTTAAGTACCCAAGCCTTACACTCATGTTACCATTGAGACGCATCGTCTCAATGGTAACATGAGTGTAAGGCTCGGGTACTTAAGCGTGTCGGGGTTCGGGCCTCAGAAAACGCGCTCAAGGGGTTATCCTGAGTTCTTCAGGAGCCTTAGGACAAAACCGTGAGGGTGGCGATTGCCTAGAGCGGACAATAAGTTGAAAGTGAGTGTGGGCGACCGCCTACTCTTGCTGTCAAGGCAAACTTGGGGCGTGTGGGAAGCCTAGAGGATGCTTGCCGACGGCCTGGTGAGACAGGCGAGGCTCTTACATTCATCACCACAGCTGTTTTCAAGGCAAGCATAATTTGCAACCTCTGTTTCCCTCAAATTGTTTCCGATATAGTGATTCCCTTTTTGACTCGTTCCACAACCATTTCTTTCTCATTCTCAAAGTCAAGAGTATATTTGAAGAGTTATGCTTTTTTCGTCAAACAGAAATGAATTTTTATTTTTGGAATGGAATGAGGCGAGAAGAGAGAGTGGTCGTCTTTCTTTGCGACAATTTCAAAGAACCATCGCTGCCTTTGGTTTAATTTTACTGAGCAAAGATGTACTGGATGTTTAATTAATTTGGTCTTCATATCTAATTGGTAATTAAATGTTAATTTTACACCAAAAAAAATTAAATGTTAATTATTTAGGTCAACTATTTAAGTCCACCTCAATTTTATTTGATCATGTCACATAAGCATCCACATAGGTATTAAATTTCAGCTGGCAAGAAAGTTAACAACAGTTACCTTTCTGTTAGATATAAAAGCGTGTATAAAGATAAATTGAAGTATAAAGGTTTTTTTTTTTTTTTTTGGTTACATAAGAAATGAAAAGAACAACAAAGAAAACTTTTAGTCTAAGCGAAAACGCCGAGGAAAAGAAGTCCCCCGAGCTTCTACAGCAAGCAAGTTATGTAAAAAAGAAGGGGGAGTGTCGAGTCTTTCATAATCCACATCCAATTCACATGCTTTCTTGGCCAACATATCAGTTGAGAAATTTCCTTCTCTGAAGACGTGCTGCAATTGCACACACCAATCTCTCTTTATTAGCTCCCGAACGTCGACAACTAAGCTTCCCAATGGATGTACTGATACATCCCCTCCTTGAATCAAGTCAATAACAACTTTAGCATCTAACTCACAGATCACATTCCTAAACCCCTTATCCCAAGCCAGCAACAAACCCAAACGGAGTGCTTGAAGTTCAGCTATCATATTGGAACAGACTCCTAGATGTGCCTGAAACCCCACCAGCCAAATTCCATTTCTTGACCTGATCAAACCACCAGCCCCAGCTATCCTCGAATTACCTCTTGCAGCTCCATCTGTATTCAATTTAACAAAATTTTCTGGTGGAGGATGCCAAGCAATATCTTCATGAACCTGTTTCTGAACACCGTTCTTGGCAAAAGCCACTTGAAGCTTAGTACCATCTTTTATAATCCATGCAGCCAAGCTATTAAAGTTGACAGACGAAACACTCCTAGAATTGAAAACATGTGAACACCTAACCAACCAAATTCTCCATATAGCTGTGATAAAAATACACCTCCAATCAATTTCCACGTTCCCAGCAGTAAACGTTCCTTTCACACTCTGTTCAACCCATTCACCTAACTCCTTGTTAAAAAACTCAGGCCAAAATTCCTCCGGAACTAGGAGCTTCCAAACAGCCAAAGCCATAGGACAATCCCGTAGGACATGGATTACAGATTCTACAGCCCCATGACAAATAGGACATTCTGCAGAATGAGCCAAGTCCCACTTTGCACGACGAGAATTCGTCAGAATTCTTTCTCTTCTTACTAACCACAGAAAAACCAACCACCTTTGAGGAGCTGGAGCCTTCCAAATCCAATTCAGATTCAATTCCTTATCCTCATACACACTTTGCTTTGCTGCAACATAAGGTGACTTAGAAGTAAATTTGCCATCTGATGAATATTTCCAAATCCAGGCATCTTGATGCAATGCTAAACGAGGAACTGGAGTTCCTAAAATTTTAAGGGCAACATCCAGAGGAACTTTGGTAAAGATAAGATCAGATTTCCAACCTCCATCAGAGTCCAGATAATCACTAACTCTTTGCAGTCTATCTTCCAGCTCCAAAACCACTTCAGAGTTATCAATGATTGGCCTATCTAGCCAACAATCTGACCAAAAAAAGGTTTTATTGCCATTCCCTATTCTTCTTTTCAGGCCATTAGATAAAAGCTTCAGACCAAATAAAATTCCTTTCCAAGAACAGGACCAGTTACCTTTCAAATTCTCCATGGAAGAGACAAATCTTATCGCGTCACCCCTAACCCCATATTTAGCTTTAAGTACTCTCACCCACAAACTATTTGGCTCTTGAATGAACCTCCAAGCTGTTTTCTATATTAGAGCTTTGTTATGATCTTCCATTCGACGCAACCCCAAACCACCCATTCTTTTGGGTAAGCAAACCTCATCCCATTTCACTAACGCTATCTTCTTTTTATCTACATTACCCCCCCCCCCCAATAGGAAAGATATATTTAGCTTATCAACGGCCTCCTGAGTGCTTCTAGGCAAAATAGTAGAAAGCATTTGATAAGTAGGAATAGATGAGGTTACTGAATTCATTAGAGTGATTCTACCTGCCAAACTAAGAACCTTCGACTTCCATCCGATCAAACATTCATTCACTCTATCAACTAATTCTTGGTAGAGCTGCTTAGATTTTTTGCCATGTACTACCGGAACTCCAAGATATTTCCCTAAGTTATTTGTGATACTAACACCCAAAATTCTACTAACCAAGTGAGCATTAGCACGATTTGCCTTAGGGGAGACAAATAGTTTGGATTTCTCAAAGCTTACCTTGGCACTCGATGATTCACAGAATTGATCCAAAACTGCTCTAATTTTACCTGCCTGGTTCGATGAAGCTCGAGCAAAAAGGAATAAGTCATCTGCAAAAAACAGATGTGAAATTCTTGGCCCTCTTTTTTCACAACAATAGGCTTCCAATCCCCCAAACTCACTGACTGCTCAATCATGTGCCCAAGACGTTCCATACAGAGTACAAAAAGATATGGAGAAAGTGGATCTCCCTGTCTCAATCCTCACTTAGCTTGGAATAAATCTGTTTTTTCTCCATTCCATAAAACAGACATTCTCACATTAGTAACCAAACACATGATTAGTCGAATCCATTTCAAAGGAAAGTTAAAAAATTGTAAAGTATCCTCCAAAAAATCCTAACGAACTCTGTCATAGGCTTTTTCCAGATCTATTTTAAGAGCCATTAAACCATTCCTCCTTTTGGTCTTCTTCACCATATGAATTAGTTCTTGTGCTATCAACACATTATCCGTTGCTTGCCTGCCTGAAATAAAGCTAGTATGATAAGGAGCAATTAATTCACCCAACAAGGGTCTTAATCTGTTCACAAGCACCTTAGTTTCTAATTTATACACCACAAAACATAGGCTAATAGTCCTAAACTGCTTCACCATTTCTGGATTCGAAACTTTGGGAATCAAAGTGGGGAGAGTAATATTCAGGTCATTAGAAATATTACCAGATTCAAAAGCATGGTCTACCAAACCCACTAGATCCGTTTGAAGTGGTTCCCAGAATCGTTGAAAGAAACCTGCTTGAAACCCATCTATGCCTGGAGCAGCCCAAGGTTTCATTTTGAATAAAACACCATACACCTCACCTGGATCAATCCTTTGACATAACTTTTCATGCTGGTTAAGAGTAATCTTTGAGCTCGATAAAGCAGGGAGCTTAGGCATCTCAATCACTTCTAGATTATAAAGGTTCTCATAGTGCCTTGTTACTAATCCTTTTAATTCCTCCGGGTTTGAAACCCAATCACCATTGTCATCTTTGAGCACGGAAATTCTATTTCTACTCCTTTGACACAAAGTTGAAATGTGGAAAAATTTTGTATTTCTTTCCCCATCCTTTATCCACTTTTCTCTAGATTTTTGATGCCAGAACAACTCTTCTTGCCAAAGCACCATATTATAGTTTTCAATTAACTGCTTCTCAAGCAACTTTAATTGATGACAAGGTCTAGTAGCAAGGGAGCATTGCACCTCCATCAGCCTACGTAGAGTCTTCTTTATTCCCAAAGATATGCCCGAAAACCCGAACATTCCAATCTCTAAGCACTTCTGCCAATTTTGTTATTTTATTCCACAAATCACCATTGTTATTTTCCCAAGTATTCGTAATTACACTATCAAGAGAAGAGTTCGTCAACCACATTGCTTGAAATCTAAAAGGCTTATTCCAATGGCAATGATGGACATACCGTTGGCATTGCAAAAGAATCGGGCAATGGTCGGAGTAAGTTTTTGGTAAATGATGGACCATAGCTTCAGGAAACAAAGATTTCCAACGAGCATTCACTAAAGGCCGATCCAACCTCTCCTGGATGGTTCCATGAGACCAAGTAAATTTCGATCCCTGAAATTCTATATCAAGCAGGCCACATGTATTAATCATATAATTAAACAAAGCACACCTGCGCATGGAGACTCCAGCACCTCCCGTTTTCTCCGAACTATAACGAACATCATTGAAGTCACCAATGATCAACCATGGCATATTAATTGACTCCGAAAACTCTTCTAACGCACTCCATAGAGTTCTTCGAACCTCAAAGATCGGGCTTGCATATATCGCAGAAAGTAACCAATTTTCATACCCCTGCTGGTACACTACAGCATGAATAACCTGGTTAGAAGTGTGAATTACTTCTAAATTTAATCCATCTCTCCAACATAGCCATATTCCACCAACAAAGCCCACTGGATCCACTTAAAAAAAATCCACAAACCCAAATTTTTAATAACCTTCATTGCTACTTCATGATTGGATTTGGTCTCAACAAAAACCACTATGCTTGGCTTATGTTCCCGCAAAATCTCCTTGGCATTGCGCAGAAACTTCTTGTTTCCTGCACCTCTAACATTCCATTGCAGAATATTCATCATGGTTATCATTTAATACTCTTAAAGCTTGCCTCTCTCTAGGAGGAGGAGATAACAACCCCTCTTTCATTTCAACCTGTGTAACCTGATCCACAAAACACTCCATTTGAGTTTCTGCAACCATCGATTCTGCTATGATTGAATCCGGTGGCTCACATTCTCAATAGTCAGAACTCCTTACTAGTTCACCAATGTGTTCTTCACCTGACACTTCCAAGTTAATTACTGGGGACATTACTGGAACAGTTTGTTGCTTTATCGTGGTTTCATTTCCAACCCCTGGACCTCGGTACTCCTTTCTGTCCATTAACAAATTTCCTTGCCCATTTTGGGCTTTTGATTGGAAGTCCTCAACATGGTTATTATGGGTTTGCTCCCTGTGTCTACTAGCAGCCATTTCCTTATTTGGCCTAGCATGGAAAAGTACACCACCATTATCTTCCAAATGTTTTGACAACCCAGCACCTACATGGGCTTTCTTTTTTTTGTAGACCCTCTCTAGCCTCACTAGTCAAAAATTTGGACGTCCTTTCCATATTCTGCATGGGCACAAATTCTGTGTCCTCAGCATGCACGATTCCACGTTCGTCAGTTTCTTCTGCTAGTACCGCAAATCTAGTGCCCATTACCGATGCTGCCCCTTGGACATCGACATCTCTCTTCGTCGTGGCTCGCCTCCTCCTTGTTTGGGCGATCATCCAGGGCCCATAATCTCGTGAGGAGCTCCCCACTTCCTTCTCATGCACCTTCTCCTTGCTCTTGCCATTTTCTATTTGGCCATCTTCCATGGGAACAGCAGCACCTGAACTTGAGGAAGATTGATAGGGACAGAATCCCTTATGCCCCATTCTCCCACATTCAAAGCATATCATATTCAGCCCTTCATACTCAACCTTCTGACAGTGCCCATCTAAGAAGATTTTAGGGATCAAGGGCTTATTCAAATTGACTTCAACACAAACCCTAGCAAACTTACCTCGTGAAGCATGACGATTCATAGGATCTACCTTTAATGCAGTCCCAATAGCATTCCCCATTGCAAGCAATAGCCTCTCATCATAATACTCAATTAGCAGTCCTGGAGAACGAATCCATACTGCTGTAGAGTCAATTGAAGCTAAACTAGCCCTGAAATCAGGTTGCCACCTTCTTACTATTAGGTAATGACAAAAAATGAGCCAAGTACCATCATCAAGAACATATTGCATATCCGCAACATCAGCAAACTTCACTAGAAAGAACCCATCTCCTAAATCCAGCAGTTCATAATCATTTTTGAGGTTCCAAATCTTCCTAAGTTTCTCCTCTAGTGTCTTAAACCCCAGGGAACGACCAAGTAGCTTTACTATCAAACACTTTCTCCATGGTCTCTGAAGTTTTTCACGAAGTTTATTCGAAACCTTCACACATGGCCAGGAATCAATTTCTGTTATAATCACCATTGAATCATCATAGTCATCCATCACTGCTTCTCCCAAATTTTCCTTGAAAGACTCCTCTGCCAAAAGCAAATCCTTGAATGTGGGGCAGTTACTATCAACCCCATCCAAGTTAATATTTCCAACATGATCAGTACTGCCTGCCTTAATTTTCTTCTTTTGCCTATCGAGGAGGTCGTCGTCTTCCACCGATCGACCGTGATGACCACTTTCCATTAGAGAAGAAAAACGAAGGGTTGTTCCAAACTTGGAAAGTGTTTGATGAAATGCCAAAGTGAAGTCCCTACCGACTCTTCCTTTTTTTCTTAGACTCTCTCTCTCTTATATTTAAATTTTAAGTATAAAGATTTATTTGACTACAATCAAAGTATAATGACTTATTTAAATAAAGCATAAAAGTACAATGGCTTATTTAGTATTTTAGCCCTTATTTTTTTTTAATAACCATGAGAAATTCAAAAGGATATATCCTTTCTGAGTTTAGCAGAATATAAATGTGAAAACTACTTGTGCAGTTCCAGGAGAAGCTATTCTTTTTCCTCTTAACTGCAATTCTAGTCCATGGAGAATGACATTCTTTGCCATAAACTGGTCGTTACGGCTCCTCAAAAATGCCATTGTTTTCAAACAGAATCCGGTAGCTTCTATGCGCTTAGTTTTTTTTTTGGTTACTTCTATGCGCTTAGTTGACATCACGGCTAGATGGCCTTTTTTGTCTGCTTCTGTAAGCGACTTATTCTTTAACCCTCCTGCAATTTCTGTTAAGAACTATATCAGCAAAACAACACCCAAATAACTCGACAAGTAAGTAGTTAGAAGAAATGAAAGTAAATTTCTTTTAGATATTTAAATATAATTTAAATTTTAAAATTGTTATTGTCAAAAAAATTATATTATTTACCACTTCCAATCCGATAATGATTAGCCTCCAACGGATAATTGAGAGAGCTAAATGTCGACGCTTCTGTCTTAGGAAAGCCCGATCCTGCTGTCATTGGTAGCGTATTTCGTAACTATATGCGTGGGAAAATCCAACTATGCGAAAATTTTTTAATTATTACAGAGGATCTGTCATTATTGAAAGCGATTCTCATAGTACTGTTTTTTTTTTCTCATACAAGAGTAAAAAGATATTCAAGCATTGGGTTTAATTCTTCTAACAAAAATAATAACTGTCAAGTTAAATTTTGATTGTTTGCTATTTTAGAATATTTCTTATCTTATTGAAAGCGTTAAAAAAAGTATCGAAAGGCTCCAGTCACATATTTAACAAGGCTAATGCTATTGGGGATGGTTTAGCAAAATTTGAAATTTCTTGCTTTTCTCCTTGCTTCGTTTTAATTGTGAGCTTTGTTGGATGTCTTTTGGGCTGTTTTTCTTTTATTATATGCATGGCAGCATTAACCTTGATTTGGGTTGCTCTCTTTAAGGAATTATCATTCAGTCAATTTCAAATTGAATTATTTAAAATTAAATTAATCGAATTATGTTATTTTATTTTCATTAATTGAATCAAATTTATAAATTTTGAAAGTTTAACTAACTGAATTTATTCGATTAATTTTTTAAATTAATTTAATAATAAAATACATTTAAGTTGAATTATATTTTAAATTATTAATTTGTCATAGTTGAAACAAACTAAATAAAATCATCTACAAATCCAACTATCAAAGTATCAAGTAAAAAACTTTAACAATATTAAACTTATCCAACCAAACTTTATGGATTTCATATATTTTTAATTTTATCTGCATTTTTTTATTTATCGTTTAATTTGATTGTCAAACCAAATCAACCGAAAACTAAAATTTCTTCATATTCATTTTCATTAACTAGCCAAAAATAATTAAATAACCAACCGATTAATTAAATTAAATTTATTTGATTGGTTAATTCGATTAAAACCTAAATATAAATACTCTTTTTTTTTGTTAAAAAATATTAACACTCTTACCTTGCTTGTCAATGCTTGTGCTACACTTCTTTTATTTTTTTATAAATCACTTACGTCTGGAAGCCGATGTTATGTATAATTTGATTTTTAAATTATTATACTATCATCATTAATTTTCAAATAAAGATATATAGTACTACAAGAGGAATATAATGCAAGAGAATTTTGTCAACCTCTTCGAAACAGCAAGAGCCACCACCCCTGAATCTTTCTTTCGTACAAAAAATTAGTAACATATAGCCTATATTGTTGAAGGTTGTCATAGTTATCATGATTTCCATTTCCCACCAAGAGAAGTTAATTAAGTTATGCTTGCCCTGCCCGCCACGCAATCCCTGCCAAGCTCCTAGCCCTAGCTTTTTCATTTTTTGAAAATTTTCCAGCTGTTTTCAAACATTTCTTTGATGGTTCCCTGCCTGGCTAACTCATTCGCAATTAAGTTGGTCCATATTCTGTACCAAACAAAAAAAATTGTAGTTGGTCCATATTCATTGGCCGGCAATCGAAAAATGTTAGTGTTTGAGTTTATTTTGGAATCATTCATTTTTTTTAAATAAAAATGTTAATTATTAAAATTTAAAATTTATTAAAAAAGTTGTATGAATCAGTTGTATTAAACCTCAAACTAAAAAATTCATTCATTTTTATAGATTTAATTTATATAATTGAATGAAAACTATTTTAAGCCCCTTAATAAGTTAATTAGTTTTTTAGGCTAATCTATGACCATAAATTTGAAGTTTGATTCTTGACGGCTATATTTGTTTTTTTTTATATTAATATTGAATATTCGAAGTCGAATATTTTTATAATATCCAAATTTGATTAATTAGTAAATTCATAATATATGCATGATATATATTCATCCTTTATATAAGGTACCATTATCATTTATATTAATGCACACTAGCATAAAAGCCTACGTCAGAGTGACCTTGCTTGCCATATATTATTTCTTGAGCTCCTAGATTATTTGCTTCCAGCATTGAAACATATTGTACATGAAAAAGATGCAAGCAAATGTATTACAAACAAAACGAAACTCAACTTTTTATAAAAAAAAAAGAAAAGAATAAGAGTTCATATAATTTTACTATGAATTCAAGCTATGATTCTCTATATATATGTTTTTTTTAATTTATTAATACTTGACTTTGTATGTATGTTAGGTTAGCGTATAAATTAATTTATTGGAAGAACGTAAAATAATTGGACAAACAAAGAAAATGTATTTCGTGTTAGGCTTAAATTTGAGCATGCCCGATTTTATTCATCATTTTATTCTTTTCACGTAAAACAGCATTAAAAAACATTAAAGCACCCAAAAGTTTTCTTTCTAAAAATAATTAATTGATATATAAATGTTGATTCTTTTCAGGGAACAATATCCGGATCAAAATTCAGTGTTCAATTAATCTTAAAATTTTCAAGAATTTGGCAGGTTGTTGTCTACCTTGCAAGTAGACACTAATCATGCATGATTTTCCACGTCATAGACTCTGATTCATTAAGCGGTTGCCTCAATTCACGCGTGCGCCTAGTTTATTCATTTTAGCTAGTTTTGATAATTTTAAGCATAATTCAATAACGTGATATAAAATTAGATGAAAAAAATGAAAAAAATGTAAATTAATTAAATTTTTTATAAAAATTAAATAATTTATTTATTCCATGTTTAATGTATTATCATTGTTGTTGCCCAAAATTACAATGGTTCGTTGCTGACGTTGATCTTCGATCTTCGTGTTGTTTGTCTCCAAGAATTCTGTAAAATAGGAAACCATCAGGGGGTGTAGGAGTTTTTCCCTACGCGCACACTTCGATGCTTAAGTCAAACAGGGTTTCAGTAGGTAAATAGAGCTTAGGGTTTAAGAATGATACTTGTGACCTATTTATAGGAGTTATTTTGCGCGTAATTACCTTTAAGTCCCACAGCTTAAATAATAACCCAGTGGATCATTTATGGGCCTTCTGAGTCCTCTTTCCTCTTGCGCTTAGATTATCATTTGGCTCAATGGTATTCAACTTGGCTTATAGAAAAGCCCAGTAATCTTTAACCTGACCCACATCAATTGCTCCCCACTCTTTTGCAGGGTTTACCCTATGAAAGAATATATAAAGAATGGGCTTTTCAAATTCTTATACTATCCTCTTTCTGGGATAAGAGTCTTTTCATCTTCACTTGAGGGCTCAACTAGTGAACTTCATTATTATTTGTAACAGAAACGACGTCGTGTCATCATTTCTTTTGTCAAGTGTCTTTTCAGAACACTACCAGGATACGTTTTTCTCCTCTGAGCTAAATGCTTCTCCAGTGGAATATACCACCCTTCTTTTCAAATTCAAGGTCTTAGCTGACCGAAACCAAGAGCTATAAGGAGAAATTGCAAGATTGTAGAGCCACCAAAGCCTTCTATTAGCCAAAAGGAAGAAAACCAAATCTGAGTTAAGGCCATGGGGTGCATTGTCAAGAAATGCCACAAGAGGGTGCATATGTTCTTAATTGGTTTCATCAGATGCGATTTGTGCTTGGCATGCTCCTGATTGGTTGAAGCTTGATCCAGATGCTGAGGATCTGGAACCTTTTCTGAGAATAGGCATTTATAAAGATATATCTGATCTTACCAGCCCTTAAGAGCCTTTTCGTTGACCCGAGATGGTCGGGGTTCTCACAGGCTTGGACGAAGATGATTTGGATAATTATAGCACCTCAGAACGTACATGCTTGGGTGCCTGTTAGTATCGATGCTCCTTTTGAGGCAGGAGTTAATCTAAAGTGCTCCCCAATTTTTTGTGAAAGAGCTTAGTCTTTTACAAACTGATCAACACATTTTTAAACTCATCTATAGAGGCAACTACATATTTACCTTGTATTAATCTTATGTAGTAATCAGACTTTCCTCGTGCACTTTTTGCTTCAAGTTCTTTTACATATATGGCTTATGTCACCCAATTACTGCTTCAAGCCCTTACACTTTATGCATGACTTACATCGCACACTTTTCGCTTCAATTACATGCGTAGCCTACATCACTCATTTTTTGCATAGGGACTTTATAGAATTGATAAGACTATAACATCGTTTTTATATCCGGAATGCCAATATAAAACGTTAGATGCACTTTGTCAATCAATTGTAGCACATATCCAATGATAAAATTGTAACATACGTCGTACCATACCTCACAGCCTGTATACTATGTGCTCCCCAAGTTTTTCTTTGCGACTTTTTGTGTCCAAAGAAGAACTTTTATTGGAGTATTGGTCCTGTCTTGCGTACTATCCGCTTAAGGACTTGTTAGATTTGATAAGCCAATCACAAAATATATAGATATTTTGAATTAATTGCAGCACACATGTAACGTACCTTGTATTATGTTTTACGTTCTGCTGTCTTGTATCTTTTCGCTTGGGGTCTTATTTTTTCCCGCTTGGGGTCTTATTTTTTCCCGCTTAGGGTCTTATTTTGCTTAGGGTCTTATTTTAGCCCGTTTCGCGTATTCTTCATGCTTAGGGTCTTATTTTGCCCGCTTAGGGTCTTGTTTTGCCCTCTTAGCATCTTCGTCATGCTTAGGGTCTTATTTGCCCGCTCAGGGTCATATTTTGCCCTTTTAGCGTCTTTGTCATACTTAGGGTCTTATTTTGCCCGCTCAGGGTCTTATTTTGCCCTTTTAGCTTCTTCGTCATGCTTAGGGTCTTGTTTTGCCCGCTCATGGTCTTATTTTGCCCTTTTTGCGTCTTCGTCATGCTTAGGGTCTTGTTTTGCCCGCTCATGGTCTTATTTTGCCCTTTTTGCGTCTTTGTCATGCTTAGGGTCTTGTTTTGCCCACTCATGGTCTTATTTTGCCCTTTTTGCGTCTTCGTCATGCTTAGGGTCTTGTTTTGCCTGCTCAGGGTCTTATTTTGCCCTTTTTGCGTCTTCATCATGCTTAGGGTCTTATTTTGCCCTTTTTGCGTCTTCGTCATGCTTAGGGTCTTATTTTGCCCGCTTAGGGTCTTATTTTGCCCGCTCAGGGTCTTATTTTGCCCGCTTAGCGTCTTCGTCATGCTTAGGGTCTTATGTTGCCCGCTTAGGGTCTTATTTTGCCCTTTTAGCGTCTTCGACCAGCTTCTGTTTTTTTCTTCTTCTATTCCTGCAACATGTCTATCAAACATGGAGGATTATCATAGCACAGATAAAAATAACTGGCCTTTCATTTCATAATGTAGTATGTCCAATTAAATGGAGTAAGTAACAATATAATTGCAGCAAATGTTAAAAACAATAATAGCAAATGTTTACCACCAGTGCAATTCCAAGTCTTTGTCTTTGAAAAATCTGTAAAGTGCGAGTGCTAGGATGTTCTGCTGTCAACCATGGATTGTGCACTAAGTCGTGCCTCGGTACCAGCAATCTACCTTCACGAGCTTACCACAAGTTGTTTTCGATTGAACCAAGCTCTCCCTGGCTTGCTGCCTTACACGACAGTGGCTAGTGCCTGCCTCGGACACCTGCCTAATTCAATCACAATTGTTAGAGTGGACAAGAAAATCAAAAACATCGTATGAGAGTACCTCAAATCTGGTTACCACCCGTATGTCCCTGCTTGAGTGTGTTTGCAATTTCCGTTGTGCCAAGCACTTACTTGTATTGATACTCAAGAATGCTATGTATAGGGGCTTACAAGGGAGACACAACCTTGATCTCGACACCCTAAGCTGGCACATGCTTATCTTGCTTAAAGGACTCACGAAGCTGACACACCCTTTATATAGACAAACCCTCTTTCACATGTGTGGTTGTCAATAGGCCAAGTGTATGGCTCTTAAGCCACTTCTAGATGGTTGCCAGAGCAGTTCTTGGAAGCTTTTGTGTCAGACGATCGACAGATGAGCCGAAGGAAGCTTTTGGGTACTCTTTCGGATTAGTGCGCGCACCAGATCTAGAAGACTCTAGATCATTCCGCTCAGATCTCGCACTTAGGCGTGCGCTTGGATCGTCAAATTTAAATGTGCTCGCCAAAGTTTTTTCTAATGGGCGAACCAGTAGTTTGGATTCCGTGCTCACCAGCGTTGATAGCCACTGCCGAAAGGCATGACTAAGGTGTTCTTTGCTCGCCTGCACTGTGCTAACGGGGGAATCTTGCCAACGGGTGCTATGTTCACCTAATTTTCTTCGTTGTTATTTTACCAAAGTAGAGAGCTTGTCGTATTTGAAATGTGCTCGCCATCTTGATTTCTTCTTTGCTGGGCGTTCAGCCAGATCACCAATCGAGCTTTGCTGTGTTCATAGAGAGCTTTTGAGGCTGAGCTCGCCAAAATCTCGCTTGCAAAGCTGAGTTCTCATTGTCTGGGAGAGCGCATCCTCGCTCGATCCTTCACGTGCACCTGATGATGTACAGAGTCGCCTAATCCTTTCTCGCTTTGGTCACTCCGAATGGCTCGCCCATAGAGTTCTCTTTCCTAGGTGAGCTCCTGTCTCGGTTGACAAATGGCTTGCTCGCCTGGGTCTTAGGATGGTCGTATTCTTGCTCGCCACCCACAACCATACTTGCGTGGCGGCCGTTGGCTCATCTAACCTTTTGTGCCTTGCCCAGTTTCAGCCGCTTGTCTATGTTTTTACGCACCCGAGCGAGCACGAGCGGGCCTTTGAAGTTCTAGCGTGTTCCCTGAGGTCTTTGGTTAGGGCTTGCCCAATAGAGCTCCCCTGGATTTACATTCGTTCGTTTCGAGCCCTTCATCCAGTTTTTTCGTTTCCTGTGTGAGCTCATCTAGCATTGTGTGTGCACCTCTGCCAAACCCTTTGGCTTATTCCTTGCTTGCCAATCTAGAGCGTTTCTCGTGCCTTGGGACGTGCTTTACCGGTCAAGCCTTGCTGTGAAGGCTAGGCTGTGCCGTTGGACATGTAATTGCCATATGCCACTCAATCGTCGAAAGTGCCAATGGTCTTGTGCTCGCCACATGACACTGCATTCATCAGCATTACTTTACGCCTTGTTTGTTGGAGGCTAGGCTCACGGGAGCCATTCACTCGCCTAAGGAACCTACCACTTACGATCTGTGGTCGCCCATTACTCTATCTTGCCAAAGGTCCTACCACGTGAGTACTGTGCTTGCCCATCACTATATTTTAGGCGAGCTTGGGTGCGGTAGACAAGCTTGTCGCGTGCGGGAGACCCTCTTTCTTGCTACTTTTGGCTGTCGCGTGCAAAAGACTCTCTCACCCGAGGGAGTTGTCGCGTGTGGGAGGCCCCTTTCTTGCTACTTTTGCCTGTCGCGTGCAAAAGACTCTCTCGCCCGAGGGAGTTGTCGCGTGTGGGAGGCCCCTTTCTTGCTACTTTTGGCGGTCACGTGCAAAAGACTCTCTCTCGCCCGAGGGAGTTGTCGCGTGGGGGAGGCCCCTTTCTCGCTGTTTTGGCTGTCGCGTGTGCGCAGAAGGCTCTCTCACCCAGTGCCTGTATCACCTGAATCATAACCATGATCAACAGATTGCATATCATTAATTCACATAGATACTGTCACAGCTTGTCTGAGCTGCTTGTCTGTTAATGGCAAACATTGCTTTTTTGTTCTCTTCGGGCTTTGCTCTAATTTTCAGTTTTCTTCTGTTTTGTGGAAGTTCATGATTTCAGTCCTATTGATTAATCCTAGTTCCCGGATAATTCAAATTGTCATTGCTTAGCCTGTAGTCTTCTCTCTCTATTTGGCATCATTCATGAAATCCTCTTTTTGCGCCAGGTGGCCTTCAATAAATAATAAATACTTAGTTTCAAATATCATTCCTTTTGAATTTAATTATAAAATATTTAAATTAATGACGGTGGGCACCACGTATTTGCTCCCAGTTGGTGCGTGATTTAGAAATTATTAGGCATAATGAACCAATGCGTGTCTCGAACGAGAGGCTCTATTGCTTAACATCTGTCGGGTGCGAGAGAGGCTCTCTCGCCCATGCTAGTTGAGCGTGCCCAATTACAGTAGCACGTTTCATGGCACTGAAGAGAGTGTTTGTTGTGTGTGTCAGTAAGATGAGCAAATGATAAGAGAGCCATGACAAAGCATCAGGATTTTCGCATGTAATAGGAAAAAGAAACTTGTAGCCATGAAGCACGTGCATTGTAAGATCCAATCACGGAGACCAACACTAGCAGTCAGGTCCACATGCTGACAATCTCCCTCTCTCTTTGACCTTGTTGTCGTGGCAGTCTCTTTTTACGTTATTCTTCTTCGCACTCACGTAAGCCCTTTTTTCTTCAGTTTTCTTTCCTTCTCGCATATAGCAGTAACAAGAACAAAGCAATCGGTGACGGGCAACCAATCTGCCCACAGGAAGCAACGACTCATACGCGAAGCTGTAGTTGATACACTCGTTTCGCATGTATCTAGAGAGGACACGATTGTCGGCGTTAAGACCAGCGATAGCGACGCCGATATGGTCGTCAACCTTGAAGATCTTCTTCTGGTGAAAAGACAGCTCGGAATTATTCTACTTGGAACAATCGCCTAGCTGGGCTCCATCTAGTCACGTCGGTATCGTATTGGTTCCTGAACATTTTCTTCTTAAATGAATGAGCTGAGGATTGCTTAGTTGAATAAGTCACGACCTAACATGCACTAGATTTTTGAGGTATTGTTTGTTCAAACATTCTCTGGGGTTGTTTTAGCGATTTGACATACCACTTTGCCAAGATACTGTCTTGCTCGAGACCTGGCAGAGAAATAAGTTGACTGTCCTGGTCGATTTTCGGGCCAGCATGTTGTTGCTTCAATCTGTTTATTAACTAACCACGAATGGAAAAACTCCACTTTGTTGACATAACTTCAATCGAGTTCTGTAACATGGAGGTCGCATTTCTTTTCTTAGTTTCTATTTGAAGCAAATATATTTTAGCTTTTAGCTTTCTAGTTCAACTTACCGCTTAAGTGGCCTAATCTTTCTTCATCCTTCATTAATTGTGTTTCTCATTGAATTTACCTTTGCTGAATGGTCTATTATACAAGATTAATATGCATTTTGTTTATTACAGATCGTCTGTCAAGCATACTGTGGAGCAGCTCATGTAGTTGCTTTATCAAACGATGGCGTAATACAAGCTTAGGGTAAGCTTAGTACTTCACTTTATCATAATTTATTTCCAGACTACAGTTTGCAACTCATTATAGCCTGGTTTATCAGAACAGTGATAAATATCGATTAAGAAGGGTGGCATATTGCTAACCATACTCATTATACCTTGTTGTCGCTCTTACTTTCCCGAACATCATCGCAGAGTCCTTGGCTGTAATTTGCTGCCGAGCAGCCGCCTTCCCCATCGAGATTTAACAAGGTCTCCATGGTGGCAGAATCTGAGTTCCTTCTAGGAATCAACCCAGAGCCATTAAAAGCATCAACAAACCATGTTTCAGACTTGGCATAATTCAGCAGTGGACCTTGGAGGCTACAGTGTCAGGCTTGTTAAAGAAAAGAAACAAACGAATTCGAGATGAGGTTACAGAAGAGGCTGTTAAACGGTCATATTCTTCAATCATGCTCTCGAGATCTTCACTCGTGGAAACTGATACTTCAAGGTAAAGGATCGACCATTGAGAAAGGCATGCGAGAGGCGAGAGCAAAAGGCTGAGAGGGAGCAATGGCGATCAATCGCAATAAGACAAGTCTCACCACCAACGTAGCAAAGGGATTTGTCATGCGAGCGGGGCATTATATGACCACCAAAACTACACATTAGGTGGGGCTTTGCGCCAGGGGTGCACTCGTCTATGAGTTTTGAGTGAGCTTTCGTCTATGTTAACCTTAAGTTCTGTCTACTTAATCTTTTGATTGTAATGTATCTCTCGTCTACGTAAAGATTCCACATCCTCCGCTGTACGTAAACTGCAGCGCTGATAATCTACATTTTATCTGATATTTCTTTTTTCATTCTACTGCACTTTCATTTGCAAAGAATCCAAGAGCTTTGGTGGAATCTTTAAATAACTTTGTTCTTTGTTTCGTAGTGAGAATGTCGAAGGCTGGTGCATTGGATCTCGCTTCAAGTCTCGATGGCAAGTTTGACAAAACCTAAGTCCTTTCTGCTGTAGAAAAGTATTCCTCTTATTTTTCCTTTCTTACTTTTTTTTTAAAAATCTTGCTTTAATTTATTTTTTGATCTCTTTTCTTTCTCTTTATGGTTAGGTATGCCTACCCGGGTTTACTTTTTCTGTTCAAGACTGTGTGGGCAATAGCAAGCTCAACTCAAGACAAGAAAGAACTCCTATCGTTCCATGGGGAACTTCGGACCTACGCCCGATAGAAGAGAAAGCAAATTGAGATTTTGGAGTCAAAATTTTCGTATATAAAGTAAAGAACAGACTACTAGCATCAATCCCACCAGAGGCTGCAGATTCATCTGCTCCATTAGTCTAGCTAGCTACGGCTTCAAAGCCAAGCCCCTTCCATTGGGAAAATGTTCACTCGATGCTGGTCCAAGTAAAATCGCTACCGAACCCCCCAAGCTCCATGTCTTATTAAATAATACTAGTAGGCCCTAAGCCCGTTCCTCTTGCTATCTCTCTTTGCTAAGTTCTTTGTTTTCATTCCAATATTTTTTAGATAGCTAGGTTTGAATCTGAGATTGTTCGCAATAGCTAAATTGAGAATTCAAACCTCACTCCACACTGAGAAATTGCTTTAAGAGAAAGAGAGACTTGCCTTGCCATACCTATCAGGGCTTGCCGTCAGTGACGAGATCTGACTTCTTTAGCAGATAGGAAGATGAATGGAAATCCTCTATTGTCAGTCTCTATCCACACTTTCAAAGCAGTCAGTTTAGCATAACAAGGGCTCCAGTTTTCACGAATGTTTAAAGCGTTCTTGTGTGGGTTGGGGTCGAGGAGATGAGGTTTTTATAGTGGGCAATGTGCGTGGTGGTATGAATCATACTTTAGGTGGCATATTTATTATTCCTATGTTGCTTTTCTGACTTATTCTGCGTAATTTGCTCAGGTGGCGCATTTGTTTTTGGGTCTCCACAATTCCTGCTGTGCTTGTAAAAAGGCTTTCTGAGTACCTTTTTTGGCGTCGACAGTTACTTTCACTGCTGCTGCCGACACTGTCGCTTCTTGTTCTACTTTGTCTCTTTCCTTTATTTGGCTCAAAAGAGGAAAAGATCTGGTAGTCTTGGCCTGTCTGGCGCGAGAGCTAGCCCTCACCCAGTGCTAACAGGAGGTCTCTCGCCAAAGGTCTGTCTGGCTCGAGAGCCAGCTCTCGCCCAGTGCTAACAGGAGGAGGTCTCTCGCTAAGGGCCTGTCTGGCACGAGAGCTAGCTTTCGCCTAGTGCTAACAGGAGGAGGTCTCTCGCCAAGGGCCTGTCTGGCGCGAGAGCTAGCCTCTCGCCCAGTGCTGTCTCTCGCCCCATGCTGTCGCCCACTCCTTTGTACTCTGTCGCCAGAGACCTTTCATACGACAGACTGTTGCTATTTGCATGCACTCTATCGCCAAAGGCCTGTCATGCGCGAGAGCTAGTCTCTCGCCCAATGCCTGTCTCATGCGCGAGATCCAATCTCTCGCCCTAGACCTTATCACGTAATCTGTGCACCCTGCCGCAGCCTACAGACCCTGTCTTCCCAGATTGTCTTTCACCATTTTTTATGGCTTTTTTGTTTGTTTCCCACAGACGGCGCCAATTGTTGTTGCCCAAAATTACAATGATTCGTTGCTGACGTTGATCCTCGATCTTCGTGTTAGTCTGTCTCCAAGAATTCTGTAATATAGGAAACCATCAGGGGGCGCAAGGGTTTTCCCCTGCGCACGCACTTCGATGCTTAAGTCAAACAGGGTTTTGGCAGGGTTTCAGTAGGCAAATAGAGCTTAGGGTTTAAGAATGATACCTGTGACCTATTTATAGGAGTTATTTTGCACATAATTACCTTTAAGCCCCACAGCTTAAATAATAACCCAGTGGATCATTTATAGGCCTTCTGAGTCCTCTTTTCTCTTGGACTTAGATTATTATTTGGTTTAATGGTCTTCAACTTGACTTATAGAAAAGCCTAGTAATCTTTAACTTGACTCACATCAATCATAAAAATTATGAAATGATAATTTCTCAGTTATATATATATTTGACACAAATAAAATGAACACAATAAAATATCAAATCTAATTTTACGTGCTTTGTTAGGGCTGCAGCTTTCAACAAGTAGCTTTATCTCTTCTATTATCCATCCACAGTTCGCCACACATAGCCAATTGTTTGACACTGACACACCAATAATATGAGTCTCGTTGGCTTGAGTTTGCTTGAGGGTTACGTCAAGACTCGAGTGATACCTCCTTTTACCAAACAAAGGTTTGACTTGCCTTTATCTAGGGAACTCTAAGGAACCCAGTTGCTTTTGTTTAAAGCCGTTCATTATGAGTTTGCAAGCGTTTTCTGTTCTTCGCAGGTGAAAGCAATACCAGCACATAAAGAAATTCAAAAGGGTTGATTGATAGAAAGGACAATAATAAAATACATAAAAAAATGTTAACAATACTTCTAATTTGCTCTCCTAAAACAATCACTGCTGATAATGTCTTCCTGCGTTTATCTCTGACTTTCCTAGCTAGATTTTTTTTAATAACCAAAAAGCAAGGCTTCCGGGCCTCCATTTTAGGTTAATAATAATTATAATTATTATCTTACAGGTGGTCTCGTGTTTGTAATGTCCTTTCCAAACTGTTTCCCACACGTTAGTAACTGTTGAGATTCATTTTGACAGTGCAAGTTAAACGCCATTTCAAGCTAACTCTCGTTGGTCAATTTGCGTTTTTGGAACAAGTTGGAACTTATTTACGTTTTTGTCTTGGATTGATATAGCCGTCCAATGGTTTAGCTTTGACATCTAAGGCTTAGAAGGCCAACTGTAGGAGTCAAAATTCATTTCAATGCCCAGTTTTCGGCCTGAAAATTCTAAGCCCAAAAAGGGTGCAAACCTCGTCATGCCAAGGCCTAACAGGAAAGGCCCATGACCGAAAACTCTAATTTGTTATTTCAACCTATCAAATACTCTCCACATTCCATTTATTAAAAAAAACATAAAACCTAAAATCCCCTTTCTAAAATTACTTCTCACAACCTAAAAAATCTAACCTTTTTCTCTTTTGTCCTTCCAGCCAAAAACACCTCACCCTTACCCATTTGCTGCAAACTTTGGCAACCTCTTTGAAATGTGCTGCCTAGCAGCATCTTGCTTCCGACAACACTTGTGAGCTATATTTGAGTGGCAGCAATGTTGCCAGCATAAAATTTAAACTCCCAGAAATAAATTTTCAGGAAATCCATTTCCGAGATCTCTATTATACTCTAGAAAATCCATTTTCAGGAGCTCTATTTTTATTTTTTTATTTCTTTTTTATATTAAATCCAACCAACTCTACTTTTTTTTAGCAAAATTTTTTTTGATGAGTTGCAGCTCACCGGAAAGTGCTGCCTAGTAGCACATAGGCAACACTTGATTGTGCTCTTAGAAATCCATTTTCGAGAGCTCTATTATGCTCCTTGAAATGGATTTCCTAGAGCTTTATTGTGCTCGTAGAAATGGATTTTCAAGAGTTCTATTGTGTCCATTGTGCTTCCAAAAATTCATTTCCGAGAGTATAAAATTTAAAATTTTAAAAATATAATTAAGGATAATTATGTAATTTCTTACAAGGGTATTTTGGTATTAAAAAATTATTAGTATAGGTTGTGCTGATGAATTTTTATGTTGCATTTAGAAGCTCTCATTCCGTAATTAAGATATAAATAAAAAAGTAAACAAAATAACTTACAATAATAATAATAATAACAACAACAACAACAACAACAACAATAACAACAACAACAATAATAGCAGCAACAACAATATGCATGCATGCATACATACATACATACATACATACATAAAATAAAAAAAGAGTGTGTGGCGTACAAGCTACTTGCCATGGCTGAAGCCATGGTAGGCACCACCCATTTTGCCCCCTTCCTTTCTCAGCCAAAATCTAACAATTTGTAGGTTCACCTTTAATTTTTGTAGTAAACACAAACTTAGCTTCACCCATTGATTTTTGTGCGTTACTTTTTTGAATATCACTTAGTAAACCTTGCAATTTCCCCCTGAAATCCCTTAATAAGATCAAATTATCTAAACTATTTTCCCCTCACACAACCCTGATTTTACCTCTTAGTGGACATTGACTTTTTTCCCTTCCAAAAATACTACAGCTATTGATGCAACTAAAGTCCAAACATGCCTTTGATGCCAATTTGAAAATCTTATCAGCAAGCTCTTGATGAGGAGGGTTTATATGAACTACCAAAAACACATACATAGGGGGCATCAGAGCTTGCCTGAGAATTTCTCAAGGAACATCTTGAATGAACCCCTATTACCAACAAGCCTCACACTCACATGTGCCCAAATTCCTTTTGCTAAAGTTAGTGTTTTACCTTAAACAAGCCTAACCCGAGCACCTAACAATGAATACAGAACCTACAATCTAGCCTCCCTTCAAAACAATCCGAAGCCTAATGTTTCCACCAACAACCAAACAACCAACCTCTATCACCACAAACTCAAGAAAAACCAAAGTACGAATCATACATTCAACCTAAAAACCACAGAGCAATTGATACCCAAAAACACATCCATCAAGAACACAATACCCAAAACTGAGTTTACTCAGTTTAATACTTAATCCAAATCAAGTCAAAATACATGAAGGCATCAACAACCCATAACAAAAAGGCCAAGATAAACACAACATAAGATTTAACAAAATAAACAAGAGAAAAACAGGTTAAAGCTCTTTATATCTTTTCAAAAAGGATCCTTTTTTTTTTTGAGATTTTTGAGACATCGTTAATGATACTGGTGGTTGGCATTAGTTGTTGGTGGCCAGGATCAGCAACATCAGAGCAGTCCAAATGGTGGAAGAGATCAATAGTCGAAGCTAAGGAACATGGTGAGTAAAGGTTCGATGAGGTTAGGTTGTAGTTATAAGGTAGCAAAAGGTCGTGCTTGCGATTAGTAAAATAATAAGTAGAAAAAAGGAAGAAGAATGATTCTGAGGCATGAATTTGTAGTCACTTTCTTTAAGGATTCAAAATCTCCATTATACAATAGAATCTCACAAACTCTCTCAAAACATGTATGAAATTATGAATTATTTAAGCACAGAAGATTGCAAATTTATAGTGGCCAAACAATACTTTTCGAATGGATATATATTGTTCAAACGACACCACTTTAGACAAGTTATATATGTTAAACAAAACAGGCTATCTATTAGTTTCTAACAAACTTTTAGTTTTAGACATCTTTTAACTTTTGATAAGTTATGTCTATGAGATATAACTTTTAACAATTTTATTTATTTTATTTATTTTCGAAATTCAAATAATAAAAATTGGGGGTTTATATATGATGCACTGACAGTGTATTATCTCTAAACACTGTCAATGCACTATAGGTTGATACTTCATCGATAAACAAACTAAAAATATGTCAAGCCCTTAAAAATAAATATGGTAAATTACATTGAGGTCCTTAAGGTTTTATCATAATTCAACTTTAGTCCATTATTTTTGAAAGTGAACACTTTGGTCCAAAATCTTAAATGATTTTGACATATATCAGTTAATTATTAAACTTGAATTAATAATATCACATTCCTAAGTATTAACAATGAATTTTATTATTATTTATTGTTTTTAAGTAATTTTTAAAAAATTATTTTACATAACATTTTTATTTTTTAATACAAAAAAGGATATCATGGATATTTCATGAATAACTAATGTTTAGGTTAATAGATATTTTAATAGTAACTTAATAGAACAAATTTTTGTACCATCAAATTTATAATATTAGACCAAAATATTCATTTCTCAAACTAATGGACTAGAGTTAAATTATGATAAAACATTGAAAACCTCAATGGAATTTACCCAAATAAATACAAATAATTTTTTTTATATTTACTTATAATGGTTTATTGATAAGGTGTCAACCTCTTATGCATTAACAACGTATAATCTTTTTACACTATCGATATATCATATATAAATCCTAAAATTCGAAAATAAAATAAAATAAAATAAAATAAAACAATACTTTAGCTAACTTCAAAAGACCAAGTGCCTTAAGTATCCTTTATAAATTAATATAAAGGTGCATGGCTTCTAGCCCAATCCTTCAACCTAAAACCTAAGGCTTTTGGCAAATTTATTAGAAACTATAATGTCTATGTTGGCTCTTATAGGCAATACCGAGAGGGGGGGTGAATCGATTTTTCACTAACCTTAGGTTCGTTTTTCGGTTCCTCTAAATTCTCTAGCCTATATTGATATTTTCTTTGTTCTCTAGGCTACTTAATCATGCAATATAAATTCAACACAATAAACACAAATATAATTGCAAATAAGTAAAGAGAGTAAGGATAGAGAAATGTACGCAAGTGATTTATAGAGGTTCGGCAACCTTGCCTACGTCCTCTACCTTGAGACGCTCCCAAGGATTTTCCCCAAATTCACTATCTTTGAATTTGTATTACACTCCCTCTTTTTCTAGGCTAAAGAGAAACCTCTCTCTTTTTCTAGGCTAAAGAGAAACCTCCCTCTTTTTGTTAGGCTAAAGAGAAACCTCCCATTTTACAAGGAATGAATTGGTTTACAATGGGTGTAATCAAAGAAGGCCTCTAAGTAGGCAAATGATTACAAAGATTAAGCACAAGGAAAAAGCCTATACAATATTTGTGCTATTCTATACAAGGAATATGAGAGTGATAGAAGATATTGAATTCTAGCTCTTGAAGTCTTTGATTTGCTTGAAAAGATGAAGAAATTGAAGAATGATATGTCTTGGGTGCTCTTTGTTCTTTCTTCAGCTTCCAAGCCTCTATTTATAGTCCATTGGATGTGTTCTAGACATTGGTTGGAGCCAAAACTTGAATATGACCGTTGTGTCTCACAAAACTAGCCGTTACAGCACTTTTTCGTCGCGATGGATCGATCCCATTCCCAAAGGGATCGATCCCTTTAGTCCAGAATCTTAATTCTTGGCTTGAGGGACCTTGGAAGCCATTCTGCCATAAAGGGATCGATCCCTTTGATCAGGGGATCCATTCCTTCAGACAGGGGATCCATCCCTTTGATCAGGGGATCCATCCCTTACAATATTCATTTGCATTTTCTAAGTCTTTAGGCATTAAAAACATTCTAAAACCAATTTTGAGTATTTTTAAATATAACATGATTTTGAAAACATGAATTTGAGTCCAAAAAATTTATCAAGTAATTTTCTTAAAATATATTCAATAATTTCATAAGAAAATTACTTAAACCAATAATTAAAAAATGTTTTCTAAATTGATTAAAGCCAATAAAGATAATCAATTAAATCATGGTTTTATATTTGATAAAAGCACTTAATATGGTTTATGAAAATCATAATTGATGAAGCAAATTTACAATATGAATCAAACATTTAAGATTACTTAAGTTTTTGTCATTTCAAAATATATTTGTTAATTTAAAGCTAACAATCTCCCCCTTTTTGATATGACAAAACTTAAGGTAAATTTGCTTTGAAAATTCTTTGAAAATTCTTTAGAGAAATACTCCCCCTCAAATAAAGCTGGATTTTATAAAGCTCCCCCTTAATGTAAGCATGGTTTGAAGAGAATTTTCCAAAAGAGATTTTCAAACTATTTCTCCCTTATTATCTCTCCCTTATTATCTCTCCCCCTTAATATCTTAATATCTCTTCCCCCTTTTTTCATAGCAAAAAGAAGGAAAAATGAAAAGTATGCTCCCCCTAAAATTATGGCTATGTGAGAATTAAAAGATATGCTCCACTCAACAAGAAACATGTTAGTACATAGGACTCATAGCACAAATAAATAAGTCAATATTCACAAAGTGTATGAAATATTCATGCAATGAATATGACTTATGATCTTATACCAATTGTTTATAAATAATTTTGCAAGAAGTTCTCAATTGGTAAATAATGAATCAAGTTGTTTATAAATTTTCTACTATGTTTTATAACTTGCTTATATTAATTCTATCAAGCACCTAAGTATATCAATTATTCTCTAAAGTCTAACTAAGGTGCATGTCAATACATCATGATTATGAGCTAAAATTAGATGACATATCATATGCAAGAGCTCATAAATCATTTTCAAGTAAGATAGAATTAATTCATACATCAATTAATCAAAAATTCTAGCAAAAAAGTGTCTCATGCAAAAGTGTCTTATGTGAATTCTTCCCTATTTGTCATTTCAATCTAAGGAGCATGAGAAGAATTGTCAATTTAAAGCTCATACCAATAGTCAATTTAGTTTTGGCTTACCAATTGGTGAAAATATGGTTACCAATGATACCAATTGTTATTTCAATCTAAACACCAATTGTTAGTAATGGTTGACTTACACATTTTGCATGAATCCAATATTTATGTGTAGTGTGTTCATGTCAAGAAAATAGTCATTCTAAATATGCAAGAACACAACACACATCATCAAATCTGCATATGGATCAATTAATCATTAGCACACTATCATAAAGTATTAATCCATATTCATATTCACAAATTTATACCATATGGAAGATTCAAAAAATCAAGGAATTCAAGCAAACACATTTTGTTTCATGGTTTCAAGCACAAAAATCCTATGCTCATTTTCCAATTCAAGTCCTTAACCAATTATGAGCAAGGAAAGATTCAAAATTACCATTTTAATCAATTAATAGCCATATCCCTAGTTGTTATCATCATTTAACGTTCTAGAGGGTATATGCTATTTTAACTAAAATGGCTTCACCTAAGTGAATCAATATTATCAAGCTAAAATATATTTTATCATTAAAATCCATAAACTATGAGCGAGGTTAAGCACATAATATCATGAAAATAACTAGTCTCATCTCATAGGCATGATTATTGATTCAACTTAAGTAAACATGCATGTTCAACATCAAAACAATCAAGATACAATGCATGTATATCAATTGTTGGTGTTGTCATTAAAGCCCAAGTTCTTTAATAATTTGGCCATAAGAAAAATTTAAGTACATGGATGATAAAGTTTCATGCATTTGAACATTTAGGATCCATTTACCATCACAAATTATAGGTCAATGACCATTACCAATTGTTGAATTTACATTTGAAATCAATCCACTAGATGTATAATCATCATGAAACCTAGTATGGAATGATAAGTCAAGCTAAAAGACATAATCCTATAAGCATGCTTGACTAAGATGAACAAAAAGGAATGAAGAAGATTCATTATGCACTAGTTCATCAATTTCTCAAATATATCCATAAATTCTTGAAATATTTCTCAAAATTATGTTTAAGCATTCATTGAAAGTATATTTCAAGATTATTTCAAGATTTATGCAATTCATGAATGTTTTCATCACGAAGAATGATTTTGCACTTGTGAGTTCAATGCAAAATGATATTGATTGTTGAAAGTGATACAATTTGTTGGAAATCATACAAATTGATGGAGTTAAGGCATGATATCAATGAAAAATGATTTTTCATATTTTAAAGTTCATCAACAGGAGTTAAAACAATGAATTTTAAGTTGAGAAGAGAGAAAGTATCAAAACAATGAAAAGTAAAGTATCAAAACAATGAAAAGTTCTTCTCAATTTCGGTTGAAAAAGTGCAGGGAAGGCATTCTGCCTTGGGGGGATCGATCCTTATAGGAGGGGGATCGATCCCTCATACGTTTTTTGCAGTTTTTGACAGAAAATTCAAGTTGTGAGGTGCCAAAACTTGGTTTTTGAGTATTTTAAGTCCAAGTAAGAGTTTAAACATTTGTGTAACATGATTTTGGATTTGTATGAATGAAAAATATGAATGAAAAACCATTTTACAAAAGATTTTGCAATTTTGGAAGAATTTTCACAATAAAATGCATTTTTGGCCTCAAAGGAGGTCATTTTGAGAGTTATGCATGTTTTGGCAAAACCAGTGCATTAGAAACCACCAATATGTCAAAACAAACTTGTTCACATAGGTTTTAAGCACATATATCATTAAAACATACATCTTGTGAACAACATGCCATGATTTCCAACATACAAATTGCTCATTGATGCTCATGACATAGCATTTGGCATAAATGACATATTTAACAATTTTTGGAGCATATCAACATCTCATACTTGCTCCAATCATACAAAGTCATTTCAAAATCATCAAACATGCTTTTCATTCAATCATTCAATGCCTCAAGTACTATAATCAAACAATCAAAAATCTTTGTCATGCCTTTTTGTTCAATCATTCAACTCATAATGCATCAAGAATCATCAACCAAGTGCCTCATTAAATCAAACAAATAATTTTGATACATATGAGTTTTGAAAAGATAGAATATAAACTTACAAAACTCCTTTGCTTAAGTATGCTTTGCCTTGAATTGTAGAGTCCACCTTGAGCTATCCTTTGAAGAATTTTTGTGACCTTACCAAGGGTAGATCCTCAAGCTCTTCCTCTCTCTCATTGGCACAAGCAAACTCCAAGGGACATGTAGAGCATTTGAACTCCATTGTTTCATTGTATTCCCATGCTCTAACACTCTTACAACAAACAAATTCAAGCATGCTTTGGTACCCAAATTTTCTTGGGTCCATGAGAGTTAGTGCAAACAATTTTAGATCCTTTTGGGATCCATTTTAAGCTTATTTCATCATCATTTATAACATGCTTTGGGATCCACATCTTCCTAACTACTTTTCCTCTAAAAGTAGTTTTTTCTATATGTGCATGCTTGTGAAGAGTGGCCTATCCTATTGCATAGTAAGCATGTGAGAGATGTATCATGCATAGAATTTTTGCTCACTAGGAAGTTCTTAAGATGAGTTTCTTTTTGTTTTGCATTATAGCCTAACCCATCTTTGTCAAAGAAGGCTCTTTGGGTCTCTAGCATGTGATCTAATTTTTATTGACCCATATAGAACCTAGTAAATGAGTTATGCAAATTTGTATTCTTTTCATTCAACTCATTTATCTCTAAGTTAGCCTCTTCTAATTTCTTTTGAAATTCTAACTTAGCATTCAATAGCTCATCATTTTCCATTTTTAATTTTGTAATCATTTTCTTGTATTTTGAGTTCATGCATTCAAATTCACTAGCTAGCTCATTAAAGACATTTTGTAAATCGTCATAGGAATGGTCATTACATTCACTAGAGCTAGGTTTCTCCTTTTCATCCTCAATAGTCAAGGAGCTAGGATTTGCTAATTTATCTTTAATGTCTTCTAATTTCTTTCTAGCTCTAATTTCACCTTGGTGAGTTCATCATTCTTTGAGCTTAGATCTTTTATTTTCTTCTCCAACTCAAAATTAGTATTCATCAAAATTTCATTCTCTTTTCTAAATTTATTTAACTTTTTGTTATATTTTGCATGCATTGATTTATATTCATCACTTAGTTCATTAAATGCATCTTGAAGCTCATCAAATAAATATTCTTCTAAAGTTTGTGAGCTAATCTCAAAATCATCACCAAGAGCCATTTATGATCGTTTTGCTCGATAGAGGTTAGTCTAAATTAATCTCGAGCCCAAGCTCTGATACCAATTGTAGGCTCTTATAGGCAATACCGAGGGGGGTGAATCGGTTTTTCACTAACCTTAGGTTCGTTTTTCAGTTCCTCTAATTCTTTAGCCTATGTTGATTTTTCTTTGTTCTCTAGGCTACTCAATTATGCAATATAAGTTCAACACAATAAACACAAATATAATTGCAAATAAGTAAAGAGAGTAAGGATAGAGAAATGTACGCAAGTGATTTATAGAGGTTCGGCAACCTTGCCTACGTCCTTTACCTTGAGACGCTCCGAAGGATTTTCCCCAAATTCAATATCTTTGAATTTGTATTGCACTCCCTCTTTTTCTAGGCTAAAGAAAAACCTCTCTCTTTTTCTAGGCTAAAGATAAACCTCCCTCTTTTTCTTAGGCTAAAGAGAAACCTCTCTCTTTTTGTTAGGCTAAAGAGAAACCTCCCCTTTTACAAGGAATGAATTGGTTTACAATGGGTGTAATCAAAGAAGGCCTCTAAGTAGGCAAATGATTACAAAGATTAAGCACAAGGAAAAAGCCTATACAATATTTGTGCTATTCTATACAAGGAATATGAGAGTGATAGAAGATATTGAATTCTAGCTCTTGAACTCTTTGATTTGCTTGAAAAGATGAAGAAATTGAAGAATGATATGTCTTAGGTGCTCTCTGTTCTTTCTTCAGCTTCCAAGCCTCTATTTATAGTCCATTGGATGTGTTCTAGACGTTGGTTGGAGCCAAAACTTGAATATGACCATTGTGTCTCACAAAACTAGCTGTTATAGCACTTTTTCGTCACGACGGATCGATCTCATTCCCAAAGGGATCGATCCCATTCCCAAAGGGATCGATCCCATTCCCAAAGGGATCAATCCTTTTAGTCCAGAATCTTAATTCTTGGCTTGAGGGACCTTGGAAGCCATTCTGCCATAAAGGGATCGATCCCTTTTCTCAGGGGATCGAAAAGGGATCGATGATCGAAGGGGAATCGCATCCTTTGATCAGGGGAT
This sequence comes from Heritiera littoralis, assembly GCA_031772115.1. Lineage (NCBI taxonomy): Eukaryota > Viridiplantae > Streptophyta > Magnoliopsida > Malvales > Malvaceae > Heritiera > Heritiera littoralis. Next base: position 39,607 of record JAPDPK010000214.1, on the reverse strand, counting down.
CCATTCCTTCAGACAGGGGATCCATCCCTTTGATCAGGGGATCCATCCCGTACAATATTCATTTGCATTTTCTAGGTCTTTAGGCATTAAAAACATTCTAAAACCAATTTTGAGTTTTTTAAATATAACATGATTTTGAAAACATGAATTTGAGTCAAAAAAATTTATCAAGTAATTTTCTTAAAATATATTCAATAATTTCATAAGAAAATTACTTAAAACCAATAATTAAAAAATGTTTTCTAAATTGATTAAAGCCAATAAAGAAAATCAATTAAATCATGGTTTTTATTTGATAAAAGCACTTAATATGGTTTATGAAAATCATAATTGATGAAGCAAATTTACAATATGAATCAAACATTTAAGATTACTTAAGTTTTTGTCATTTCAAAATATATATGTCAATTTAAAGCTAATAGTCTACATTTTTTTAAAAAAATTATCTTCGTTTCCTCCTCAATGTGATTTATAAATAGACCTAGCAATCCGTGTATTCGTGTTATGACACGACATAACATGAGTTAAGATACAACACGAATTATGGAAACACGAACACAACACGAATTATGAAACGTGTCTAAATTGTAAACATAACACGACATTTTTTTAAGTGTTACACGTGACATGACACGACTGACGCATTAGAATTGTCTGTGTCACATAACACAACACGGTTAACAGGAAAATTGATAACATAACAGTATTTAGTCAAAATAACACATTTAAACATGACAAACATGATTAAATATAATTAAACACAACATGAATAACACGATTAAAAATAAAACATAATAAAAAAATGATAAAGGACAATCATATTTACATCAGTAATTTAATTTACAATTATTCAAATCTATTTTAATTAGCATCAAATATTAGTAACAAATATAACAAGATAATAATATTCTCAGTATATATAATCCATAATATATATTGAAAATTGCAAAAACATACAAACAATTATAAGTTATAAACTTTTGCATGATCTAAAACAAATCATATATATTTTTTAATTTAAATAAATTTTATAAATTCTTATTGTTATTATACAAGTCATTTAAAATAAATATTTTATTATAAATTTCAAAACCATGATTTTAAGTTCTTAACTCCAAGTCCAAAATTTCCTAATCTTATTATATATAATATCATCAATTCATATAACTATAATTTAAGATATTAATATCCTATTCTTTTATAATAATTTGTATATTAGTATTATGTTATTTTGATTTCCTATAATGTGATAATTGATATAAACCAATATCATCAATTCTACTATTCTCATTGTATATAATATCATCAATTCATTGTCATCATATGACTATGATTTAAGATTAAAGTATAACATAAATCAATAAATCATTAATAAGTATTTTAATATCTATTCATATTATAATAATTTTCATGTTAGTATTATGTTATTTTAATTTCCTATAATGTAATAATTGATATAGAATAAATCAATAAACTATGAATCTCTTAGTATACTTAATAATGTATTCTGTAAAGTGTAAACTCTTAATCTCATATCAATATCATGTGATACAGTGTCAGTGATATAAAACAATTAATTAATTATACAATCTCTTATTAATATAATACAATATTTATTTTATACATTATAATAAAAAATATAATATATATATTTATATATTATAGTCTCGTATAAGTAAAGAATTGATAATTGTATCTTAAGTTCTCAATACTTTATTTTCAAATTTTAAATTTTTTATTATCTTAACCATAATTAACTAATTTAATTTCATAATTAATTTTATTAATTTATTTTCTTGCAATATTTATTAAAGTATTTGCTTGTTTTAATAAATTAATTTTCATAACAAATATATCAATATGTTACAATTGCTACTTGGTAGAATACTTAAATGTTTTTGCCTTTGGCCATGTTCAATTCTCACTAAAAGTATAACATAGTTTTTTGTGTTTATACATGTATCGATGTAACATAATTTCTTTAAACGTGTTTTTCGGGTATATGTTGACATGACTAAACACGAAACATGAATTTCTCAAATACTTACACAATTATTTCATATTGTGCTCATATCATGTCATCCATATAATGTCTAAATTTACCAAATCTAATTATAAACTTAATATTTCAAATTACTCAACATGGCCGTCGGCCGATTGTTATCACGAGTTAGGGGAGGAGAACCCTATTGGAAGCTTGAAAGGGCAAAAGGAAAGAAAAAGAAAATGAAGAAATGAGAACGGAAAAGAATTCATCCCGATACTCTGAGGATTTCTGCTCTCTCTAGCTTTGCATTTGACTTTTGGATGTTTTACTATTGCATTTCCACAACTCTGTTCATACATTGACTTGTTAAACCTATGTCGTGATAAATATGCTTGATTTGGGTTTTCTTCTACATGCATAAGTTGGGCTGAGGTCAAATAGTTTGTTTTGGGTCCTTTGTATATTATTATATTGGATTAAGGCTTTAAACTGGGCTTAGTTTATGTTGTGTGTTTATATTTAATAACAAACATACACAAATACACACACACACATATATATATATATATGAGAGATCCAGTTATATATGTGTAAAACAAATTTAGGTTTACACACTTTCATATCTTTTTATATGATTTATAATTTTTTAATTTGATCGTTGAATTTTATGTTCTATTCACATAGATCATGCATGTCAAATTTCAACTTAATCGAATACGTCTAACTATATATTTCGTAAATAAAATTTCAACCGTTGATATATATTGAAAAAAAATAATATTCTTGATTAAAATGATAGAAATAGCATATGATTCAAAATTTTACATACATAAAATATGAGAAAGTTGTTAAACCCAACGGTTGGTTTGTAAAAATATTAATCTATATAAAAATATAAAACTATGTAAAACAAATTTGTTTTACACATGTGTACGTAAATCCCTACTCATATATATATATAAATTGTTTGGGCTTGTTAAATAATAATAATAATAATAATTCCCAAAATCGCAAGCGTCCAATAATTTTAGAAATTTCTAAATAATAAATATCTCTATATTTGATCAACATTTGATCAGAGTGTTGAAAGATGTAGATAGATTTTCACAAATTCTCTCATTAAATAAAATGATGACGGGTTAAGACTCTAACCCATATAGAATTTCGAAAAATTAAGAAAGTAATAATAATAATGAAATATAATCCGTTACCATAAATATAAATTCTTTTAACCATTGAAGTAAGAGAAAACTACATCGATGATGAAATTCTAAAGTCTGATTGCAAAATATTTTGGAAATTCCTAGATAAGGAAATGTTTTCTCTAATTTCTACAAGTGTTGAAAATTTTTATTTTTGATATTTAAGGTTTTCACTTCTCTAAAAAATAAATAAATAATAATAAATGGATTTATATATGATACACCGACAGTGTATAGTTTCTATACACTGTCAATGCATCAAAGGTTGACACCTCATCATTAGGCCCTTATATGCAAATATAAATAAAATTTTTTTATTTGCCTATAAGGGCTTATTGATGAGGTGTCAACCTCTGATGTATTGACAGTGTATAGAAAACTATACACTGTCAGTGCATCATATATAAACTCATAATAAATATATAATATATGGATAATTATCTTTGTAACGCTCCGTTACCCATTTTTGACCCTATTTTACACAATTTATCCGGTTGGGCTGTCTGTGATACTTTCACTTTACACTTGATGTTAAACAATTTAATAAAATATTGTTAACGTTATACACTTCCCTATCTTAATTACAATTATGATAGTACTGTAGACATGTCTAAATACAGAAAATAAATGATCGTACCTCATATAAATCAGTCGGTCTGTCACGTTGTCCTTTGTGTACAGCCGTGATCCACAATCATCTGATCTCACAATCTTTAAAACCTGAAATGTTTGAAATTAAGGGGTGAGCAAACCACGGCTCAGTAAGAGAGTTATATGTCCCACTTGATATTCAGCTATCTATATGCTGAAAATAATTTTTCAATTTTCTTCATTTTCTTAAAATCTTCCTAGCTGGCTCTAGGCACACATGTAGGAAGGATACTACAGTCGGTTAGGGATCCAGATAGAGTAAGGCAGGTATTTTGAAATACCTGACTTGTTCCGGAACCTAGAAGCAACTGTAGAGAGTACTATTTTCATTGTTTTCAAAACGATAAACTTTTCGTTTTTTCCAAGATACCACTTATTTCTTTTCACTTCAATATATTTTAAAACACATGGCAGTACAGTAATAAAAACAGTGGTTTACTTCTCTTCTTTTCAGTACAGTAAAAACACGTGACAGTACAGTGATTTGTAAATATCCAATCATTGGATAATTACTTCTTCGATTATTTCTATCTTAGAAATAATTCTTATGTTATTCTTTTAGAATAAACATTTTTTTCTCTTTTTAAATCAGTAACCGTATCGTACAGTTCAGTAAAACAGTATATTCAGTGTTCAGTAAAACAGTATCTCGATACGGTTCAGTATAACAGTAAACAGTAGCTACCAATTCAGTAAATAGTATACGGTAGCTTTCAGTTCAGTAAACAGTAAATGGTGCTTTTAGTTCAGTAAAACAGTAATCAATGGCTACCATTTCTGTAAACAGTACAGTTCAGTAACACAATATTTTGGTACGGTTTTTTCATCAGTAAACAGTAATCAGTACAGTAATTCAGTACAGTAAACAGTACAGTACAGTAAATAGGATTCCGTGAATCCTTTCAATAAACAGAAATCAGTATGTGAGATTAGGCATCACCCTACAATTAAATCATGCTATCTCGTCCATAGGGACACAGTAACAGTAATGAGATCTATGGCCATGATCTATAATATGTCCTCGGTGTACGCTTGCTAGGCGACAATCCGGGACGCTGATGACTAGCTGGTCAATCAGCCACGTGACAGTAACAGTATATGTGATGCATGAAACTCGGGGCCTAAGTCTCAAAACAGTGTAAAAACCGTACCTTAGCCTTTATGGATTTCAAATACCGTAAATCAAATATCCATAAGGCTCACATGTAATAAATCATCACCTTTATGAAATAATTAAATTAAAATAACATTCTCAAAATATTTCATAAAGGTATAAATCATATTTTTTCATACAGTGAAAGCAGTTTATAAATCATCAATGAAAATATATAAGGGCAAAACTATCCTTTTTCCATCGTAAAACACATATGCACTCTTTTCCGTGCATTCAATCGAAAACATGGTTTTCAAAGAAATCGGGATGCAAATCAAATATTTTCATAATTTATGTAAAAATAAATTATTTACTTTCCAAATTCAAAATCCCTTAACCACGTTTTCTTCTAGAAACACGTGTAGAGACCTCTAGTCTCGAAATCATGGTTTTCCACCATTTCTTAACCTTTATGGAATTTTCATAATTAATTATTTCCATAATTAAAACCATAAAGGTTTTTGTAAAATCAAGTGAATATTTAAGAATATTTATAAAATATTCACTTCAGTCTCTTTTTCATTTTCATCTCGTTTCACGTGAAATATCACCTACAGGATGAATTTTCGGTGATTTCCTTTTCACCATTCTCAAAAACATGAGTATTTTAAAATCAAATATCGTTATATTCATGTTTTATGAAATTTACTTAATTTCTCGATTTTCGTACTTGAAAATCATTTCACGTGAAATCAAATCATTTATTATGATTTTCGGTGATTTTCAGTAAATTTCAGTAATTATTCGATAATTTTTCGACAGTATAACGGCTGCCAATTTGGCTAGCCTTCTGCACGGAAAATACAGTTTATATTTTTCAACCGGTATTTCACCACAATTTGAAACCGATAAATCACCACAAATCTCAAAACTAATCAATATAAATTGCATTTATAAATTAAATGCATAATTTAAAACATGTGGCCGAATATCCTTACAGGCGGCACATGTCTCCCTTACCTGTTTCGGGTCGGCGACTGCCTCTCGTAGGTCGCGCCCATGTTCACCTCGCCCGATTCCATCGGCTCGGTCATCGAGGGAATTTTCTGGAAATTAAATTCTAAAATTTAGAATTTTTCCATAATTATTTAAATAAATAAATTATTTAAATAATTTAATACTTTTCGGGATTTCTTACCGATTCCCGTAATTCTCGGGATTTCCCGTAATTTCCGAATTCTCGGGAATTCTCCAAATTCCCGGAATTCCTTTTCCCTTTTTCTTCTTTTCTTTCTTTTTCTCTTTTCTTTTCTTTTCTTTTTTCTTTTCTTTTTCTTTTCTTTTTCCCGCCGGACCGGTCTGCCTCCTTCCTCGCCGGTTCCTCGCCGGCGGCCGGTTCTCCGACGGCTCAGGGGCTCAGCAGCTGGCCGGCACCACGGTGAAGCCGGATCTGGCCTCCGTTCGTCACGAATCGACGGCACGGCGGCGGATCTACTCGGTTTTGCTTCGGTTTCTTCTCCTCCTCCGTCGGCGTTCCTCCGCCGTTCACCGCTTGAACCGTGGCCTCCCACGTTTTCCTCTTCCTCCGGCGAAGCTTTGGTGACACTGGCGGTGGCCAATTCCGCCGGCACCGCCACTTTCTCTTCCTTTTTTCTTCCGGCCTCCGCCGGTTTTTCCTTCGATTTTCCTTTCTGTTTTCGCCGTCTCCCGTCGCCGGTCACCTTGTCTTCCACCCCTTATCTCGCCGGCCGACGTCCTCTCTCCCTTCTCCTCTCTTCCTTCTCCGGCGAAGGGCCGGTCACCCTTCGAGAAGACAGAATCGGGACTCCCGATTCTGTTTCTTCTTTTTTTTATTTTATTTTAATTATAATTATACATTATACATATATATATATATTATACTTATAATATATATAATACATATAATATTATTATTTATATATATTATATAGTACTATATATATTTTATATATATAAAGATATATATTTTGTGTATAAAAATATATATCTAGTATAAATATATATGTATATATTTATGTACTTTGAAATAAATAACATTTATATATACCTATATAAATGTAATAATAAAATATATATTGTATTTACAATATATATATATATTCTTTCTCAATTTCTTATTTAATTTGGATTTCTATTTATCCAAATTAAATTTCCTCTTTTCCTTATTTTCCGAATTTAATTTCCTCTTTCCATTATTTTTATTTTCACTTCCAATTTAAATTGCCTTCACTCGGATTTCCACAATCCGTTCCTTTCTCAATTCTCGGGATTTTCACTAGTATCCCGTTCTCATAATTAATTCATTTATTTATTTCCAATATTTATTTTCTCTAATATTTATTTCCAATAAATGGAAAATTTACGGTTATCACAATCTTATATACCACCAGTGAAGTTTTTTAACTCCACAAGCGAGGTTAGGATGATAAGACATATCCTTTATACATATTTAAAAAATAAATAAAAATAAAATAGAATATTTATAATCATCCTAACTCTGCTTGTGGAGTTAAAAAAACTCTGCTGACAGTGTATAGGATATTAATCCGTAATATATACATACAATAATAATATTAAATAATAATAAAATGATACTAATAAATGACAAATAATATGAATAATAAAATAATAAAATTAAAAATAATATTTTAGTAATAAACTAAAACGAAAGAAGAAAAGATTTTTTTAGATAATTTTTTCTAATGATGAACCCTTTTTAGGGAAACAAGTGTGTTTCTTTAAATACTTCCGAAGTGAGATAAATTTTTTAGGAACAGATCAAAGTGTCAAAGGAAATCGTAAAGAAATTATAAATAAATAACTAATTAAATTATAGATAATGCACGAAATAAATTAGGTTGAAATTATGAAAGATAAGTCTTAATTACATTTCTCATAAAAATACATAGTTAATCTGAATACAGAGCCCTTTCAAGAAGACGAGTGTGATTTTTTAAATACTCTTGAAGTGAGAAAATTTCCTTGGAAATTCAATCAAAGTGTTGAAGAATACTTTAAAAAATTTCAATAATTAAATAATAAAAATATTTAATAATAAATAAAGAATTTTGATAAGGAATAAAAGACCGTAATTTTGATAAAATATGATTTATTGGTATTGTCCACTTGACGGATTTTGTGGAGTAATAATACTTTCCCATACATAACCATGCTTTCGTACACAAATTTTGAAACATAAGTGTACTTATATTTAGCTTTGAATAAGTAGTCAATCATATTTAAGTTAAAAAAGATTAGTAACGACTTCATAATATTTTGTCTAGCAATTAAGTTCTAAGAACCATTATGACAATAAGTTTAAAAAATTTTAAATGCATCAATTTAAAATAATAACATAATAATTTTTTGAATAATTACTTTTTTTTAAATAAAATTATGAGTATTAGAATTTGATGAAATCAAAAATATAAAAAACGAATAGATAGAGATAAATATGTAAACAAGATAGATGAATTTATTATAAAAATGTGGATAAATAAAAGAAAATACTTTCATATTTTTTTTGAGATAAAAATACTTTCATATTTATTTATATATTCTTTGGTATCATATCAAAGAAAAGGATGGGTTGCTCTCACAGGAAGATATCATATATAAACGGTTTAAAGATAAGTATAAAACCACAGTATTCTGATCGAAACTCGAGACTCAAGCATCTTTGTAGTATAAACGTGATACAAAACATCAGACTCCGCAAAATCACGTATAAAACCAAAATATTTTAGTCGAACTCAAGACTCAACCCTTTTTGACATAATCTCTCCGAATGATAGATTCCAAGCTGCCAAAATCCTATTTTACAGTCAAATGTTTTACAGAACAACTTTACCTGCGAAATTAGCCATAGAAAATATTCTCTATTTCACTTTATGCCACGTGAAGTACTACGGACCTACGGTTGGCTTTGGATTAACGTTTGAGCATACAAAGTATGCAAGCATGTAACTGGCCTATCAGAACTCAAAACCCATGTCCTAGCCCATGATTCTATTGGGAAGCCCAATGTTCCATTTTCGGCCCCATAACCAGTTAGCAAAAGACAGTTTTCAGAAAGGTTTTAATGACAACCTATCCACCATGCCACACAATCCATGTACTTAGGGACATTTGGTATCACTTTTATTTTTTATTTTTTGTTTTTGTTTTTTAGTTTCTTTAGAAACAACAGAAAAAAAAAAGGTGTTTAGAAACATGTTTTTGTTTTCAAAAACGAATAATGAAAAAAAAATTTTTTCAAAATTATTGAAACAAGAATTTCTTATTTTCATTATTTTTGAAAACATTTTCATTTCTAGTATTATTCATAAGCAAGTGAACGAATTTTGTATATTAATATAATATTAATATTTTTCATAATAAAAAATATAAAACAAAATTAATTAATTTTTAAAATAAAATAACATTAAATTTTAATATTAAAATATTATTTAGTTAAAAAATAATTATTTTAAAATTAATATATTTATTTAATATAGAAAAGGTCAAAACGTTAAAAGTAATTAAATATAAATTAAATTAAACTATAATATCATAATATTATTTAATTTAATTTTGTATAATAATTTATTGAATATATTATATATTTTAAATAATATCATTTATTATAATTTTGATATGCTAATAATTAATATTATTGCTATGTACTATTATCTAATATAATTAATTATTATTTTACTAAACAATATTATTATTTAATATTATATTCTTTCAATTAAATGTAAAATATATCACTACTACTATTAAATAATTTAATATTACTAAATAAGTGATACTTAACATTAAATAATATTATTTATATTAAATATAATAATTTCAATAACTATATGATTTATTCTAAATTAATATTTGATAATTTAATACTATTACAATTAAATTAAATAATATCATTAAAAATAATTTATAATTATTAATTCATATAATTATTTAATATATAAATTTAGAATTTTATTAATCTCAATTATTATCTAATAAAATTAATATTAAAAAATTATTTAATATTTTTTAATTGAATTGTTTTATCTAATATTATATTTAATTATAATATTATTTAAATTATATTAAATTTTAATATGATTAAATGAAAATATTTAATATTAGCATTAAATAGTATAAAACAATATTATACTATGTACATAATATAATTTAATAAATGTTTTATTATTTTTATTTAATTCTTAAAATTTTATTCTGTAAATTAAATTATTATATCTGAATCAGTTTAAATATTTGTTTTCAATACATAACATTATTAACCAAACATGTTTCTGTTTTCAAATTTTGAAAAACAAAACAAAAACAAAATTTTTAAAAATAGGAAAAATAAAATTGGAAACAATCTCAATGTACCCCTTAAAATTAAAAAACCTAAAATCTTCTTTTTTAAACTGCTCTATAAAACCTATTTCATCTCTTAGTTTACCTATTCTACCATCTACTCACCCTAAATCTTTCAAACTCACAATCTCAATCTCTTCACTCTTCATTCTCTTCTTTTTTTTGGTGTATCACTCTTCATTCTCTTCAATCCCTTCAAATTTTACATGAAATCTAAGATAAATTTTTTTTTGGTGTAAGCACAAGTATCTCATCCGTTTCACGGTCTGAGATTAATTTTGTTCGGGCTGGAAGTGGTAAACAGTAAAACCTTTCAAACCATGAGGACTCTAAGACTCGAATCCTGTTCAAATGCCTAGAGAAGAAATTCAATTCTACTTCTTTCAACCATTTATTGGTAGATAAATTTTTAATATAATGGATTAATATGTTAGATTTTGGTCAAGGGTTTTATTTAGATAAAAAAAATGCCAATGAAATAATTTTTTTTCAAAATCCCAAACTTTTTTTTGTGATTTAAAAAAAGTTAAATGTCAATAATTAGTGTTCATTTTTTTACAGCACATCAAGTACCTTTCAAACATGGAAAACATACAAATTATCTTAACTATTTCATACCAAATCGTGATTCTCTCCAGATGAAGCAAATATCCACCAAACAATAGGTGTGAAGAAGCCCCATTTTGAACCTTGTTATTGCTACTATTCCTTCAAGCAGCTTGTTTTGTTGACTTCATTAGCTCTATGAATTCTCTGAAGGCACAATCTGAATCATGAGGTCCTGTGGATGCTTCAGGATGGTATTGAAGAGACATAACATTTAAAGCAGAATATGCTAGACCAACACAGCTTCCATCATTAAGATTAACATGAGTCACTTGTACACCCTCAGGGAGTGATGCAAAATCCCAAACTTAACGAAAGCATTGCTTCCACCAAGCACAAGTTTAATTAAAAAAATATAGTGCCCCATACAGGGCAAAATTCCCCATGGAAGCATTGCTTCCATGGAGGCCATTCGCTTCGGGCCAAAATTATTTGCCCCATGTGAGGCACTTATGGCACCACACGGAAGCATTGCTTCTGCGGGATATTATCGAAACATTACTTTCATGGAACAAAGTTTTACTTATTAAAATCTTTTAAAAAATAAGGATAAAATTATATTTTTATTTGAGGGTATTTTGATACTAAAAAAATTTAAAACAAGGTATATGTCGCTTAATTATTTGGTTGTAAATAAAATCACTCATATTTTTAATATTTGTAAGAACTCCGTTCCCACTTCCCATTTCCCAATACATGAGATAATATGGCTTGTGTTTACCAAACCAGACCAGCTATCTATAACCATACATACAAATTTTCATGACAAAAAGTCTTTGTGTTGCCTGGTTTAGCTATCTGTGCCGCTTTGCCTGGTCTGGTCTTAGAACCATTTCAGTTTCAGTGCTGCAAATTTCAGGGTGTTTACAGATGAAATGAAGGATTTCCCAGTGGGCACTGAGTTATAAGGAATGAGGATAATTGTAACGTGGACCCCTTTCCTTTTGACATAGCCTGACGTGGGAAGCTCATGATGACTATTCATAAATGGTGTTGGGTGGCTTGCTTAATTGACGCACTCAATGCAGAAGATTTTAACTCCAACAACGACATCAACAAACTTAATTATCTCAGATTTCATAGCATCAAAATAGCAATTCCTGCTGGCATTGCCAGACATTCAATGCACCCTTACTACACCCTGCATTAATAGTAATCTTCACCAAACTAACCCACCAGTTATTGTTTTCTTTCTCTTTCCTTCTGAAAACAATGACTATTCTCTTTACCCTTCCCCCTTAATTTTCGATCACATAAAATTACAGTAGTAGTGATATTTAAAGTTTAAACTTAGGTTCATTACATATATAAATGTAAGGTTAGACTAGTAGCTGGCACAAATCGTGCATGGCATGACCAAGGTATTAGTTGTATGCTTAATAGAATGTTTTGTACTAAAGATATAGATATCGCTGCCCTAGTTTAGCCTTGCCTGGCCTGGCCTGAAATGTATTTTGAGAGGGCAAGACTCATGAGCCATGTAGTATTAGTAATAAATAAGAGGGGCCATCTGAGCTTGACCTAACAATGCAAAACCTTCCAATTCTGAGACTACGCAGTTAATACGTATTACATGCATCGTGGTTTGCATAGTTTTTGTATAATTCAGGAAAATGCAGAAAGGGACAAAACGAACGGTCAAATAAACGGGATCTTCGCTGGTAAAGTCCCATTTGTAGCTAACCTCTCCTAGGGTTTTGTTTACATTATTTCCCTTTCTTTCTTGTCTCCGAGGAAGGGAAGAATATTGAGAAAATTAATAGTGATTGGTGGATAAGGCTTTGCTTGGTTAGGAATTCTTGGTGCATATGTATGGAGAAAGTGATCGTCTCAGACTCAGTAATCAAAACTCAAATTTCCTATATATTGCCAATTGATTAGATTCTGATGCACTAATTTCAATTAAAGAATTTTCCACTTTCACAATATTAAAACAAAACTTCCTTGAGATTGGATATCATTTAAATTAAGTGAATCACACACAACACAATTTATAAGATATTAATCCTATATATATGTATATATATTCGGTGAGTTTTTTGTCCAAAAAATATAGTTGAGAAAACATTATCCGCAAATATAGAATATTGTATGAATGATGATCGTCTAAATTCTCCGATGTTATTTCAATGAATTTTTACAATTTTGATATGAAATGGATTAAAATCAAAATATTGAAATAATTTTTTTTGTTCATAGAGATACAATGAGAAAAAGGGATTCGAACATTAGATTTAATCCTTCTTAAGGAGAGATGACAATTATTAGATCAAATCTTAATTATTAAATATTAAAATAAATTAGTATAGTGAAAAACATAGTTCCATAAAATCAGACCACCAAAGTGACTTTCGACCGATTTCTCTTATCAGTCCTAATCAATCTGCCTTTGTAAAAGGGAGGCACATCATGGACAGTAGCTTAATTGCCAATGAAGTGTTCGATTCTTTGAAAAAAAATCCAAAAAGGGTGGTCTTGCTCTTAAGCTGGACTTCGAGAAGGCTTTCAACAAGGTCAATTGGAGATGTCTGCTTGATATAATGAGAACCATGAGTTTTGGAGAAAAATGGATCTCTTGGATAGATGGATGCATTTCTTCTGCTACTGTCTATATTCTATTCTTATAAACAGTCACCAACTCCCCCCATAAAAATGAATAGGGGCCTTCGTCAAGGGGATCCCCTTTCCCCATTCCTTTTCGTTTTGGTGACTAAAGCTGTGGGAAACCCATTTTCCCAATAAATTTCATAATTTAATGGTTAGGGAAATTAAAAGATAAAGGGTGAATTACTAAGAAATGGAATAATTGAGCTTATAGAAGGAAACCGTCATGTGAGCCCCACAGGACTTTTATAGTCTGAATTGGGTTGAAACTCTAGGTTCATGATATTTTGAGTGAAATATTGAGATAGGAGAAATCTGCACCTCGAAATTCCTTCGTTTGAGCATGTTTTGAAAAACATGCAACAATTTAAAAACAAAAATAACGATTAAGTCCATAGGCCGTCAAAATTTTCGCGAATAACGGTCAAACTGAGATGACTTTTGACCAAATGTCAGTGGTGAAATATTTTCTATGTAATGAGGTTTATGATCATGTGGACTGATAGAATAAACAAAGTGTAAAAGTAGAAATTTACGCGATTTAACAGTTAAGAGTATTTTGGTAATTTTACATTCGTTACAAGTCAAACCCTGGAGAAAGCTTATTTAATGATTAGAGTGAGTATAATAAAGGTGTTTTATGATTAAATAAAATATTTTGGAGGTTGGATAGATTGTTTTCAATAAAGTCAAATTGTGAAGAGCAAAATGGGAAGATTACTTAAATATAAGGGCAAAATGGTAATTTTCACATTAAGATATTATTTTTAAAGCAATTTCCAGCCCATCTTCTCCATCAAGTCAGCTGCCACTCTTTCTCTCTTATTTCCTCCAAAGCCAAAGATTAAGGGAGAGAGAGAAAGCTTGAAAATTATACTGAAAACTCACTGAAACCAAAAACTGTCTTCACCAACCCTAACTTTCAAAACTCTACAACTTGACATCAAAATCAAGTCCTAAAGTGGCCATTTTCAAGGTGTTTGGGATTCTACAACTTGTGGCCATGGTGAAAGGTGACAGAAAGCTTGTGTATTTCATGATTTTATGATAAATTGTCATGTGTTCTTGATGTTCAAGCATGTGTTTGAGCTTGGATTGAATTAAAATCATGTCAATCTCTCTCTTAGGGTTTCGTCCAAGTAAGGGTTTATATGGTATCATGTAGTTTGGCATGCATGAATGGTTTAATATGAATGTAAAGAATGTGTAGAAGTTAGCCATGGCATTAAAATTGAAAAATGATGAGTTTGATACTAAGAGGTAGTTTCGGCCAAGAGGGAATTATAAGATTACCATGTTTAATTCAATTATTTGATGGTTAAAGAATAATGTATAAATGATAATAAGACTATCTGTGAAGTCAAATTCGAAAAAAGATGAGTTTTGACAATAGTTGTAATTTTGGCATCCGGTATGAAGTAGACCGGATTTGCTACTGTATTAAGAAATATGAAAGACCTTAAAGTCTAGAGCATACTTTATAAAAGGAATATTGACATTTGATTGTGTTTTCATATTGTTTTGCAGCCCCAAAGTAAGTGGCTTTAAGGAAACTATAAACGAATATATGCTTGCTTATATGCATTGCCTAATGAAGTTAGTGCAGTATAATGCACTGTGATTGGAATTAGTAAGGGACATATATAGGAGATGCAGGAATGTCATGTTTTGCATCATGATTTGATTTCTGAAACTTTGATATCTGAACTTTGAATTCTAAAATGATTTTGATTGATCTGGATTTGAATGACTTTTGAATCTCTGATATCTTAACTCTAAAAGTTGAAAATGGTCTTGATATTGAATCTGATTCTGAATCCGACATTGGTTTTGATAGACTGATATGAATTTATAATTATTGAACGGTTTTGATTCTAATTTAATACGCATGAATCCCTTTCCGATTCGTTTATTCAAGATTCTCTATAGATAAGGATTTAGGGAATCAGGACAAGTGAGGTGCTTTAAAGTATCCTTCCTAATTCACCCAAACTTCCTAACTCGCTATAGAGATCATTCCATCCTAATTTTCTGTAGATGTTTATTGTTTCATTTCGGCACCTGGAAGTATGTTTAATATTTCAGGTGTGATGGGTTTCATAAATGAAAGAGAATTTAGAAATGATGGGTTACAAGGATTAATACCTTTGAATGATTATGATTTGATTAATGGATCTAAGGAATGCTTATTGTTTGTGGATTTGTGGATAATGAACTATACTGTGAATATATGGATTTGTACTATTTGAACTTGCAGGATGTTCTGATTATATAAGCATTATGCTGCCAAAATTTTTATAAATGGTTTGAAATGATAGTGTTGTTAGCTAAATTGCCATATGTATTTTGAAATGATAAAAACTTAAGTAAGCCTTAATGTTTCTTTTATATTGTAAATTTGCTGTATTACACATGATTTTCTCAAACCATTTAAAGTGATAATATCAAACATTAAGACCATGATTTAATGATACATTCTTATTGGTCTTAATACTTTATAAAATGTTTTTGAATATTTTAGAAAATTACTTAATGAATTTTTGGACCATGTTTTCATTAGAGAAAGTCAAGAAAAACTCCCACAAAAATGCCAATATGTTTTGGATTGAATTAAGATCAAAGGTCATATCATTTCTAACCCAAAATGCAAGAAAAATCACCCTCTGGAAGCATGGGATCGATCCCCTAAGGGAAGGGATCGATCCCCTAGTGGTAGTAAGGCTTTTCGAAAGCAAAAAGGTGTCTCAAGCCCAGACCAAGTAATCTGGAAGCTTAGGATCAATCCCCTATGGAAAGGGATCGATCCCTTTACACCAGAAAGCCTCTAACGACTAGTTTCTGTGAGATATAACGGCTAGTTTCTGTTTTGGCTCCAACCAACGTCCACAAACCATCCGAGGGACTATAAATAGAGGCTTAGAAGCTGAAGGAACCAAGAGGAAGAGCTCAGCACATTCAATCTTCGTTTTCCTCATATTCAAAGCCTCAACAACTTCTCAAGTGCTATACATTCTTCATTTTCTATCAATCTCATATTCTTTGTATAGAATAGCATAGCACAAATCATTGTATAGGATTTTCCTTGTGCTTAAACATTGTAATCACTTGCCTATCTAGAGGCCTTTCTTTGATTACATTATTTGTAAACCAAATCACACCTTGTAAAGGGGAGGTTTCTCTTTAGCCTTAGAAAAAGAGGGAGGTTTCTCTTAAGCCTAGAAAAAGAGAGAGGTTTCTCTTGATCCTTGAAAAAGAGGGATTGTAATACAAATTCAAGTTAGTGGATTTGGGGAAAATCCTTGGGAGCGTCTCAAGATAGAGGACGTAGGCAAGGTTGCTGAACCTCTATAAATCACTTGCATACATTTCTCTATCCCTATTCTCTTAATTTATTTGCAATTATATTTGTGCTTATTGTATTGAATTTATATTGCATTCTTGAGTAGCCTAGAGAACTTAGAAAACTTCAATATAGGCTGGAGAATTTAGAAGAATCGAAAAACGGGCATAAGGTTAGCTAAGAACCGATTCACCCCCCCTCTCGGTATAACCTATAGAGCCAACAAGTGTCATGATCTTCAAAAAAAGTATTTGAACGATAAGTTTAGTTTTGATTGTAAAGATATGTTTTGAAGGTACTAGAGTTGATTGATATGACTGAGACATACATTTAAAGAGTATAGAACTGAAACGTTGGAGATATTTGAAAGTAATAAGATGATATCGAGTTTGATATCTGAAAGTATGTGACTGATTTTTGTGTAACGATCTGATAGTTATGAAATGTACCGAAAAGACTTAAACCAACCCTATATAATGAGGCTGGATGTGAAGGTGAATTAAACCATGTTAGCTTTAAATTGAAATATATATTTTGAAATGACAAAAACTTAAGTAATCTTAAATGTTTGATTCATATTGTAAATTTGCTTTATCAATTATGATTTCACAAACCATATTAAGTGCTTTTATCAAATATAAAACCATGATTTAATTGATTATCTTTATTGGCTTTAATCAATTTAGAAAATATTTTTTAATTATTGGTTTAAGTAATTTTCTTATGAAATTATTGAATATATTTTAAGAAAATTACTTGATAAATTTTTTGGACTCAAATTCATGTTTTCAAAGTCATGTCATATTTAAAAATACTCAAAATTGGTTTTAGAATGTTTTTAATGCCTAAAGACCTATAAAAGGTTTTCAAATGAATATTGTAAGGGATGGATCCCCTGATCAAAGGGATGGATCCCCTGATCAAAGGGATCGATCCCTTGAGCAAACGGATCGATCCCTTGGCAGAATGGCTTCAAAGGTCCCTCAGCCCAGAATAATTGAATCTGGAATGAAGGGATCGATCCTTTTTCCCGAAAATAGCCTGTAACTGCTAGTTTCTGTGAGACAACGGTCATATTCGCATTTTGGCTCCACCCAACGGCTAGAATACATCCAAGAGACTATAAATAGAGGCTTAGAAGCTAAAGAAAGTAAGAGAAACCACTCAGCAACTCCAATACTCATTTTTCCTCAAATCCTCAAGCCTCAACAACAAATCAAGAGCTACAAAGTCTTCATCTTTCATCATTCACATTTTTGTTGTATAGCTTAGCACAAATCTTGTATAGGCTTTTTCTTGTGCTTAATCTCTGTAATCACTTGCCTATCTAGAGGTCTTCTTTGATTACATCTCTTGTAAACACAAACATTCCTTGTAAAAGGAGAGGTTTCTCTTTAGCCTAAGAAAAAGAGAGAGGTTTCTCTTGAGCCTAGAAAAAGAGAGAGGTTTCTCTTTACCCCAGAAAAAGAGGGAGTGTAATACAAATTCAAAGATAGTGAATTTGGAGAAAATCCTTGGGAGCGTCTCAAGGTAGAGGATATAGGCAAGGTTGCCGAACCTCTATAAATCACTTGTGTACATTTCTTTATCCTTACTCTCTTTACTTATTTGCAATTATTGTGTTACTCTCTTTACTTATTTGCAATTATTGTGTTTATTGTTTTGAATTTATATTGCATAATTGAGTAGCCTAGAGAATTTAGAAAATATCAAAATAGGCTAGAGAATTTAGAGAAACCGAAAAACGAACTTAAGGTTAGTAAAAAACCGATTCACCCCCACCTCTCGGTATAGCCTATAGAGTCAACAAACCATATGTTCTGTTATTAGATCAATGCATAAAGCATTGTTTTCTATGCATGTCAGTTTTGAATGTGCATGATTTCATGAGTTTTGGTTTATCAATATTTGAAACTAATGATTGATATTTGATTTCTTTAAAATCTATCCAATGCCATTGCATGCATGCTGGTTTATGAAATGCATCAATTACTGTTTTTGAATGTCAGATTTAAATAATGTTTCGAATGATTTGGATTTTCTTGAACGTATTGAATGAAATGTTTCAATTTTTGAATAATATGATTTGAAATGCAACTTGATTCCCAAAAGCTTATATTTTGAGACTTTGGCTCACCATAGTTATCTGTGGTTAACCTTGCAGTGATACTGCGGTGGTAAATCTTTGGTTAACATAGATCCATGCATTCCCAAATTTGAATTGTTCTGAATATGAATACTTGAATTGTTCTAAATATGAATACTGGGATGGTAAATCCCTAGTTAATATAGATCCAGGCACTTCCAGATTTGAATTGTTCTGAATATGAATACTGGGATTGTAAATCCCTGATTAACATAAATCCAAGCACTCCTATATTTGATTGTTCTGGACTGCATGATGTCTATGGGATATTGCCTAGTTTCTATTGTACTATTTTATTGGGGTGGTTAATCCCTAGCTAACTTAGATCCAGGCACTTCTAGACTTTATGAACTTCTGATTTCAATTTTTTGTTAAATATATTTTCTGATCTCCATATCGTTTTTTAAAATGATAATTTTACTGTTTAATGGAAGTTAATTCTGAGCGTTTACAGAATTCTATGATCAAATAAGTTTAAATGAATTTCCAACTTTAATAGTGATTTTTGATATTGACTTTAGCATCTTTGGCATCGGTCTTGAAATGATACTTGCTTATAGTTTGTATGATATCAATTCTTTTATGTATGTTTCTTACTAGGCTTTCCCCAAGCTCAACCCCCTCCTACATTTCAGATTTATTTGTAGAAATAGTCGATTGTTAAGAGAAGATTCTGATAAGATGCCTATAGGGATTTCGATGTCGTACCTTGCAGGTATGGTATTTAGACATTTATTGCACAGTACTTCAGTGTATAAAGGGATGTAAACAATAAATTGAAGAAGTTTGAATGTAAATTATAATATTCATTATAGAGTATTTATATAGAAAACAAATGCGTACTCTGATTATGTGTATTGGGACCAACATAAATAATTGAATATTGCATTAGCTAAATAATTCTAGTGTAAAGTCAGAGTGAGGACACTGAACATTGCCCAACCATTCGTGTGAAAAAGTGAAAAGTCAATTCCAATTTCCAGGAATCGAGGCGTGACAAAAGCTCTAAGTATTCTGCTCTCAAAAGCTGCTTCCTTGGGGCTTTTTTCTGGTATTAATATTGGTCAAAGCAACCTCCAAATCACTCACTTACAGTTTGCAAATGATACAGTAATTTTTTGCAAAGCGAAGGAAAATCAACTCAAGAACATTAATAGTGCGTTCAGATGAAGAATTTTAAAATTTTAAGGTATTTTAAAATGAAAGTATTTCAAAATTCATCATTTTAAAATATTAGCATTTATAATTGACTTGTTTGGATAAATAATTTTTAGAAAGAATTTTTGGATACTAAAATTTGATTAAATAAAAAATAATTATAAAAGAAAAATAATAATATTATATATTAGAAAAAGAAAAATATCAAATAAAATATGCAATATGGGTATCATTAGATTTGTAACAATGTATAAATATTATTAATAATATAAAAAATAAAGATATATATATTAAATCTAAATAAAATAATTTGTTTTTTTGTTTTTGACTTTATATTTAATAGTAGGTCATGTCTAATAAAGTAGGAAAGAGTGGAAGGAATTTTGAAAAACTACCTTTTTAGGTGGATTTTCAAGAGGGAATTTGAGCATTTTAAATTCCTTTTTGAAATCCCTCCTAAATTTTCAAATTCTTCAAAATTTTTTACCAAAAAAGAAATTTGCATTTTGGACTTTTAAATATCTTGATTGAAATGAATTCCCTTCTTGAAATTCCTCATCCAAACACAACCTAAGAGAATTCTTAGGTGTTTTTATCTTATTTATGGATTGAAGGTAAATTTCCTTAAAATTGCATTATATGGGGTCAACATTGATCAAGGAAAATTGCAGGAGTGGGCGACCAACATCAATTGTAAAGTTGATCAACTGTCGTGTAAATATCTTAGACTCCCTCTGGAGCTAATCCAAAGCTTACTTCTACATGGCAGCCTGTTATAAACTCTTTTAATAACAAGATTTGTAGTTAGAAAGGCAGACTCGTCTCAATGGCAGGAAGGGTGACTCTTATCAAATCTACACTGGCAAATTTGCCTCTTTACTACATGTCACTATTCAAAATCCCTATGTGTGTTAAGAAGCAACTGGAGAAAATTCAAAGAAATTTCTTATGGGGAGATAAAGACAACAAGAGGAAGATTAGAGTTGTAGGTTGGAACACTGTTAGTAAAAGCAAGCAAGCTTGGGGTTAATGAGTTCCTAATCTATCTTCCTGTAATGAAGCTCTTCTGCTCAAGTGGCCTTGGTGATTTGGTAGAGAGGCTCATCCTCTTTGGAAAGAAGTCATTTGCCAAAAATATAAGATCTCTTCATCAGATTTATGGCCTTATTCTTGCTCTTCAAGACCTTTTTCTAAAGTGTGGAGGGATATTCAAAACACTTGGGTTAAGGGTGATAACTCTAACTTTATAAACTCTAGTTTTCTTTTTTGTGCAGGGAACGACTAAGAATTAAATTTTGGAAGGACAAGTGGATCCAAGACATTATTCTAAAGAATGCCTTCAAAAGACTCTTTGCTTTATTTGAAAACAAGGATGGATTGATTAAAGATTTTGGTAGATGAAACAGTTGAAGTTGGCAATAAGATATTCCTCGTAAAAGGAAATTGTTTGACTGGGAGATAGTTTCTTGGAACAACCTTCTTAACCTACTCAACTCCATCACTCTATCACCCAAAGCTAATGACAGACTTGTCTGGAAACACACTACAAATGGCGTTTACAGCTCCTAATCTTATAGACATGAAATTGAAAGGAAGGATCTTTCCCAAGCCCCTATCGAAAGATGTATTTGGAAAGGATTAACACCCCCAAAGGTGGAAATTTTCTGTTGGAAAGCGTTGAAAAGCTCTCTACCTATCATTGACATCCTTCAACAAAAGGTGTATTACCAACATTGATAACAAGTGTGCTTTTTGTAATTATCAGGAAACAGTCGACCATATTTTGCTTCATTGTGATTTTGCTTGGAATATTTGGTGC
Source organism: Heritiera littoralis (assembly GCA_031772115.1). NCBI lineage: Eukaryota > Viridiplantae > Streptophyta > Magnoliopsida > Malvales > Malvaceae > Heritiera > Heritiera littoralis. Next base: position 17,625 of record JAPDPK010000214.1, on the reverse strand, counting down.
AATGCCTTAAATGGTGGTGCTTCTCATGGGTTACACCAAAAGATCTCAATTCGCTTTACCAGAGCTGGGATAGTTTCACTATCATAACCAATCAAAAGAAGATCTGGAATAGTTTGTTTTATGCTATCACTTGGTCTATTTGGCTTTGCAGGAATGAAAAAGTTTTCAAGCATAAAAACTTGGCTAGGGATCAAACCACTCACCTTATCAAGCTGAGACTTTGCTGGTGGCTCAAAGCAAAATTTCCTGACTTTGATCTATTTGCAGCTTCTTTGAGTTTGCAAGATGTCTCCTTGCCTATGCATAATAAACCTATAAGACAATCTATGTGCTGGTCCCCTCCTCCTTTAAGGTCTTAGAAATTAAATGTTGATGGTTCTTCCTTGGGCAAGCCAGGTCCAATAGATATAGGTGGAGTTATTCGAGACCATAATGGAAATGTTGTTCTCATCTTCTCGAAAAACATTGGGATCGCTGATTTGAACCTTGTGAAGCTTCTTGCAATCATTGAAGCCTTCTCTATCATTACTAACGCAAACATCATGAAGGTTCTGAAACTCTACGTTGAAAGTGACTCCAAGGTGGTTATCTCATGGCTCAACAAAGTTCTTGACAACCCATGGGAGTACAACAATTTGATCAACAAGTTGTATAACCTTTACTCATGCATTGGAGAAGTTGTTTTTGTTCATGTTCTAAGAGAAGCAAACTTTTTTGCAGATTCACTTGCTAAATCGGGAGTTCGTCGTAACTTTGATTTAATTGCTTGGTTGTAATTTGCTTTTATCAATGAATTCAACTTTCAAAAAAAAATCAGACCACCAACTGATCCATATTGAAATCAGAATTTTAATTTTAATAATTGCATTAGAAACATATATATGTTTCCCTACTGTTCATCTAACAAAGTACCATTGAGATTGGGTATCATTATTTTCGTTTTAGGTACTAGCTAATGAATTTTAATGCTTATAGAAAGTGACAAAACAAAAGTTTAAGCTATGGTAACTGATATGGTCAAAAGAACATTCTTTAAAAAGGAGTTAGGAAGAAAAAAAAAGGAGCATTTACTAAGAAAATGAACTCTTATCATCAATCCTTCTCTTAGGAGTCGTTTGGTATCGTTTTTGTTTCATGTTATCTGTTTTCTGTTTTTGTTTTCAGTTTTTTTGAAAACAGAAACAGAAAACATGTTTGGCAACATGTTTTTGTTTTCAAGAAACGAAAACGAAAACAAAAATTTCCAAAATTGCTGAAAATAAGAATTTCTTGTTTCCATTGTTTTTGAAAACATATTTTCATTTATGTTACTATTCATAAGTAAGTAAATAGAGTTTATATATTAATATAATATTAATATTTTTTATAATAAATATATAAATAAAATTAATTAATTTTTAAATAAAATAATATTAAATTTTAATATAAAATATTAATTAATTAAATTTTAAAATTAATATATTTATTTTAATATAAAAAAGTTGAAAATGTAAAAAGCAATTAAATATAAATTACATTGAACTATAATATTATAATATTATTTAATTTAAATTTTTATAATAATTTATTGAATATATTATATATTTTAAATAATATCATTTATTATAATTTTGATATGTTAATAATTAATATTATTATCTAATATAATTAATTTTTAGTTTACAAAACAATATTATTATTTAACATTTTATTCTATCTTAAATTTAAAATATATCACTACTACTATTAAATAATTTAATATTATTAAATAAGTAAATACCTAACATTAAATAATATATTTATATTAAATATCATATATTTTAATAACTATATAATTTATTATAAATTAATTAGTTAAATATTTTATTTAATAATGTAATATTATTATTACAATTAAATAAAAAATTATTATTAAATAAAATTTATGATTATTACAATTAACTTAAATAATATTATTTTAATTAATATTATATTAATTATAATATTATTTAAATTATATTAAATTTTTATATGATTAAATAAAAATATTTAATATTAGTATTAAATAATATAAAATATTATTATTTAATATTATCTACATATTATTATTTAATAAATATATTATTTTTTTATTTAAAATTTAAAATTTTATTTTGTGAATTGAATTATTATATTTAAATCAGTTTAAATATTTATTTTCAAAACGTAACAGTATTAAACAAACATATTTTCTGTTTTCAAAAATTAAAAACAAAACAAAAAAAGAATTTTCAAAAACAAAAAATAAGAAACCATGCAAAACGAACCCTCGGAAAACGACACATCAACCAAATCTGCTGTTATTACTTTGATTTTATAAACTTATGTTGAGACAAGTCAGAGACCGTATATAATTATATAAATAGATAAGGCTGGCTAAGGCACCTTTTCTCATCTTTCATGGCAGGGTTTCGCCATAGCCATCTTCTCCTAAGTCCTATATCCCTTCTTCATTCGCTTTCTCGGCCATAAGCCCCTATATATCCAAGGCTCAACGACGACGTCCTGCAGTGCCACTCTTGCTCATGCACCTTATCACAGTTCGTCCAGTAGGTCATCAAAATCACAGCTTAAGAAAAGTAGACACCATGCTATAGAGGCCATGGCGATATCTCTCCTGAGCTTATTCTTTGAACCTTTTCAATGGTCATTTGAGTTTGCTTGACCTTGCAAGTCTGTAAGTAAGGCAACTTTACTCTCTGCCGTTTTATGGATCTTCAAGAGGCTCCGAGAGCATAAGAGTCCCATCAAGGGTTCAAAGAAGTTTCTGTTCATATTCTATCCCTCCTGAGCTATCTCTTCTCCTTTCTTTTCCGATCGATCTCTTTTCTAATCTAGCTAGGGTATCTTATCTCTATACGTAACATATATATAAGCAGTAAGCTACAGCTGCATTCCCTATTTCTCAAATATACATGAGAGTCTTCTGAAATACTAGGGGTTTTCTGAATAAAAGAAAACATTTGATTTCCAGGAATTAATTAAGTTGATGATTGTGATACTAGTACTAATAAAAACCAAGAGCCTTCATTAATTAGAATTAATATTGTATCAACACTGATTAATAGAAATAGCTAGATTTGGTTTGAGGAATTAAACTGCAATAACGCCAACAACCAAGGCGTAGTTAATTTGTACGTTGCTGCAGCCTCCTATCAGGACTTACCCCAAGTTCAAGCTTTCAACGCGCTAGATCAGAAGAATAATGATTACTACTGTAATATTCATTCCAAATATTTAAATGAACAGTTAATTCTCTTGCATAATTTACTACTATTTTATCATGTTTTGCACCCATGTCTATAATTAAAATGAATTATTATATTATTATTATTATTTTCATCCACTTTTTTAAATTTATGTTAACATTAAAACATGTACATCTAAAAATTTTGTCAATAAATGAAATAATAATCCAATTAAAACACCTTATAAGGTTTTAAAAAGTCATAAGCTAACGTTTACGGGTATCTACCAATTAAAATTTTGAATCTAAAACCAACAATAACAAGCTGTATAAGCATTCTTTCCTGCATTGGCTTGTCAGTAATTCTGTTCGTTTGGGAGAGCCACAAGAAAATTCGAACCGTTTGCTTTGAGAAAGAACATTTACATTCCAAATTTGAATTTATTTGCAAAACACTTAAAAAGTTGCGTTTTCTTTCTTCTTCTTCTCATAATTTGTTGAGCCGAATCTATGTACAGTAGTCCTAATGATAAATATATTTTTATATACTATACTATAGTCATAATTACACATACTTTACTATTAACATTTACTGTACATTAAAAAAAAAAACCCTCTACCTCCAAGCAGCGGCAACCCTCATGGGCACTATCTAAAATGTAAATCTCCGGCAGGCAGATAGGTAAAAAGTGATAAAATAATAATGCAAACAAGAAGAGAGCACCAAACTAATTGTAAGTATTGCAAATTCTGACAAAAAAGGATGCTTCAAATTGAGGATTACTAATGTATCCAAACCAGCTCATTAAAAGAGACCAATAACAGCCTGGGGAATGTTTGGTGTTTTTCTGTTGTCTTTCAGTTCTTAAATAGCTCAGATGGGTTGATTAGTAAGCCAGAGAGCTGAAGATTTGATTCAAACAAACGGTAAGGTTTTCAGATCTGTGGCCTCTTAACACTTTCACTATATATATACAATTGATGGCTTTGCTTCGTAAAAATATTAATAATAAGAGATAAAGATTAATAATTTGTTAATTTAATGAGTTACAAAGTAAAAAAAATAATAATAATTGTAAAATCTAACCATTGAATTCATCCTTCTCTTTTTCCATCATTCTTACCCAACAAACCCTTAAAACCCTAAAAGATGGAGCAACAAATCATGGCCAATAAGTTTCTCTTTCAACTCCTCAAAATATTGTTTCAATTTTGTCAAGCCGCAAGGACAAGCACTTTTATTGTTCCCTGACTGTTAGCTGTTAGCATGGTAGGGCTATCACTCTTCCAGCAGACTGCACTGATGAAGTGTGATCCAGCATCTTCATCTGCATCATCCATGTCTTGTGAACCAAATCTATGCCATGTTACAGGCTTGGAGATTTCCTGCAAAATTGACAGACCCCCTCTTTAGTTTATTCTTAATACAAATTTAACACGGATTAATGAAGATTGTCTGCAGTGTTTCTGACCTTATGGTACACATACACTTCATTTGTTTCGCTGCCACATGCAATATATTCGCTGTTTACAGTGAGGCCCACAAAATTCTTCTCATTTGTATGGCCTCTAAAAGTACGAAGCTGCAAGTGAACCCGATGATATCGAGTTACCAGATGAAAAGATCCCAAATACCAAACAATCTTACCTGAGTACATTCTAGCTCCTATTCCAAAATTCATTACATAAATAAATGGCTTTAGTTTATGTCTCCAGAACAACACAATAGAGGTTTTTCATAACATCACATCATTATTTTCCCAACCAAAGAAACCAAAGGAAAAAAAAAAAAAAAGAAGAAGAAGAAAAGACATTATGAAACAAAAAAAAATGAAACAGAACAGGATTAACAGCACTTCCAAGGACTAATTTTTAATCAATGGAGACCTTTTCTTAAATCCTCCAATGTTCAAATTCTTGTTTTCAATTTCTAGTATAGGATTTGGTATGATTCTTAAAACAAAGAAACGAGTATATGAATCTGCCAGAAACTCAAGACACTTATGAATCTAGCTTAACATAGGTCAATTAGTACAATTTTGTCTAGAAGACTTTGAAATTTGGAAGTTTCAGATTTCAGCAGAGGCGAGCATATAATGCAAATTATCCATGACATTTACATTATAAATTTCTGAACTGACTTCTTACAATGTACAGTTGCTCAATTTTTGAGAAACCATATCATTGAATGCATCAACTTAGAGACTAGAACCTTCGAACTTAAAGTAATAAGAGCAAAATGAGAACAATTATCTAGGTTAAGGCATAATTATAAGATAATGAACAAAAATAAGCATAAAACTCACTGGCAAATTCTTCTTTACTTCCCACAACCTTAGTGTGCTGTCTGTAGATGCAGAAGCAAGTTCATTTTCCGACAAGAATTTCACATACGATACAGTTTTCTTGTGCCCACTGAACACATGAAGTGGACTACTGATGTTTCTTAAATCATAATAGTGGATGTGATGATCTGCTGAACCAACCTGCATAAGCCCACAAAATTTCATAGTTTTCAGTTCTTTTTCCCACATAAAAGAAAAAGTAGTACCAGTTTAGCATGCACAAACTATAAAATTAAGTCAGTGCGAAGAGAAAATTTGTATATAAAGTGTTTTCAAATTCCAACATGCATCTTAAAAACTATCCTTGCAAATGTATAGTAGCTTTCTTAGAATACTGATTAAGAATAGGAACAAAGTGTCAATGCCAGGAACGTGCAATGCAGTTACAAACATTAAGGATGCATTTAATTTTGGAAAATCATTCTAGTATTCCTTAAAAAAATGCATTTTAAAATAGATTTTCTAGTTTCTTTTTTTTTCAAAACACTATTTTTCTTCATTAGGAAATTAAAAAACTATTTATTATTTTGGAAAAACTTTCTAGTTTTCTTTAAAAAAAAAAAGCATTTTAAAAAAGATTTCTAGTTCCTTTTTTTTTTAAAACAAAATTTTTCATTCATTAGTAGATTGAAACAACTGATTATTATTTTCTCAGTTTTTTTAAAACTAAAAAAGAAGGTTTTGCAATTCTATTAGCCTTTACATTAAAATTAAAACTAAATATGTCTCTTTTTTTCAGAAAAAAAAATCCATCTCCAAAAAGAGTATGTATTCAACCACAAGAATTAGTTGCATTTTGTATAGAAAATTTTGGAACAGATAACCAGAGAATTGGAGGGAGTATGTAAAACTTCTTCCAAAACTAACAAGACCTTTAATCAATCCAAAATTTGCTTTTCCCATAACCAAAGGCAATCAAAAATATTTGATAAATCAGCATACAAGCAAATGCAAACACGAGTGACAAGGAATAATAGTTGTCTATATCAAAATTTCAGAATAGATGTGGTTCGTCACAGGGCACTGCAATTAGCATACAGGAATAGAACAAGAACTGCTCAGAAATGATCAAGTATTATATCAACTGCAAGGACTAACAGCACACAATTTTAAAAATATATAATTCCATGCACATACTGCAATGTAATTGCTAGATCCAGGATTATACTTGACGCAACATATATTTGCTTTCATGTCAATATTAAGAACGCTGGCCTCCTGCTTCGTGCACCAAACTTTCACCTGGTTCATTAACAGAATACACATCCATAATATGATTATTCAAAATGAACTTTACCTCACTAAAGATGAAAGCTGAAACCAAATAAAACCATGAATTTGACCTTGTCCACCCAAACCAAAGATACAGGTGGATCAGTGCTAAACATCGAGGCACAGAAAGTAGAGAACCATGCATCTAGTTGTGCTTAACAGTAAATAAACAGTATACTATTTACAACCGGACCAGTACATTCAAACTTCAACATCCATGCTAATTTCACCTGCATTTCTATAGCCATAAGTCATTGAGATGAAGAAAAAAGGAGCTGTCAATTTCCAGGTGAAGCCCACATACTGGTTAAGTAGATCTTTCAGGATGGTGCTATACAACATAAACATGAGTCAAAATAACTAACAGCTGAAACTGCAGTCAACCATCAGGTTGAGGCTGGAGTTCTTATTTCCTTCCTAATTATATTCGTCTTTATTACCTAATTTCTTAATGTAGGATAACATAAAAATGTCAAAAACAATGACATACGGTTGCAAAGTATAAGGTAAATTTTTCCAAACAAAACATGCATATAAAAGCAAAAACCACCAACAGCATTCAGTTCTCAGGTATAACAGAACAATTACAGAATATGAACTACAGTACTTACAGCAAACATTAATTTCTCCTGCATGGTGATAGACGTGGCAATTTTGAACATGACCCACTAAACTAACATACATGAACACAACTCGAAGTTAAGCACGTTTAGGTTTTGTATAATCATGTTCGTGACAACCCATTTATGACAAGAATTTTTGTGTCTTACACAGATTGACCTGAATAACCTGCTAAGTTTAATTAGTCATATTAACAGGTTAAGCCACATAACTCAGCGTATCTAACCAATTTAAACTTATTTATTGATTATTAATATTTAACATATATAACTTACTCATCAAATTTAAACAGATTAATCATGTCATTATTAAATAGGTTAATAATATTTAAATAGATTAATTATTTCGTGTCATGTAAAGGGTTTATTAGTTAAACATGTTAACCATGTTATGTTGCGTAACTCGTATAATAATGTGTCATGTACATGTCAAGAACCTTGACAAAATTAATTAATCATATCATGTACATGTCATGCCCTTTATCTGTTACACCCTTGCCTTGACATGATTAAGACTCACTAACACGAATTGTCAGCCCCAGGTGGAAATAATGCATAGTTATCTCCTCACTCTCTCCTTCCAAGATGCAATAGGATAACACATTATAAATCGTTTAAGCAAAGAAAGAACACTTGGTTTAGGATATGTAATATGTACGCATACCTTGCAATCATCACTACCAGATACAAGCATTGAGGGTTCTGTCCGTGAGAAATCAACACTCCATGCTCGTTTTTCATGTTCTTCATATTCCATCAGACTCTGCCAAAGTGATTAAAACAATGATTGAGATATAAAATGGTAACTGTTGGGATCGGCATATAAAAGTGTTGCTTGAAATGAAAAATATAACAAGAAAGTCCAAGTGATGTATGACAACACTGTCAAGTAACCATAACAATCCCTCATTACCTGACCAGTTGTTACATCCCACACAGTTACTATCCCCTCATAATCACTACTAGCTATTTGATTCTTCCAATACTTGTTCCAACTCAAGTAACTAAGTTTAGAACGTGTGGACATCTCCACGACAGGACAATGTACATCTGCTGATTCGTTTAGGACCTGAATAACAATTGCATTCACAATGAGTATAACCAAAGATCAAAAGGAAAAGTACAAATTATTAACTGTGGACTTCTTCGTGAATGTGCAGATCCATTGCTATCATATGACGAACTTGGTCAAACAAAATACTAGCCTCCTTCATAAGATTTTACAAATCAGAGAGACTACCCAACTAAAAAAATGGTTATCCGAGGTACAGAAGCCACCCAATAGAACATGCTATAAAACAGAAAATTTTATTTATTTTAATTGGGTGGGAAAAGCAGTATGGCATAGCAAATTCTCTTTGTCAATTATGGCATAATGGCAACAGAAACCAACTGTCAAAGGTGCCACAAATTCAGGATCTTACCGTAGTGTAATCAAAAACCTTGATGCGCCTAGACACTCCAGCAGTAGCAAACAGCTCATCATCACGATCAAATTCTATGCTGCAATCACCATGATCCGTTCAAAATATTTTCAGCAGGCTTAACCAGGAAAGAAGATAATATAATATACGTACTCACACATGTCTACACAGATTGAGCAATAAAACAGATACTTTTGTTGGAAACTTTGCTCAGTGGTGATACCACTTTGTTTTGACATACCAATCCCAAAAAGTCATCATGACAGCAAGTAACTTCACCGAAAATTATCAAGTATGCACCCAAAAATAATATACCAAAATAACAACTAACAAGAACATTGGGATTTACATGGTTCAGCTTTAAGCCTACGTCCAAGGGCAGTGATGACGAGAGATTTCCACTATGATATACAAGATGAATATACAAGTGTTTTAATCACAAAAACTCTCCAAAAGCCTCAGCAGCACTCAACCCCAAGAGCTAAACTCTCCAAAATCCACAACTCTCTCTAACACTCATTCTGTCTACGAACCAAGGATTTGTTCTCCCTGAACCCCTTTTGCACACACATAACTTAGTAGGTCTCTAGGCAATCGGCCTTACAGGCCTTTCTTTGCACAAGGCTACACTTGGCATCTACAGCTTAAGTCTATTTATAGACAGTTGCACCACCCCAGAAGCATAACTAATATGCGTTTGTCATCTTTTCCTTTCCATCTTTGCGGCTTCTTCAGTCATCACTTCATTAGATTCTTATTCAACTTTGTTTTGGGTGCTGCAACAACCAAAAGTTTCTTCACTTGGCTTAATAGCCAATTAGAGGGTAGGTCAAATAAGGTGACTTCAATTTTTCTTTCATTAATACCAAAAACATATAGCCTTTGACCTTGTTGGCCGAATGGCTTCATAATGGCCCCATTAGACAAAAAATGGCTAGAATTTCAATTCGTAAATAAAAAATAAGTCAGCAGGGAGCTTATTGTCTGTAAAGCAACCCTGGTTACCAATCCATACGACAACACTCTAATGGAGGTGCCCAAGCCAAAGCCATTTGTGGGAAGCGGCTCTACTAGGGAAATAGATGATTATGTTTGGAGCATGAAGCAATGCTTTCAGGTGGCTGGAAAGCGGATGATGCTAAGATAGGCATTAATATCATGTACTTGAGAGATATAGCTTTCTTTGGTCGCTTCGCAACGTGGATGATAGGCGCAAGAAGCAAGCGATCACCATGTGGGAAGAATATGTGACGGACCTAACATATTTATTATGGATGGCTAGAAATTCTAGCCCTTTTTTTGTCCAATGGGGCCATTTAGAGCCATTTGTACAATAAGGTTAAAGGCTATATGTTTCTTTTCAATGAAAAAATAACTAAGCAACCTTTTTCCAATCCCTAGGTCATGTGAAGAAACTTCTAATTGGGTGGCACCAAAAACAAAAGTGAAGAAGCATCAAGTGAAGTGATGCCAAAAACGCTATAAGGATGGAAAGAAATGAAAGATAAACACAGATTGGCTATGCATTTGGAGTGGTGCAATCGTCTATAAATGGGCTTAAGCTACAAATGACAAGTGCAGCCTTATGCCAAGAAAGACTTATAGGGAGAAGTGCCTAGAGAGGTTACAAGAGAAGAATCGACATAGACGGGTGCTAAAAAAGGTACAAGGAGAAGAGATCATCGGTTCCTACTTCTTAGGTAGAATGAATGTTAGAGAATATAGCTTGAGGTTGAACTCAACTAAGGCTTTTGGGATTGTTTTCCATCAAAGCACTCGCTTTTTCATCTTTTTTATTATAGCAGAAATTTCTCGTTTATGCCTATGGATGTAGGCTTTTCAGCGAACCACATAAATCATGGTGCTCTTGTTATCATAACGTCTAGGTCCGTGAACCTAACCCTCTAGACGTTAAAATTCTAGGAGTCGTCACCAACCATTCAAACATAAGGCGTGATTAGTCACCTATTCTTGTCTAAAGATAAGGCTCGGTCTACGTTCAAAGATTCTAAAGTTCGGGAGTACGGTTACGTGTGGGGAAGGATTAGCACCCCCACAACGCCCATCTTAAGATGGTACCAAATAGTCTAAAGTTATCTTAATTTTGCCTATATGTTTGCTCTAATTTCGATATGATTAAATATTGAAAAATCTTCTAAGTCTCCTCCATCAAGCTGGTTGGACAACTTAAAAGTTCTTCTCACCTCAAGAGTATTCAAGTAGGACCAATCGCCTTTCTTGAAGAGGCTCTGTCGTTGGATGATTTAAATATATTATGAAATACCTATTTTTGACTCCTATCCCAATTTATAAAAATTATTAATTGTTTTTCTATTTTTAATTCTATAATTATTTTTATTTCTTTTTATGACTTAAATAAATATGAATTATTTAATATTGAAAATTTCCTCTAGACCTTCCATCAAACTAGTCAGACCTTAGAAAAAATCTCCTCACCTAGGAATTTTAAGAAAACTACTCAAGTGCAATTCCCTTTTAAATTCCATCATCAGATTAATCCACATTTATCCAAGTTATTTAACATTACTTAATTTTTTAATTGTATATTTTATCTTATTTTTATTCTATTCTTTAATTTGGATTTATCAATTTTAAACTTATTTTAATTTTATGATGAATTATTAAATATTGGAAATATCCTCTTAAATCTTCCATCAAGCTGGTGAAACTTAAGAGGACTCTCTTCACCTCAAGATATCTAAAAGTACTACTCAAGCGCAGTCCCTTTAGAATTCTATCGTCGGAATAACTCATCTTTCTATTTTCTTAATTTTTTTATGCATTTATTTATTTAATTTTTATTTATATAATTTTATTTTTATCTTATAAGTTTTAAATTAATTATTAGTTTCAATCAACATGCATATTATTGCCTAGTTCTTAATATATAAATTATCCTAAAATTTACTATTATTAAATCAAGTTAAACTATTAAATTATCCAATTATAAAATTTCTAGTTATTAAATTATTTATAGGATTATGATTTTATGTTACTACACATTTATTAGTACTTGTGTTCACTTTTCTTTGACTCTACGAGTCTCCACGTCAGCCACTTCAATTCCAACAAACCTTTGTCTTTTGGCTGACGTCGTTCACACTTTCTGCTTCTTTCCTTCCTTCTCCGGTTTAGTAGCTTCCAACAGCGCCTCAAGGTATTAGCAGTAATAGTGGCAGACAGCGAGCAACCAACAAAGCAAGGGACGGTCTAGCAGCAAGCAGCGGCGGCACTGTAGCAGGCTAGTAAAGTAAGCTGCAGCGGTGACCAGCAACGGCGAAGAAGATGTAGCAACCCAAGGTGGAGCAGAACCTAGCGCTGCAGCAAAAGGGGTGGTGTGGCAGTAATAGACTTTACTTCGGTGTAGTACAATGGTGAGAGGTTGGTACAACAGATCGATTTTGCAATTGACAATGATGACGGCTGACGGATACGGAGTAAGGTAGGCTAATTTGGGCGATGGCAGTAAGAGATGGCGAAAGCTATGGAAGTTGAGATCTTTTTTATTGTGAATTTGATTGTGTGTCCCTTTTAATAGTTAAAAACTTATTAGAGTCCTAATACAAGTCTACCTATTCTATTAATTATCTTCTATTTTTCATATTTTATCTATTTAATTCTTATGTTAATCCTAATATAACTCTATCAAATTTAATATTATCCTATAAAAATCTAATTATCCTATCCTAAAATTAATTTTATTTTTATTTCTTTTTATCTTTTCTCTCTCTTTTTTTTATTCCTAAATCCTATTTTAATTTTAATTTCCTAATTAATGTTAATTTTAAATCTAAAAATTCTAATTTAATTCTAGCCTAATTCTAAATTGTTAAATCAAAATACAATGTCACCCAACCCAATTAATTATTTATACCAATTAATTATTTATACAAATTAAGACCCCGGACAAAATAGGATGTCTACACTTGTTGTTTGTTATTTTCACATATTATTTCTTTGTGCAAGCATGTTAAATTTCTAGTACTTTGTTTCAGATACCTTATATTTCTATCAAAGTCAAAACAGACTTTCCTAAAAGAAAAAAATGAATTCTAAAGATCCTGGATGATCCCTAACAATGGTGTCCGGCCTTTGATTTCTTGTTGCATACATTAGTTGCAGATAGGGATTTGGGTTTTGGTGGGGGGGGGGGGGGGGGGGGGGGGGGGGGGGGGGGGGGGGGGGGGGGGGGGGGGGGGGGGGGGGGGGGGGGGGGGGGGGGGGGGGGGGGGGGGGGGGGGAGGGGGGAGAGAGGTGTTAGTGTCTATATTTTTGAAGAGACTTTCCTTCAAGAATATTATTCATTTGTGCCTCAGTTTAAGAACATAATGGTACTTAAGATAAAACCCAAACAGTTTCTTTTTAAGTATAACAAGAGATAACATGGATTACTGACAGCTTTTTGTAGACATAATTACTTTAGACATAGTTTGGATTCTGGTACATAGTCGTGGATTCCAAACTTCCAATGCACAAGATCTTTAGTCAGCAGCCAATGAGGGCTCTATCAGGTATAATGCAGAGAAATAAAAGACACTAAAACTGTGAAAAACTGAGATTTATGTTCTGATTTCTAGGAATTTGTTTCCTAAAATAAAGGGATTTGTTAATCCCATTCTCATTATTTTCTTTCCTATTCTGTTCCTGATTTCTTTTTCTTCCTATTTAGTTTCCTCTTGTACGCTTTATTTTCAATAATAATAAGAGAATTTTTTTTTCTTTCGTTCTGAAATTCTCTCATGGTATCAGAGCAGTCTCTAAACCTCTAAAACTCTTTTTGGTATGGCCATGGAAAAACAGAGTTCATCTTCATCCGATGTTACATCGGGTCTTGAAACTCCAGCCACAGCCAGCAAAGGCAGCTCAAATAGTTTCTCTTTTCCCATTACTAGACATAAGTTGAATAGGAATAACTATCTTCAATGGTCGCAGTCCATCATGATGTACGTATGTGGCAAAGGGAAGGACGAGTATCTCAACGGTAATATTGTTCCTCCCAAGACCGAAGATCCAAGATTCAAAAGCTGGAAGATAGAGAATAATATGGTCATGTCATGGCTGATTAATTCCATGACAAATGAGATTGGAGAAAATTTTTTGCTTTATAGTACTGCATACGAGATTTGGGATGCAGCAAAAGAATTTTACTCTAGCAAAGAAAATACCTCAGAGATTTTCGAGATCGAAACTAAGTCTTCATGATCTTCGACAAGGAGATCTTGCTGTCACTCAGTACTACAATATCCTCTCTCGTCATTGGCAACAATTGGATGTCTTCGAGGAACATCACTAGAACTGTCCTGATGATGCAAAGAAATTCAGAGAAATTGTTGAAAAAAAGAGGATATTTAAATTCCTAATGGGTCAAAACAAGAATCTTGATGAGGTTCGAGGAAGAATTCTGGGATTAAAGCCCTTGCCACATCCGATAAGTCTTTTCTGAGGTTCGACGAGAAGAGAGCAGGAAGAAAGTGATGCTTGGAGAATCCCCCTTCACTCCAGTTGCTAAAAATTCTGCCTCAGCAGCTCGCGGAGTTCAAAACAATAATGACAATCACCAAAAGAAGGGAAGGCCATGGTGTGATCATTGTAAAAAACCTGGTCATTCTCGTGATAATTGCTGGAAACTTCACGGTAAACCTGCAGATTGGAAGTCTTCAAAATCTACAAGTTATAAGGAGAGGCGAGGAAACCATGTTTCAATCGATGAAGGACCATCTCCCACCGAATCCAACCCTTTCACCAAAGAACAACATGAAATTCTGCAAAAGATGTTCTCACAACAAAATTTTGCAACTAGTACAGTTGGAATGGGATCTTTAGCACAAAAAGTTAATTACTCAAGTGCACTCACTGTAAAATCTGAAAAAACAGGTCCATGGATTGTAGACTCAAGGGCATCCAATCATATGACAGGAGATGCCACAGTTTTTCACAAGTATAATCCATGTCAACAAAATCTTATAGTGAAAATAGCTGATGGATCCCTTTCTAAAGTGGCAGGAACAGGTTCTATTATTATTTCAAAGGACCTAACTCTACAATCTGTTCTTTATGTTCCAAATCTCAAATGTAATCTGTTGCCTGTCAGCAAGCTCACTCAAGAACATAACTGTGTGGCTAAATTTTTCTCTGGTTTGTGTGAATTTCAGGATTTGGATTCGAGGAGAACGATTGGCAGTGCTAAGGCGTGCTCTGGTCTTTTTCTTTTGAAAGTTGAGGAATCTCCTGTAAGACAAACTCCTAATGCAATATGTGTTGAGTCAAAATATCTTGTTTCTCATGAAAATTCCAATAAGGATAATGCAATCATGTTATGGCACTATCGTCTAGGTCATCCTAATTTCTTATATCTACAAAAATTGTTTCCTTCATTGTTCAAGAATAAAAATCCAAAGACTTTTCAGTGTGAAGTGTGTCAATTTTCAAAGCATGTCTGTAATTCCTATCATAGTCTTCCATACAAGTCATCATATCCATTTTCAATGATTCAAAGTGATGTTTGGGGGCCATCGAGAGTTAAAAATGTTACTGGCACTAGGTGGTTTGTATCATTTGTAGATGATCATACTAGACTCACATGGTTGTTTCTTATGAAAGAGAAGTCGGAAGTAGGTCATATTTTCAAAAAATTCAACTCTATGGTTCAAACTCAATTCCAAACAAAGATACAAGTGTTAAAGACTAGCAATGCTAAAGAATATTTTGAGACAGTTCTAGGAAATTATCTAGTGGGACAAGGAATAATTTATGTGAGTTCATGTGTTGATACACCCCAACAAAATGGGATTGCAGAAAGGAAAAATAGACACCTTCTTGAAGTTGCTCGATCACTGATCTTTACCACCCATGTTCCAAAATTTTTTGGGATGAAGGAATCCTAACAGCCTCCTATCTAATAAATAGGATGCCCTCTCAAGTTTTAAATTTTCAAACACCATGTCAGGTCCTACTTCAATGCTTTCCCAATACTCATATCCTAAATACTCTTCCTGTGAAAATCTTTGGGTGTACAGTGTTTGTTCATATACATGCACAACATAGGAGTAAACTTGATCCAAAAGCTCTCAAATGTATATTTGTCAGATAGTCCTCGAATCAAAAAGGGTACAAGTGCTATTCTCCAGTCACTCGATAATTCTACAACTCAATGGATGTCTCATTTTTTGAACAACAATCCTACTACAAAGCTAATATTCAGGGGGAGAAATCTAATCAAGAATATCAGCTTTGGAATTTTGATACACTGGATTCATCTTCATTTCCTATTGTCCAATCCGAACATCCTCAGTCATCTCAACTTTCTGATCCAATTTCTGTTATCCAGCCAGAGTCATCTCCTGTTGTCCAATCCGAACCTGAATCTTCTTCTCAAATAGAGTTCCAATCACCTCAACGTATTAGTCACACAAAACCTGCAGGAAATTCAAAGTTATGTGTCTATTCAAGGAGAAATAAAACTCAAGGGAAAGATTTGCAGCTGCTTGAACAAGGCCATGAGTTTGACTAGGTTCCAGAACCTCAAATTTCACCAGGTAATAATAGCATCAACTCTGATTCTGGCCATATGCTTGATGATGATAGACCTATCGCCTTGAGAAAAGGCAAGAGGACTTGCACGAATCATGCCATTTATAATTTTATTTCATATGAAGGACTCTCACCCAAATATTGTGCTTTTGTTAGCAATCTTGACAAAATACAGGTTCCAAGTTCAATTCATGAGGCTCTTAGAATTCCAGAGTGGAAGGCAGCTATTTGGGAAGAAATTAATGCTCTAGAAAAGAATGGAACTTGGGTGATATCTGAGTTACCTACAGGGAAACGTCCAATTGGTTGCAAGTGGATCTTTACGGTCAAGCATAATGCAGATGGGAGTGTGAACAGATTCAAAGCTAGACTAGTAGCTAAGGGGTTCACCCAATCATATGGAATCGATTACCAGGAGACTTTTGCTCCGGAGGCCAAGCTTAATACAGTCCGAGTGTTGTTTTCACTTGCTTCCAATCTAGACTGGCCACTATATCAACTTGATGTGAAGAATGCCTTCCTCAACGAAGACCTCGAGGAAGAAGTTTACATGGAAATACCTCATGGATTTGATACTCTAGCTACCACCAATAAAGTTTGTAAACTCAAGAAGTCATTGTACGGGCTCAAGCAGTCACCAAAGGCTTGGTTTGACAGGTTCACTAGAGCAGTCAAGAAATTTGGGTATGTTCAATGTCAAACAGATCACACAATGTTTGTTAAGCTCTCATCCTCAGGAAAAAGGGCAATACTTATTGTGTACGTAGATGATATCATCCTAACTGGAGATCATAATGATGAGATACTTAAACTCAAAAGTTTTCTAGCCAAAGAATTTGAAATCAAAGATTTGGGCAATCTCAAGTATTTTCTTGGTATGGAAGTAGCAAGGTCAAAAAGAGGAATTTCAGTTTCACAGCGAAAATATGTGTTAGATCTATTGAGAGAGACAGGGATGCTTGGTTGCAAGCCTGCTGACACTCCAATGGACCCTGTAGACATCTTATTTTGTCCGGGTTCTTAATTTGTAAAAATAATTAATTAGGTTGGGTGAAATTGTATTTTAACTTAACAATTTAGAATTAGGCTAAAATTAAATTAGAATTTTTAGATTTAGAATTAACATTAATTAGGAAATTACAATTAAAATAGGATTTAGGAATAATTAAAAAAAAGAGAGAGATAAGAAAAGAAAATAAAATTAATTTTAGTATAGGATAATTTAATTT